>JAPKLW010000214.1:425042-477563 GCA_026898455.1 Plectranthus barbatus
AACTCCGATTGACCCGATTCCAGTTGCGTTGGAGAGCTAACTCAAAGCATCATCCATTTCCATGCACCAATAGCTCGAATTCCTCCTGTGGAAAAACTCTTCACTGCTACTCTTACACGTCACTACTTTCGGAACAGTTTTCTCGTGAGTTTAGGCTTAAAAACCTGCACAGATACCAAAATACGCCTAATACCACCTAATATTGATTCATGCATAAATTATATATATAAACTCAATAAATCTACATAAAATAGTAGGAAAATAATATAGATAAGTGAGTGAAATAATGAGCTTATCACCAGCTACATATAAAGAAGCTGCTTGTCAACCAGAATGACAACTTGCTATGTCTGAGGAGTTAGCTGCCCTAAATCAGACCGGCACTTGGGATCTTGTTCCATTACCATCACATATTGTTCCCATTACATGTAAGTGGGTGTTCAAAATTAAAACCAAGTTAGATGATTCCATTGAGCGATATAAAGCTCGTCTTGTTGCTAGAGGTTTTCAGCAGACTAAGGGACAAGATTATGATGAGACTTTTGTTCCTGTTGCTCACATGACTACAGTTCGTACTATGGTTGCAGTGGCTGCCACTCGTTCTTGGACCATTTCTTAGATGGATGTTAAGAATGCTTTCCTTCATGGGGACTTACATGAGGAAGTCTATATGCAGCCACCCCCAGGTGTTGAGGCTCCTCCTGGCCATATTTGTCGCCTTCGGCGTGCCTTGTATGGTCTAAAACAAGCTCCACGGGCCTGGTTTGAGCGTTTTGTCTCTGTCATACGGGTTGCTGGTTTTTCACCCAGTGATCATGATCCTGCTTTATTTGTTCATCTCTCTCCACGTGGGCATACCTTGCTCCTCTTATATGTTGATGATATGCTGATTACAGGAGATGATGTGGTACATATTTCTCATGTGAAGAAACAATTTGGCCAGGAATTTCATATGTCTAACTTGGGACCTTTGAGCTATTTCTTAGGCATTGAGGTCATGCATTCTTCTAAAGGGTTCTATTTGTGTCAGTCCAAGTATATCAAAGATCTTATTGCTCGTTCTGGCCTATCCGATGACCGGTTAGCTGCAACACCTATGGAGCTTCACTTACAGCTTCGTTCTACTGATGGTGTTCCTCTTGAGGATCCTTCTCGATATAGACATATTGTGGGTAGTCTTGTTTACCTCACTGTTACCAGACCTGACATTGCTCACGCAGTTTATATATTGAGTCAGTTTGTGAGTGCTCCTACTTCAGTTCATTTTGGTCATCTGCTTCGCGTACTAAGGTACTTAAGGGTCACATCATCTCAGGCTTTGTTCTATGCTAGAGATAGTCCGCTTAAGCTCCATGCTTACTCGGATTCTACTTGGGCGAGTGACCCGACAGATCGTCATTCTGTCACTGGATATTGCATTCTTCTTGGCTCTTCTCCTCTTACATGGAAGTCCAAGAAACAAGCAGCTGTATCTCGATCTAGTACAGAGGCAGAACTTCGTGCCCTTGCCACCACCACTTCATAGATTGTATGGCTTCGATGGTTGCTAGCTGATTTTGGTATTTCTTGTACTACACCTACACCTCTTCTGTGTGATAACACTGGAGCCATACAAATTGCCAATAATCCTGTGAAGCATGAACTTACAAAACATATTGGCGTTGATGCTTCTTTTACTTGTTCCCACTGTCATCAGAAAACTTTGATCTGCAGTATGTGCCTTCTGAACTTCAACTTGCAGATTTCTTCACCAAAGCACAAACTCGAGAGCATCATCGGCTTCATTTACTCAAACTCAACGCTTTGGATCCACCTTGAGTTTGAAGGGGGGTGTTAAGGCCCATATCATCTTGTCTCTAGTCTAGGCCCATATTAATATATATAACCCTAATTGTAATTCTAGATTTTGTCTTGGTGTACATTCATAATTTATAACAATTAGCATAACACTAGATTTGACAGGGCAACTCAGTATAAAAATTTACAACATTTTCTGAAGATTTGATAATCACTCAGGGAAAAATAAATATCTTTTTATTTCGTTTGTTTAGTAATTTGGAAATAATTTTTATGATATATCAAGACCCTCACGGAAGTGGTGATGGTGGTGGTGCCACATTCAGTATTTTTTTTCTGAGAATGAAGGAATTGTTTTGATAAATGGGACAAGAAAGCTTAGATACATAAAACTGTGTCAACTGCTCAATTAATTGTAGCAAGAATGCAACAAGATTCCAAGAATAAGAATATTTTGCAATATTATTGTGGCGATGGCGATCTATGTATGATCTGCTATATGCTTGTTGAACCACACAGCGATATTGAGGTAGCTTTCATACTCCGACTGCGGTCTGCAACATCAACATCGTATTTTGAGAACATAAGCATGGTCTTGAAGAACACATCAAGAGGCTGTCAACTTACCTCTCAATGCCGTGCACATCATTGGGGAACACCATGACCTTCGTTTCTACTCCTTTCTCCTTCAAAGCTCGTGCATACTACAAAGCAATTAGAATCACGGATGCCATGTCATTTGCCATCTTTGACAACTCATGTTGAACAGGGCAAAATATGCAAGAAAATCTTCTTGTGTATATCTATCTACAAGCTATATTCATATGAAAGAGTTGATGAACATTCTTCTTGTGTATATCTACAGCAGACATTTTTTTCTTCTTCTTCTTCTTTTTTTTTTTAACCATTTTCTTCATGAGTTATGAGCAAAGAGCAACATAGCTTAGTTATCCTTTGAGAAACATTCAACTTTACAGAAATGCATGTAGCACGAATTTCGCATTCCCCCATATCTGGTTAAAATGAGGAAGTCTTAGGCTCTCTAAGTAGATCAGAGTCTTACTTGTATTCCATTAGAGAGTGGCACACGAAGATCCCGGGCACCATGCAGAATTAGCGTGGGGGTTTTAACCTGACAAATGTACAAAACAACTCAGCAGCAATATTCCAAGTTGATACACAACTGCATTTACATATGACTTCAACACGAAAACACTTTTCCCAGTAGATCCATCAATGCATGAATGTAAGAAAACAAACAGGACTAGAATTATGAAATTCATGAATTATCGTTTTCTTTGATTTTTACTGCATACAAAACACTATCACACGATACGCACCTTCGAGATATGAGCAATAGGAGACTTGCTATGTAACAGAGCCAGGTGTTCTGCTGAAGGAGATTCAGTATAGATAGATATCCCCTCACTTCCGTAAGCCTCAAAGAAGCACCAGTCAGGAATATCAGACGTGCCAACCATTAAAGCAAGGTCGCATACAGGGTTACTGGCCGCGGCTGCAGCAAACTTTTCTGGTGCCTGAACAGACAACAAGACAATTTTTCTAAAATTCAGTAACTTTACTCGTAGCAATAAGATAAACAGGTCTTGATGCACTATTTTTCTGATGGGTAGTGCTCTGGCAACAAAGCTATAAACAGACAATCGCATAAAATATGTAGTGGAAGAAGCATTCTACCTGACCAATCAAGTGTGTCGTCAAAAATCCACCATGGGAACCACCAACCACAAGAATTTTTGAAGGATCTGCAAGTCCCTTGTCAAGGACATAGTCTACTGCAGTGAGTACATCATTGACATCCTGCATGCATCAAGAACGCAGAGAAATCTCTCACATATCTGACAAATTTAGAAAAGACTTTTCTACAGCGTTTGAATAAATTGTAGCACCTGGGACCCGATTTTTCCTGGAAGAGATTGCAATGCTTCCTCGCCAAATCCCAGAGAACCCCTACAATACACAGTTGAATCAGAGCGACTTAAACATTATATATACTGTTCCTATTGAACTCAAAATAAAATATAAAACTTCTGACTTTGTTTTTCACAAACTCAGGCTGCATCAATTTCATCTTCAATTGTTGAATAATAAAGTTGAAAGAAAGTCAGAAAACATGAAAACAAATCTTCTATGTTAGCTCCATTTGTCGATATAAGAAGGAATTAGAACTAATTCAAGACAAGAAATAAAATGAAGCAAAGGGACTATGATATGATCATCACTTCAAACACAAACAACCAACGACGACCAAAAATCTCAATCATGCAAGTTAGGGTTGCACCAAAACCTTGACACAAGTTCGAGTAATTAAACATCAACAAACTCTCTCAAGAGCCACTAAAGCAGTTGGTAGTTTTGGTGCACCTATATAGCTCATGCCATCAATTAAGATCAAAGGAATGGATATGCACCTGATTTTCTGATCAACTTATACAGAAGTAAGATGATTCTATTATTTTCATAGCTTATGTAAACACAAAGCATAAGGACAATATATTTGAATAGGATTGCATACCTATAATTCACAATAAGCAAGCTATAGCCATGTGAGGATAAGAAAGCTAAGGAATTTGAGAAGCTTGCCAACAAAACAGAGTGGGGCCTCCATGAAGGACAACAATTAAAGGATCTTGCACTTCAGGCTTCCTAGATTTTGATGATACGTGTATAGCTTCAAATGGTTTGCACGCACCTAGAACAAAATAGAAAGTTATGGAGCTCAATAATTTAATTTGAATATCTCGAAAGCAATGCAATCAAAGGGCCCTATTTATCATATATAATACAAAAATTGCTATAATAGACACTACAAAATATTATAAATCACTAGTGTTGGTCCCGGTTTATCAGAGTGTATAACGTTACGCAGCGGAAATATTGAACTTATAAGTCTAACTTGCACTCTGTCCTGCTGGTTGCTCAGCTGACTGGCTGGTCAGCTGATAGCTCAACACTTAGAATATTTTAAGCCTTGTTTGCACAGTTATCAGTTTTCAGATATACACCAGCACTTGAGTGCTGGGTTTCAAATACAAATTTAAATACTGAAAGCAGATAAAGGCAAAGGATTTTTATAGTGGTTCGATCAACATATCTACGTCCACTCTCCAGTCGACTCACTGGAAATTCACTATAAGAGTAATCCGGTACAAAGTTCCTACGATCTATCTCCAGCTGGTAAATGCCCCGTCTACCAGTCCACTGGATCAACCGCTCCCGGTCCTTGTCCTTCTTCAACTCTTGTCAGATGGATGGAGTGCGAGCACGTCACTTCAACCTCCTCCTCCGACTGGTTGGGTGTTGAGTTCTCCCAAGAACGTAAATCCTCTACGGCAAACTGCCCGTAATAACTCAAGAGCTGGCTGGCTCTGGAGCTGCTATGTTCTTCCTCAGAAAGAGAAAGAACACCAAGTGAGGTCTAAACTTACAAGCAGGAAGCTTGAAGTCTCGTGTTTGAAAGATATCAACACACGGAAAAGCTTTAAAGAAAGCCTCGAAAGATGCTTGCTTGCTTGCAATGAATGTTCGTTCTTTCGGTAGTTGGAGAGTATTGAATGTTCAGGATGCAAGCGTGTAAGCTAGCGTGCAAGCGTGGAAGCGTCTTAAATGTTGGTAGCTCCGACCTATTTATAGACGCAGGATCCCATTCAATATTTCTAGCCGTTTGGACACATCCGGAATGGGTCTCTGTCCTCGGATGTACTTCAGACGGCGGCAGGTAGGAATTTCAGGAAAACGCCATACCTGTGTCTGCTTTTTCTGACACAGACCTCTTTGTGTCAGAACGGCATTATTTCGTCAGTACGAGGAATCGCAACTGGTGTCTTGAACTGATAGACTTTAAGGTATCCTCCCTTAAAGTCATACTTTGTCAGTATATTCCTCAGACGAATCTTCTTTTTGTCTCTAAGACTCTGGGAGAGCGAATCTTGAATTCTGCTGGTAACATCCGACTGGTAGATCGTACAGGTGATCTAGTGCTGGCAGTCTCTGCTGGTGACTTAGCGCTTGCACAATCTTAGTCTACCAATTTGTCTGGATGTTAACTCTTGGAATCTCCCATGACTGGTGGCTTCACCGCTGGTGAATAGTGTCAGCCAGAACACGTATTCTGCTGGTAGGATTTGTCAGCCTCCTGCTGGTGAAATCCTTCCAACTGGTGAACAGTAGCCAGTCATTAGCTCTTGACTCCATGCTGATGAACAGTGTCAGCATGGGTCTGTCAGTCGTCTGCTGGTGAGACTTCTCTCAACTGGTAAGCACATCTCATGCTGGTGAACAGTAGCCAGCATGAGTCTTGATCAGCTACGACTTACAACTCAAAAAGACCTAAACAGGACTTTACATTTTGAGAACTAGAGCTATCTAGAGACAACACTGACGCTGATTGGACTTAGGATTTGATCCACCAAAACACTTAAACACCAAATCAAAGATCTAAGCTATCAACTGGGGAAGAGAAACTTAGATAATTTTCCTAACAACTAGGTTTCTGCAAAACTTTGTTGATTTATATTAGAAATACAGATTCATCTATGAATCTAGAGCAAGAAACAATAACGGGAAAATATAATTTATTTACATGAAGGCATCAGTATCATCTATTAGTTTAATTTAACACAATCCAAATCTATAGGCATTCTAATTAATTTAAAGTTGAGATTACTTTATATTAAAAGCTGGTAATTCAATATACATGATTAATGGCTCATAAACCTTAGTTCATGTAATTTGTATTGGCATTTAATTGTTAGGAACTTATCAGCAACAAAAGAATTGTCGTCAAGAAAACAACAGATATTGAAACTGAGAGGAAATGTAAAATATTATAACTTGTTCATTCATCTTCTGTGTTAATGCTGAAATCATATATCTATTGCATGGCGTCATGAAGCACCTACATGAACCTCAGAACCAGACAGTTAATAAATTGTGGTTTGTCCAGGGATATATTTACGTTCCATATATATCCAAATGCAACAAAACACAGGAATATGTGCCTTAAAATTTCAAAATTTTCATATAGATTTAAAACAAGTGAGCTCTACTCCAAGAGAAGAAAAGTCAGCAGATTAGCTTTTTCTTCATTTGTTTCACCTGTCTTATCAATTGTTGAAACGCAGCAAGACTCTACTGGAACAGTAATCATTGGGTGACCAGTATAACTCATCCAAGAAAGCAATGAAATTAGATAGTCGTCCCAGCAATTAGACATAATTATGTTTATAATTCACCAATACCAAATTAGTTTCATAGACAAACATCTTATTCGAACACCTTTTGTAAGATTCTCAGAGACATTCTTGACCGGAATATTCATGATGTCATATTGTAGAGATGCCAACAAAGAATAAACCTGCAAAGGATCATAAAAAAGACTAATGATAAGCATTAAGAAGTAATCATGAATAGAATAAAGAACTATGTAACCTATCACCTTCTCAGAGCATTTGGTCATGGGACTTGGAATGTCCAACCAACTCACTCCATTCGGCATCTGTGGATATCCTGCCATACTTGATTTCGGGAATATTAACAGGACTGCTGAATACTTCAACACGGGAAAAAACAGGGATCATTTAATGCAATAAAATCAGTATATTTATAGCCTGCTTACTTTCTCCTACCAGCAATAATATTGTCACCGTCCAGGGCAAGAAGACATTGAATTAATAGGGCTGATTCGAGATACTTGTCCACTGAAAAACATAAAGAGGTGCTAATTCTACTATGTAGAAAAGAGATTATCAGATATAATATATTTGATATTAATCAGTTTCCTTCTGATTTACCTTAATACATTCACTGAAATTATTGCTTGAACGCTGCCCCAAATCGAAGACAACACCATTGTATGTCCATCAGAAAGCCATGGCTCACCAAGCAAATTATAGCAATAAAGCCCAGGAAATCAGCCATCCTCACGACAGGAACCTGAACAGTACAAGAAGATAGGAAAAGAGTAAATGTGGGGAAACAGCATAAATATGCAAGATGCCCCTACTACTTGGTTCAAGTTTCTAATTTCAACATCTAAATTCCCTTCTTGATCTCAAAGGATCTTCAGGAAAAGCAAATTTTAGTTTTTCTATGCCAGCATCAAATATTTTTCAATTTTATTATGATGTTGAGTTCATCCCAAAAGCATCACACCATAGATATTAGAATAGTCTTATCAAATAAAGAAATATATCAACACATTTGAAATTCAATGAGATCAACTTTGCTCCTACTTTCCTAATTCATTCGGTTAATTGAAGTTAAAAAGAAATTGAGCATACCACTTCAGTAATTTTCAGAGATGTGCCGAGTTTCAAATTGGAGGGCCACTCAATCTTGTGAAGTGAATCTGTTGCGGAGTGTGCCCCAGAATCAACTGAAGTTCTTGCTGACAAAAACACAAGGGATTTCCCATCTGGACTGAAGACAAAAAAGTAATTATTACACAAGGACTTCCATGTAGGATGATCACATGAACGAAAGGACCCGCACAAGATATATGTATGCATGATAGAGCCTAGATGACACAATTAGAAAATCAGCATAAATTACTTATTATCAGGTGACCTGCCAACATACCTGAAACGAGGAAAGAATGCACTACTTATGCTCTCAGTCAGGTTAACTATGAGCAATTCTTTAGCTGCATCATCTCTGATGATAACAGAAAGAAAACCAAATCAAGTGAGGACAAGCCAAGTGAAGAGAAATCATGTTTTCATCCTGTAAGATGAAAGAATAATCGCGTCAGTTAGATAAATCAACATTACACTTGTGGCTACTAACTGACCTGGTTACACTAGCATCTGTTTTAAGAGATGGGACTTTTACTGCATACAAGGCACAAGGCCTATTATAACAGTATTTGATACCTAACTTCCGAGCATCTGAAGGCCACCCAACAAAAACAAGATACTGCTGACCATCAATTGATGGAGCCCATACAACTTGCCCCACACTTAACTCCCTTCCGACTCCAGCAACACCATGAACTTCTCCACTGCATATTGTTTCAGATTTATTTTTTGAATCAATCAACTTATCAAGTTTCAGAGTGCATAATCAACTAATTATACCTGTTAATATCAATGACAAAAAGTGCTGGCTGCCTTTTCCCAGAATAAGTTTCTCCCCAGTCTTCTTCCCAATCACCTTGACCCTTCCAGCTACCACAGTCCATATCTGCCAAACCCTCTTTCTTAAAGCCAAAGCCGTTAAATGACGGTTTGGGGAGGTCTGTTTCCTCAGCAGCATAAGCTATGCAAGTTTCATCTGAGTTCCACGAAATGCCCTCGAACCTGCCACCGCATGGTATTAAAACCAAGAAGAGAAACGAAAACCGAATGCATGATGATTGTAAACATCACTATTGATGCAACAGATATAATGTATTTGTGAGAGCAGATGCATGCATGGACCGGAATCAGTCAAGTCACTCAAGTTCAGTTGCTGCTAAAGATTTGGAAATATACCATCCATCAGTATATACTGATCCGTGGATAGAGCGTGGAATATGAAACTCCTTCTTAACTTCAGATGGACCCCATATTTCTAAGCGGGTTGGAGAGTCACCTTCAGAGTTTCGTACAACAAGAAGCTTTGATCCTGATGGAGAGGGAATCATGGCAGATACACTGGTCATTTCAATAGGGAATGGCGCCCAGTGAAAACTTACAGAATTGTCACTCTTCCGTGAAATATGACTGGATAATATTGACTTTCTGCTCTTGTTGGACAAAAGATCTGGCTGGCTAATTAGAAACATTGCACTGGAA
Source organism: Plectranthus barbatus (assembly GCA_026898455.1). Classification (NCBI taxonomy): domain Eukaryota; kingdom Viridiplantae; phylum Streptophyta; class Magnoliopsida; order Lamiales; family Lamiaceae; genus Plectranthus; species Plectranthus barbatus. Next base: position 434,636 of record JAPKLW010000214.1, read on the forward strand.
GCATCCTCTGTAGAAAATTGTATGAACAAACAGTTTCAAATCAAACATGTTTCCCCTATTACAGAATAAGAATAAGAGACTATAGTACAGCAGAAAGAACCATTCGGAAAAAAATTAAGCAGCCATACCATTCTCAGGTTTAAAAGTCCATGCTCTATCAATAGTGGAGATATTCGTGAATTCTTGAAGCAACTTAGACAAAGAAGAGAATTCTTCTTGAGTGGCTGCATCCGACCCGGCAGGCATTTCTCTTGTGGGGACTCCTCCAGTAGTATCCATTACTTGTCGAACTGATAAATCTCTAATTTAACTGAAAGGGAATTGCTTTGCGTGTAATTATGGCTACAAATTAGACATAAAACATGAAGCGTGGAGCATTTCTCAATGAAAAAACCAGATGCCGCTCATATCTACAGAAGATATACTAATATGCCAAGAGAGAGTAGAGGAAGAAGGGGAAAGAAGAGAAGCAGAGTAAAGAATACTCAAAAGTAAATGTTTCATGACTCGTGAGTAACTCAAAGTTCAAACATAAGTTGTAAAAACAGTGGTTTTGTTATGCAATATGGCTGCAAAATGAAAAGAATAGATCGCACTAATAAGGCAACCGATAATCAGTTTACATTATTGCCTAAAATTCAAATTTGACTACGAGGTTTGATTTCTTATATTCAGGAAAAGCAACGACATCCACATCCAAGGGAACAAAGACAGCTCTAGTTATATCAAAACCCAAACTTTGGAAGTGGGAGTCATTTGGATTAAAAACCATAGCAAGAAAATGTATAAAAGCATGTGAAAGACGAACAATCATGAACCTATCTCGCTGGAGAAAGCATATTTGCAACATCAAGCACACAGACAGAACATCAAATTCGGAAAAGCAAAATCCAATATAATAGAGGAGTTGTTAGTGTTTTAGTGAAGTGGAGCAGAATCAGATTCGCCATCAACTAATTTTATATGTTACTATTACTCAAGTCTTTTTTATATATTTTTTAATTTCATTACAGTGCTCCATTGCCTTCAAATACCGAGCTTCTCATGTGAACCACCCCCGTCGCCGGTGCTTGCAAGAAGTATTTTCCGACGGGAAATAAGTCTCCATCGTTCCAAATCCAAATAATTCAGATACTCGGACATTGATACATCGGTAAATATGACACCAACTGTCTACAAGAATGGCCTGTAGAATACACAAGCTTAATAGAACGCTTAAGCGCAACAGTCCATAACCATGGTTGTAAAAATCGCTAGGCGCTAGTCGGGCGCTTGGGTGGGGCCTAGCGCCTAGGCGGTTTAGGCGGGGATTATGCGTTTTCTAGGCGGTAGTTAATCGGTAAGTTAATTTTCATATCTTATATATATAATATATATTTATCAATTAATAAAAAGTAAGATTATCTAAATTTTAATTAGTTTTTAAAAAATATATAAAAAATAGGGTGCTCGAACGGATTAGGCGACACGCAACATGCTTAGTCGGCCACCTAAATGGTGCGTAGCGAGCTTGGCCGGCCACTTAAATCGGCGCCTAGGCGGATTAGGCGGCCTAGGCGGTGCCTAGACGCTGATTACTCGCCAGACTGATTAGACACGGGGATTAGAGGGTAATCGGTTCGGTGGAGGACTGCCTAGCGCCTAGGCGGGGCCTAATCGGTCCTAGGCGGGGATTTTTACAACACTGTCCATAACCGAAAGCTGTGCAGCATATTTTGGACGCTCCTTTGTCGATTTCAACTGAATTATAATTTCCTCTACCTTGGAAAATTCTACTACCTCTTTCCATTGAGATAGTCCAATTTGTTTGTTTTTTTTTTTTTTTTAAGTAGAATTAATATTTTATTGGTGAGTGTTAAATTTTTTTTTTATCATTTTAAAAAATAAGACAATTTTATACCACAAACAAAAATAGAAAATTGAACTACTTCTATGAGACAGATGCAGTAAATCGGTTCATTTACCCTTACTTTTTCAGAGTGATCCTGTTGAATTTGATACCATATCGCTTGATTTGCTAGCGGCAATGAAGGCGCAAAAGCGCCCGCGGGAAGTTTCGTCGTCGACCCCTACTGCCGAGGGCCCCTTGTCCAAGAGGGTCGCCGTCGAGACGTCTCGTGCGTCTCCGGTGGTGCCCTTCGAGGAGCCGGTCATAGCTGAAAAAATTAACAAAGTGACCGGCTCGGTGTCGACTCCTGCAACTGCTCCACCCTTTCAGCCGACGAGGCCAGGACTGTTCGAGATGAGAGGAGGAAGAAGAAGGCTCGTGATGCGAGCGTCGATTCTCGGGCTCGGACGGGGTCGACTGGTCAATCGAAGGAGCTTGACTTGGTCCTAGTCGGCTCAGGGCCGACGAGCATCGCTTCCTCCTCGGCCGCGTATGCCCTCCATGTTAAGAAGGTGCTCGATGGGGAGCTCCGAGCCGAGGACTTTGACAGTGAGTATGCTCGAGAGAACTTCACCATGCAGAAGGATCTCCAGGAGGTACGGGTCTGTGTTCCTTTGGATGACTCTAAATCATGACTTGGCTTTTGCCTAACTCGTTTCACGTTGTTTTGCAGACTACTCGGAGGTTCACCGTCTACTCCGAGCAGCTCATCAAGTCGCTGGACTCGGCCAGTGAAGGGCTAGGTCGGTCCCGAAAGGAGTTGCAGGCTGAGAAGGATAAACGGGCCGATCTAGCTAATAAACTCACGTCAATCTCGGGGGAGTTGAAAGACTCAAAGCTCGAGGGCCAGAAGTTGAAGGAAAAATTCGACGAGCTCAAGAAAGAGAGGCAGGATCTGGCCCGTCGATGCAAGGGCCTTGAAGAGGAACTGAGGGCCTCGGCTGCGAGGTTTGAAGCCTCGCAGCAAAGGACCGAGACGGAGCTAGAGTCTTACAGGGGGCGGTTCCACAAGGTCCAGGAGGACAGGCTCAAGGAGCAAAAGGTGCATGAGGAGGAGGTGGAGGCGCTGAGGAAGGGATATGGGGTCGACTATCAAGAGGTCGTGGCGAACCCGGACTTCAAGTCGACCTTCGGCCAGCTGGTGGACATGGTTAAAGGGTCCATCTGTGCTGTAGTTGGTCGAAGGTGTCCGGAGTTCGACCTGGACAACATCATGCGCCCTCCTACGCCTCCGACCTCGCCCCCAGTCGTCACCGAGGGGGAGCGCCTCGATGCAGAGATGCTCGATGCTGATAAAGAGCCGCACCGCCTGGAGCCCATCCCGGAGATCGACGTCGAGAAGAGTGCCGAGGAGAAGGAAGCTGGGAGTTTCATCAATGATGACGGCGGGGAGGACGCTCAGAAGAAAGGGAACGAGGATGCAGTTGTTTAATGAATGGTTCCTTAGGCGTTCCTCTTCTTTTGTAATTCACTTTGTAATTCTTTTTTATGTACATTTACACTGCCACTGCTATGTTACTTTTGATCGACTATCTTTCGTACTTCTTGCGTATCTTTCATAATACATCGTTTTTGTGTTGAAGTTTGTTGTATGCTCGTTTCGTACCTTGATTATTATTTATTGGCTCGGATTTCCTCTGTCGGGGTAAGCGGCTCGATATAGAGGAGCGAAGGGGGTCGGTATCGAGCAGTTAAGCTCGTCAATGTCGACCCTTTTACTTGGCTGCGAAACAATCGAAATGTTGAGGTTCGATTTCACGAGAAAATGGAGCCCTTAGAACTTTGTGAGAATATTGCAAGTAATAACGAAAAATTCAAGAGAAATAGACGAGGATTAATAACGTAAAATGAATGGACGATGAACAAAATAAAATGCATATGTTTATTGTAAATGAGAGACAGAATCTGAGGACAATTTGACAGAGTTTCGGCTAAGGTTTTCTTGGAGAGAATCCAATACAAAAAATGAACCCCCTGCCCCTATTTATAGACAGGATAGGGGCAGGCAGGCAGGCAGCTAACCCTAGGCTTCGAGCAGCAACGGCTCGCCACGAATATCGGGGCGGTTGCAGGACTCTCGGAGGCGGTTAGGGCTCCAACGTTCGGGCGCCGCCAGCAAACTAGGGTTTCTCCTCCTGGACCGCCTCTATATCGACCCTCTTGGCTCCTCGGTATCGAGGCACTTTGTTCCTCTACGGCGAGGCCTTGACTTGGGCAAATTTTCAGTGTCCTGTTGATTTTGGTGAGCTAGTCTTCCGGGCTGGATCTGTTTGTGTGGGCCGACTTATCCATTGGGCCTGGTCCCGTGGGCCTGGCCCCAACAATAGCCCCTTTTGGTTGCAGGGTCTGTCCTGGACAGGCCGTGGAATCAAAACTACGAGTCATGACTCGATACAGAGTGCGGAAATTCGAGGTGTCCGAGAGACTACCCTCGGGCCCGGGAGGTACTTCCTGAGAGAGTAACTCCGCTAAGGAGTAGCCGGGATACTACTCCTGGTCAATACGAAGGTTCCTGGGAAGTGCAAGCGTATGATCGTGCGGGGAATACCGGGGTATTGTCCCGCGGGCTAAAGCGTGAGTCCGGGGGTCAAGCGGATCAGAATCATTCCGGAGAACGTTCTCTTAGATGGAGCGGTGCTCCTATGCGTGCACTCTGTTTGGGCTCCGTAGAGCGCTAGCGGGGTGAGTTATAGCGGATCGTGGGACACCTGGTGAGTTCCCATGGGGAGGTCTCACGTTCCCGTAGAAGGTGTCGATCGCGTTATAGTTCTCCCTGCTGCGGGGTTTTGCCGCTATGGACTTCTCCCGACGGGTCGATGCGGAGGAGCCGTGCACCTCGATGTCGATGCTCGAAGCGTCTCGACATCGAGGCTCATATTTTAATTTTTGCCGCCCCTGGAGTGGCATGGTTGTAATTTCGACCAACTCTGGGGTCAATTTTGGAACGCGAACAGTTTTGCTGTTTAAAAGGAAGAACTGCTGCCATTTCCACACTTTCGCTTCCTCCGATCATCTGCAAATCTCTCTGCAAATTGTTGCTTCTGTTCCAGCAATTGATCACTATTTCGGTGACCGTGCGGATTCCCTTCGTTCCATCTGCCACCGTATTTGCAGCCTTTTAATCAGTCAGGTAATCCTCGCGTTCCTTCATGTTCTCTTTCGTTGATTATGTCCATTTATTTGCTGGAATCGCGCGTAGGTTATCTATGAGTTGAGTTGTACGTTTGTAATGGATTCTTGATGTGTCGCCTCTCTTCGATTGCTCCGATTTCTTCTGCGTCGCGTGCGTTTGTGGTTATCGCTCATTTTGGATTTCTTGTTTGCTCGCATTTTGGTGATTGAATGGCATTTAGACTAGTGTATGTGGTGTTTTGTGTTTGTTTTGCTGCTGTAAGGCTCGTATCTCGCCTACTTTGGGTTCTCTTGCCTGTTTTTGTCTTAATTCTTCGTTCTTGCTGCGATCGGATGGTTTCGGGCCCATGGGTGTAGTGTGTTTGCCGTTTTTAGTTCGCCTTTCCAGGATTTTGGGCTGGTTATTTACCGAATTGATACTCTAGGAGTTTACGGTGCATGTTGTCTTGGTCATATTCCGCATTGATTCTCCTTTGCATTTGCTATTGCATTGCGCGACATTCCGCGTGTTTTCTTTCGATTGTGTGAAATGGGATTTCGTTGATTTGCATGAGTGGGTCGGTTTGTATCTGGTTTTGCATCAAGTGTTGGTTCACGAGGTCCTTCCCTATCATTTCTTGCGTGCGTACTTTTGTTGCGTTTTTTCAAATTTCTTGCTTTGCGGGGGACCTCTCTCTTTGCCAATTTTCTTTTTTCTTGGATTTTTGCATGGTTACAACTTTTATGGCGAGTTCCCCTGTTGAGATTTGGGAGGAGCCTTCCTCCTCGTCGGATACTCATGAGTCTGCCGTATGGAGATCTCCACAGCAAGAGGATGCCCCGTCGGGCGCCGAGGGTCGTCGGGTCGACGTCGAGCAGCCGATCCTCGACCTCGATCCTGAGGAGATTTTGGAGGAGGAGGGCACGGAGGAGGCCAGCGAGGGCAGCAACGACTCTTTCGTGCCCTTACAGGTCGACAAGTCCTTCGCCAAGAAGGATCAGGTCAACCCTGATGACCCGGTCCGCACGGCTGTATCCCTCGCTACCGAGGAGTCCGTGTTGAGGAGTACATTTGGTGTGGCTAGGGGTGTAAATGAACCAAACTGTTCGTGAGCTACTCGGATCTCGACTCGATAAAAGCTCGTTCGAGTTCGTTTAGTAAAACTCGTTTATTAAATGAACCAAGCTTGAGCACTATAGTATTCGACTCGTGAGCTCGTGAGCAGGCTCGTTAGCTAAAATTAGTAAGAAATATAAAATAATTACTTTTATAAAAATAATATTTTCATGATTTAAGAGTAACAATAATGATAAATCTATCTAATAATGAAAAATATTTAGAATATGAGCATGAATATGATATTTTTTTTTGGAATAAATAACCTTTTCTTCAAAATAATAATGAAAATCTTAAATATATTCTAAATTTAGAAAGTTCGTTTAGGCTCGATAAAAGCTCGATAACGTTCGTGAACATCAAAGTATTCGATTAAAAAGCTCGAAGCTCGACTCGAAACTAAACGAGTCAAACTTGAGCACGACACTACTCGACTCGACTCGGTTCGATTACACCCTTAGGTGTGGCGTGCCATAAGATGGCCTACACCCTGCCTCAGCCTGAGGATAGATGCTGTCAGCCTCCTCGCATCGATGACGTGGTGTTCTTCCTCTCGGTGTTCAAGTACGGGATAGGATGGCCCTTACATGCCTGGTTTCGAGCCGTCCTGCTCTCTTACGGGCTGGCTCCCTTCCAGTTTGCACCCATCCGCTGGTGCCATATGCTAGGGATGCTTCTCGTGTTCTATGGTGCCGGGCTAGGGTACCCAACTCTCCGCGAGTGGCATTATTTATATAGGTTGGCCCGATACGAAGCGGGTTATTATTTCTTGTCGAAGAGGGACTCGCTGTCCGAAGCGATGACTACGGGTTGCAAGCAGAACACCCCTGGTTGGAAGAACCAATGGGTGTGGGTGCCGATGAACCATTCCGACCCGGAGTGTCTGGCCGAGGGGGGCGTTCCCACAAGTGCGATTTCCCTAAGTGTGCTCCTCGATATGTAGGTGTTTCGTGTACTAACCGACCCCTTTGTTTCTTGCAGGGTACAGGCAGACGGTTCTCACTGAAGAGGAAGAGGGTCGTATAGACATTGCATTCTCGAGGAAGAATCAAAAGTTCTCCTCGGTTAAAGGAAAAAGGAGCGTCGGGGCGCAGTATTGGATAAACGAACAAGGCAAGAAGGAGGGAATTCCTGCTGACATGGCCGGCCTCACTCCTAAGGATTTGCTAGCGACAATGAAGGCGCAAAAGCGCCCGCAGGAAGTTTCGTCGTCGACCCCTACTGCCGAGGGCCCCTTGTCCAAGAGGGTCGCCGTCGAGACGTCTCGTGCGTCTCCAGTGGTTCCCTTCAAGGAGCCGGTCATAGCTGAAAAAATTGACAAAGTGACCGGCTCAGTGTCGACTCCTGCAACTGCTCCACCCGTTCAGCCGACGAGGGCTGCAACTTCTCCTCCCAGGACTGTTCGAGATGAGAGGAGGAAGAAGCAGGCTCGTGATGCAAGCGTCGATTCTCGGGCTCGGACGGGGTCGACCGGTCAATCGAAGGAGCTTGACTTGGTCCTAGTCGGCTCAGGGCCGATGAGCATCGCTTCCTCCTCGGCCGCGTATGCCCTCCATGTTAAGAAGGTGCTCGACGGGGAGCTCCGAGCCGAGGACTTTGACAGTGAGTATGCTCGAGAGAACTTCACCATGCAGAAGGATCTCCAGGAGGTACGGGTCTGTGTTCCTTTGGATGACTCTAAATCATGACTTGGTTTTGCCTAACTCATTTCACGTTGTTTTGCAGACTACTCGGAGGTTCACCGTCTACTCCGAGCAGCTCATCAAGTCGCTGGACTCGGCCAGTGAAGGGCTAGGTCGGTCCCGAAAGGAGTTGCAGGCTGAGAAGGATAAACGGGCCGATCTAGCTAATAAACTCGCGTCGATCTCGGGGGAGTTGAAAGACTCAAAGCTCGAGGGCCAGAAGTTGAAGAAAAATTCGACGAGCTCAAGAAGGAGAGGCAGGATCTGGCCCGTCGATGCAAGGGCCTTGAAGAGGAACTGAGGGCCTCGGCTGTGAGGTTTGAAGCCTCGCAGCAAAGGACCGAGACGGAGCTGGAGTCTTACAGGGGGCGGTTCCACAAGGTCCAGGAGGACAGGCTCAAGGAGCAAAAGGCGCATGAGGAGGAGGTGGAGGCGCTGAGGAAGGGATATGGGGTCGACTATCAAGAGGTCGTGGAAAACCCGGACTTCAAGTCGACCTTCGACCTGCTGGTGGACATGGTTAAAGGGTCCATCTGTGCTATAGTTGGTCGAAGGTGTCCGGAGTTCGACCTGGACAACATCATGCACCCTCCTACGCCTCCGATCTCGCCCCCAGTCGTCACCGAGGGGGAGCACCTCGATGCGGAGATGCTCGATGCTGATAAAGAACCGCACCGCCTGGAGCCCATCCCGGAGATCGACGTCGAGAAGAGCGCCGAGGAGAAGGAAGCTGAGAGTTTCATCAATGATGACGCCGGGGAGGACGCTCAGAAGAAAGGGAACGAGGATGCAACTGTTTGATGAATGGTTCCTTAGGCGTTCCTCTTCTTTTGTAATTCACTTTGTAATTCTTTTTTATGTACATTTACACTGCCACTGCTATGTTACTTTTGATCGACTATCTTTCGTACTTCTTGCGTATCTTTCATAATACATCGTTTTTGTGTTGAAGTTTGTTGTATGCTTGTTTCGTACCTTGATTCTTATTTATTGGCTCGGATTTCCTCTGTCGGGGTAAGTGGCTCGGTATAGAGGAGCGCAGGGGGTCAGTATCGAGCAGTTAAGCTCGTCGATGTCGACCCTTTTACTTGGCTGCGAAACAAGCAATATGAGGTCAGGTTGGGCATCGCCCCTCCGACGCTCAAGTTAGTAAAGGTGTTATGAGTAAATAATGAGGAAATGAAAAGAAAGAATAGGATAGGGATACGCGTATCTGTATATTAATGATAATATTTCTTCAAATGCTTGATGTTCCAACTGTTTTGTACCCTTCTTCCTTCCAGTGTTTCGAGCTGGTAAGCCCCGTGCCCTACCACTTTGGATACCTTGTAGGGGCCTTCCCAGTTGGGGGCTAATTTTCCTGGTCCAGATTCTTTCGTGTTTTGAAACACTCTCCTTTGGACTAGGTCTCCTTCTTGGAAGCTTCTGAGCTTCAGTTTTTTGTTGTAGAATCTTTCTACTTGAAGTCGTCGCCGGGAGGCTTTGACTGCTGCGTCCTCCCGTACTTCGTCTATGAGCTCGAGGTTTTTCTGGAGTAGGTCTAGGTTCTCTGCCTCGTCTACGAACTCTACTCTCGGACTGCGGGCGATGACCTCGACAAGAGCTATGACCTCAATTCCGTATGCAAGTGAGAAAGGCGTAGCCCCGGTGGCAGTCCTTTGCGTGGTTCGGTAGGACCAAAGGACTGCGGGGAGTTCCTCTACCCACCTGGATCCGTGCGGGCTCAACTTCTTTTTTAATGTAGCTATCACCGTTTTGTTGGTGGATTCTGCTAGACCGTTTGCCTCAGGATACCGTGGCGTCGAGAACACCAGTTTTATTCTGTAGGTATTGCAGAAGGTTTGCATCCTTTCGCTGGCAAACTGCCGTCCGTTATCTGTGTGTATCTCCTTTGGGATTCCGACATGTTTCCACAGGAACTTGATGACCTCTAAATCACGGGTTTTTCCTAGAGCTTCGCCTTTGACCCACTTGGTGAAGTAGTCCGTCACCATGAGGATGTGATCCTTTTGCCCGGTTCCCTTCGGTAGGGGTCCTACTAGATCCATACCCTATACCATGAATGGCCATGGGGTGATTGAAGCGTGGAGAGGCTCCGCGTTACTGTGGGTAGACGCCTCAAAGCGTTGGCAGCTGCCGCACCTTCTGACATGATTGGTCGCGTCCTGCTTCAGAGTAGGCCAGTAGAAACCGGCCGTGATTATTTTGTGAGATAGTGATCAAGCCCCAGCGTGGTTCCCACAGTCACCTTCATGTACTTCTGTGAGTATCCCTTCTATCTCGGGGGAGGCGATACAACGAAGGAGGGGGCCTCCGAGCGAACGCCTGTATAACTTACCGTCAATGAGGGTAAAGCGAGCGGCTGCTCTCTCGATTTTTGTCACGTCGTTCTTATCTCTGGCTGGAGGTTCCCCGGCTAAGTATCGAGCGATTGGGACCCTCCAGTCATTCCCGTCTTGATCGACGGGCGCAACACTGTTTTGGGCGGAGACGGACGGTGCTGGCAACCAAACTCGGGGATTGGTCGGGTATTTTGGGAGGAGCTTGTGGTAGCTAGGCTTGCCAAAGCGTCTGCTCGGGCGTTTGATTCCCGGGGGATGTGGTGGAGATCCCACTCCTAAATTCTTTCTTTGAGCCTCTCGATTGTGGAGTGGTATAATTTTAGACGCTCCTCTTTTACAGCATAAATGTCGTCTAGTTGATTGACCACTAGTTGGGAATCGCTCTCGGCGCGTACTCTACGAGCCCCGAGTTCTAGGGCTAGCTGCATACCTTGGACGAGTGCCTCATATTTGGCCTCGTTGTTTGTTGCTAGGAAATCAAGCCGGATAGCTCGTTCGTAATTTTCTCCGTGCGGATCCGTCAGGACCACCCCGGCCCTATTGCCGTGCACGTTACTAGCTCCGTTGATCTTTAACGACCAGACGCCGGCATCTTCATCAACTTTTGTCATGTGAGCTACTCCGTGTTCCGCCTTTAGCTGTAAATTTGTCGAGAAATCCGCGACGAAGTCAGCTAGTACTTGCGACTTGATTGTAGTCCTCGGTTCGTACTGAATTCCGTAACCCCCTACTTTGACGGCCCATTTGAGCAGACGTCCAGACAGGTTCGGTTTCGACAGTATGACTCTTATGGGGTAAGCCGTAATCACTTTGATGGAATGCGCCTCAAAGTAGGGCCGCAGCTTTCAAGCGGCATTTACGAGTGCCAAAGCGAGCTTCTCCAAGGCGGTGTACCGTGTTTCAACATCTAGTAGGGACTTACTGGCATAATGGACCGGGTGTTGTTTACCGTCTACTTCGCGTACTAGAAAGGCTCCAACCGCGTGGTCCGACACGGATAGGTAGAGTAGCAGTGGCTCACCGTCGACTGGTTTTGACAACAAAGGTGGGCTAGCCAGATAGGCCTTCATCTCTTCGAGTGCCTTCGCGCATTCCTCAGTCCATTCGAACCGCTTTCCCTTCCGTAACGTGTTAAAGAAGGAATGGGTCCTCTCGGAGTAGCGTGATATAAAACGGCTAAGGGCGGCGAGGCGCCCAGTCAGCTTTTGCACCTCTTTCGGGGATCTCGGATGTTCTATGCCCTGAACGGCCTTGATCTGGGTGGGGTCCGCCTCTATTCCCCTCTGGGTCACGATATGGCCGAGGAATTTTCCGGAAGCTACCCCGAACGAACACTTCGTCGGATTCAGCTTCATGTTGTACCTTTCTAGGGTTTGGAAGGCATCTTCCAGACTGGCATCATGATCTCGGGAATTGAGCGATTTGACGAGCATGTCGTCAATGTAGACCTCCATCGTCTTGCCAATCCTCTCTTTGAACATAGAGTTGACGAGGCGTTGGTACGTTGAGCCCGCATTCTTTAACCCGAACGGCATCACCTTGTAGCAGTAAATGTCTTGACTGGTGATGAAGGCTGTCTTTTCTTGGTCATCGGGGTGCATTTGGATCTGGTTGTATCCCGAGAACGCATCCATGAAGCTCAAAAGCTCGTGTCGTGCCGTTGCATTGACTATGGCGTCAATGTGCAGTAGAGGATATGGGTCCTTCGAGCACGCCTTATTCAAGTCAGTGAAGTCAATGCAGACCCGGTTCTTGCCGTTTTTCTTCTTGACGACTACCACGTTGGCAAGCCAAGTGGGGTAGTGCACCTCTCGCACTGACCCGATGTCGATGAGCTTCTGCACTTCCTCGTTGATGGCCTGATTCTTTTCCGCGGAGAACTTTCGTCGCCACTGCTGCATCGGCCTGCAGTTTGGGTCCACCTGGAGGCGGTGCGTGATGATCGACGGATCGATCCCGATCATGTCGCAGTGCGACCAGGCGAATACGTGAACCTTCCTTCGGAGAAACCCCAGGAGGGCACTCCTGACGTCGGCGGGGAGTTCCGCCCCTACGAAGGTGGTGCGAGTCGGATCTGACTCGTTTATGGCTACCTCCTCTAGATCCTCGGCTTCGGGTCGACCTGCGGGGGTCAATATAGAGCCGTGCTGCTGCGCACAGACGGCTCGAAAGCAAGCGTAATAGCAGTCCCTCGACGCCTTTTGCTCACCTCGGATAGTCTGGGTCCCCCAAGGAGTGGGAAACTTGAGCGCTTTGTGATATGACGAGGGAACCACTTTAAGCTCATGAATCCAAGGCCTCCTCAGGATGGCGTTATGCGCGGAAGTGGCGTCTACAACTTGGAATTTCACGTCTAGGTTCAGGCCTCCACAGTACATGGGTAGGGTGACCTTCCCAAGCGTCCGCTGCTGGCCCCCATTGAAACCGTAGAGGGTCATGGTTATCGGCTCTATCTTGCTCATATGGATTTGCATCTCCTTCAGCGTGCGAAGGAACATGATGTTTGCGGAACTGCCGTTGTCCACGAGCAGCCTCTTCACCTAGCAATTTGATATCAAGAGCGATATCACGAGTGCGTCATGGTGCGGATGAACGAGCCCCGGCATGTCCTCAGCGGTGAACTCAATTGCCTCATGCTGTTGCACGGAGCTGACATGATGGACCTCTTGATTGAGGATCCTACGGGCTCTCTTGGCCGCAGAGCGCGACCTCCCGCTAATCTCCGACCCTCCGACGATCACGTAGATCGTTCGCTCGGCGGGTGGTGATTTGTTCTGAGGCTCTGCATTTCCAGTAGGGTTGGCCTGCCTTCCCCTCGTCCACGTGTTCTTTCCCTGGTTCGTCAGGTACTCAGTAAGGAAACTGTTCTTTAAGAGTTCGAACACCTCTAGACGTAGGGCCTGGCATTCCTCGGTCTTGTGGCCATGGTCATTGTGGAAGCCACAAAACTTCTTCATATCCCGTGTCTTGGGGTCGGATTTCATCTTGGCCGGCCACTTTACAGCGCCACCGAGCCCCTTGAGCACATTGTTGACCAGGTAGTTCTGGTCGATGCAGAGGTTGTAGGGTACCTCCCCCGCGCGCGGCGCGCGGCTATAAGGATGATCTCGTCAGGAACGACACTCGTTGCGAAAGTCTTTTCGATCCACATACCTCGACATAGAGGAGCCTCTACTATGCCGATCATCTCTATGTTGACTAGCGAGCTCGTAGGCCTTCTGCTCGTTTAGACGCGCAATGTGGTTCGGCTCGTCCTCTTCCCAGTTAATCTCAGCCCAAGCCTGCGAGAGGACCGAATCCATGTCGTAGCAGGGATGACTAGTCAAGTCACGATAGAGCTTCGAGGATACGTCCAAGCCATTCTTAAAAGCAAAGACTGCCGTGAGAGGAGGGCAGTTTGGTATAGAGGCAAGCTCCTGGTTGAAGCGCCCCACGTAGGACCTTAATGACTCTCCCTTCTTAATGTGTATGTTGTTGAGCGCATCGGGGTGCTTGGCCACGCGTCGACAATTAGAGTACTGCTTTCGGAAGGCCATGTGGAGTTCTGAGAAGGTCGAGAAAGAGCTCCTCGGTAGGTTGACGAACCACTGGAGGGCTGGTCCGGTTAGACTCGCCCCGAAGCTCTTGCACATGCACGCCTCGCAGAGGTTGCCCGGGATTGAGGTGGTCAGCATCTTCTGCTTATAGAGGGCTATGTGGTCCTCCGGATCGATTGTCCCATCATACAGCTGGAACGAAGGCGGCACGAACCTCGCCGGGACATCCGTATTGGTGATGTCGGGCGTGAAGGGTGAGTCGGCATAACTATCTCGAGGTATCAGCATCTCTGGGGGAATGATCCCCGGGATGCGGCAGATGAGCTTTTCCAGCCCAGCCATTCGTGCTTCCAGACGCTTCTCGTACTCGCCCCGTACCTGCTCGGTAGCGAGGCGCTCAGTAGGTCGATAGGTCGTCGCTCCTAAGGGTCTGCGCCCGAGATCGGACGTAGCAGGCGTGTCCAGGTCGATCGCCTCCTCTAAATCATGGGCCAAGTTCTTGTGGGGATCCGGTGGCTTCTCGCTAGTCAGGGGCTCCTCGACGAAGGGCTGCCTTTTGTGCGCACTCTCCTTGCGGAGCTGCTCATTCTCCTTGCGGAGGGTGTGATTAGTAGCGTGCAGCTCCATGATTCTGGTGTCCATCTCCTTTGCACGGCGCCGGTTCTCTTCGGCATCCTCGGCCAATTGTGCCAGGACGGTGTTCAGCATCTCCGGAGGTATGGCTTGGGCGCCGTCGGTTTGCAAAGTCCGTCGCACCAGCTCGTCGACAGGGATGAGGTCCCTCGACGTAGAGGAGTCCGGCGGGGGAGCCCTGACCGCCTTCCCCGTCTGCTTTCCAGCTTTCTCGCTATTACCTGCCATCAAAACAACGAAAGGAAAAGGAAAAATAGTCCCAAGGGCCCCACGGTGGGCGCCAAATATTGAGGTTCGATTTCACGAGAAAATGGAGTCCTTATAACTTTGTGAGAATATTGCAAGTAATAACAAAAAATTCAAGAGAAATAGACGATGATTAATAACGTAAAATGAATGGACGATGAACAAAATAAAATGCATATGTTTATTGTAAACGAGAGACATAATCTGAGGACAATTTGACAGAGTTTCGGCTAAGGTTTTCTTGGAGAGAATCCAATACAAAAAATGAACCCCCTGCCCCTATTTATAGACAGGATAGGGGCAGGCAGGCAGGCAGCTAACCCTAGGCGTCGAGCAGCAATGGCTCGCCGCGAATATCGGGGCGGTTGCGGGATTCTCGGAGGCGGTTAGGGCTCCAACGTTCGGGCGCCGCCAGCAAACTAGGGTTTCTCCTCCTGGACCGCCTCTATATCGACCCGCTTGGCTCCTCGGTATCGAGGCGCTTTGTTCCTCTACGGCGAGGCCTTGACTTGGGCGAATTTTCAGTGTCCTGTTGATTTTGGTGAGCTAGTCTTCCGGGCTGGATCTGTTTGTGTGGGCCGACTTATCCATTGGGCCTGGGCCCGTGGGCCTGGCCCCAACACATATGTAAGTTGTCATTTTTTTTCAAAAAAATCTCAAATTCCTGTTAGTTGGTGTGAAAAATTAAATAAATGATAAAGTTAGAAATCCACGCCCTAATTAATTATAAATCTAAATAATTAAATTCACATGTATTGCTTTATTTATTGTACATATTTTCTTTAACCAGGTTTGTAAAAGTTCCGAGAGTCTCTCGTAAAAAAATCTCAACAAATTTCATTTTGATTATCAAAAAATTGAGTCATTTTAATTAGAAAATATCTGCATAAATTTTCAATTATTAAAGTGAATTGGAATTAAAATTTATATAATTACAGATGTGATTTTGATTTATTTTGAATTAATAGACAATTTGAGTCATTTTAAAGTAATTGTTAATTCATTTTGAATAAAAATTAAATTATTAAAGGATGTCGTGAATTCATATTTTAATGATACAAATAAGGAATGTAAACTCAACTAATTAAATGGTGGCACAAATTATTTTATTTGTAATTAAAAGACTAATATAAATTAAGTTAATTAACGTTGGTATGAAATTACTTATAATGCAACCGTGTTGACCGATGCAGTTGGTTCCTAGCGACGCGCACGAAAATCTAGCGAGATTCTAGAAGCGCAGTCTTGTTTACATGAGATTTAAAGAGGATATGCAATATATATATATATATATATATATATATATATATATATATCGTGGAGATACAAGCCATCCAAGATATATTTTAGGCAGAGTTTTTATTAGATAGAAGATTTTGGATTGAGGTATATGTAAAACCTGATCATATTCCTTGTATAATTCCACCATAGTTCAGTCAACATAAACTGATACGATCATCGCCGGAAGGTTTAGATCGCAGCCCAGGAACTCGAAAGAAATGACACAAACGTAACGCGGAAGCAAACTGAATTGATATGATGGGAAGATCCAATACCTTTGGATTTGAAAGTCTTCAAGTACCGTAGTCCAGATTGAGAATCTCTTACGAACCAAGAAGTGTATTGATCCAACAACGATGGATATAGTCGAAAACACCACAAACGGAGGCAAAATTCGATTGATAAGTCAAATTCGAAAATCTATGGATAGGTAGAATTTTCAAGAGCCTTCAGAAAATAAAGAAGAAAACCTCACAAACTTTATTAAAACTGAAAACTGTATAAATTATTCCATAACAAGGCTTATATATAGGCAACTCAAATCCTAATCTATTAGGAAAACTAGAATTTGAAATTTAATTACTAAAATTCGAAAATAATACTCAAAGAAAGCCTAACATATTGGCCCAAAATAACTGATTAAAATTAAACTAAGCCCAATCACTACACATAATTAAATTAATAATTTTTTGGCCTTCATTTAATTCTTCAACCATCATCGACTTCTTGGAAATACTTGCAGCCCAAAGATCTTTAATCAACATATTCAATCCAGCTCTCAATATCCTTGCTCGAGCTCTGGTCATCGGCCCACTCGGAATGTAGACTGGATCATCTCTCAAAGCTGCTACTTGGGCTCCATCATTCCCCTTTCTTCAAGAGGATTTGTCCTCAAATCGAAGCTACCACCAAGATCAAAAGGACTCAAATCAGCAACATTACACGTAGCACTAACATCATACTCACCTGGTAAGTCCAACTTGTATGCATTATCATTCACTTTCTCCAACACTTGGAAGGGACCATATCCACGAGGTAACAACTTTGATCTTCGCTGCAAAGGAAATCTCTTCTTTCTCATATGCAGCTAATTCCAATCTTCAGGCTCAAACAACACCTTCTTGCACTCTTTATTCTCTTGCTTGACATACTGCTCAGTACGGTGCTCTATGTTCTGCCTTGCCTTCTCATGAATTTGCTTCACAAAATCAGCTCTTTTCTGCCCATCAAGGTTAGTATACTCTTGCACAGGTAATGGAGATAAATCCAAATGAGTCAAAGGATTAAAACCATACACATTCTCAAAAGGTGAAAACTGAGTAGCAGAATGAACTGGATGATTATAAGCAAACTCAACATGAGGCAAACATTCTTCCCAAGTCCTATATTCTTCTTAAGCACAACCCTCAACAATACAAAGTCATATTCACTACCTCAGTTTGACCATCAGTTTGTGGATGACAAGTAGTAGAAAACATCAACTTAGTTTCTAACTTACACCACAAAGTCTTCCAAAAGTAGCTTGAGAACTTAGAATCTCTATCAGAAACAATGGTCCTACAAATACCATACAATCTCACAACTTCCCTAAACAACAAATCAACAACTTGGGATGCATCATCAGATTTTTGACAAGGGATGAAATGAGTCATCTTAGAAAATCTATCTACCACCACAAAAATAGAATCACTACCATGCCCAGTACGTGGCAAACCTAACACAAAATCCATATAAATATCAACCAAATGTGCAGTAGGAATAGGCAATGGGGTATACAATTCATGAGAACTAGACCTAGATTTAGCCTGCTTGCAAGTAATGCATCTACCACAAATCCTCTCAACATCACGTTTCATGCGAGACCAAAAGAAATGCTCATTCAACACAACCAAAGTCTTAGCAATGCCAAAATGACCCATTAAACCACCAAATGCGACTCTAACAGCAACAACTCATGTAGAGAACATCTAGCTAGGAATGCACAACTTATTTCTCCTAAACAAAAATCCATCATGCCAAAAGTATTCACCACTAGCAGATGCCTCACATCCAGCATATACATCATCCAAAGCATACAGAACTTTAATGCACTCAAACCTAATAAACTTAACATCTAAAGTAGAGATTAAGGCATACCTCCTAGACAATGCATCAGCCACCACGTTTTCTTTACCTTGCTTATACTTGATGGCATAAGGAAAGGTCTCTACAAAATCCATCCACCGGGCATGTCTCTTATTCAGCTTGTGTTACCCCTTCATATGCTTATGCGACTCATGATCGTTGTGAATAATGAACTCATTAGCCCACAAGTAGTGCTGCCACGTTTTTAAGGCTCTCACCAAGGCGTACAACTCCTTATCGTATGCAGGATATTCAATGTCGCACCATTGAGCTTCTCAGTAAAGTATGCCATGGGTCTCTTATTCTGCATCAACACAACACCAATACCAACTCTAGAAGCATCACATTCAATCTCAAAAGTCTTAGAAAATTTAGGAAGAGATAATATCAGGGAATGTGTCAACTTATACTTCAGCAAATCAAAATCCTTCTCTTGTTCTTCTCCCCATCTGAACTTCACATTCTTTTTAATCACTTCAGTCAACGGGGTTGCAATGCTACTGAAATGTGGCACAAACAGTCTATAAAAGCTGGCAAGTCCATGAAAACTCCAAACATTGCCAATGTTCTTAGGTTGCGGCCACTCTTTGATAGCTTTTATTTTCTCTACATCAACATGCACTCCATCTGCAGTAACAACAAACCCAAAAAAACACAAGCTTATCTATGTAAAAGATGCATTTCTTAAGGTTAGCAAATAATCGCTCTCTGCGAAGCACATCCAAAACAACTCTCAAATGCTCATTATGATCATCATAACTTCTACTATAAATAAGAATATCATCAAAGTAAACCACAACAAATCTGCCAATAAAAGCTCTCAAAACATGGTTCATAAGACGCATAAACGTGCTAGGAGCATTAGTTAAACCAAAAGGCATGACTAACCACTCGCACAAACCAAGTTTAGTTTTAAAAGCAGTTTTCCACTCATCTCCCTCCTTAATCCTAATCTGATGATATCCACTTCTCAGATCTATCTTAGAAAATACACAAGAACCATACAACTCATCTAACATGTCATCTAAGCGAGGGATTGGATGGCGATACTTAACCGTAATATTGTTGATAGCACGACAGTCGCAGCACATCCTCATGGTTGAATCCTTCTTGGGCACAAGCATAACTGGAACTGCACAAGGACTCAAACTCTCCCTCACATGCCACTTGGTCAGCAACTCCCCGATTTGCCTCTCCAATTCCTTCGTCTCCTCCGGGCTGGTTTGGTAGGCTGGTATATTCGGAAGGGTTGCTCCAGGAACAAAGTCAATCTGATGCACAATTCCACGAATGGGTGACAATCCTACTGGGGTATCATCTGGAACGACATCCTCAAAGTCCTGCAAAAGAGAGGAAATAGAAGGGGGTAAAGAATCAAGTTCTCCTTGTAGAACAGCGGCACCAATGCTTGCTCCTCCTGAATTGTCCATTTCAGATCCCCAACCCAAGCTAGAAAAGACTGTTGCACCACCCCTTTCTCCTTATTATCTCGTGGTTGCACCTCTACACCCGACTCCATCTGCAACTGGACTTGATCCTCATAAACTTGTTTAGGGGTCAGAGGAACAAGTGGGATCTTTTTCTGCTTGAACTCGAAGGAATACTTATTCGTGAAACCATCATGCTTCACACGCCTATCAAATTGCCACGGTCATAATATAGTGATGCAAATAAATTTGTAAAACCCAAACGTTGTCGAACCCACAAAGAATGTATGCCAATTCTATTCCAAGTACTAGCTATAGTTTCTAAGGTATAGTTGTTTGAGCAACCTGAAAATAGGGTTTGGTTTGGAATTTAAATATGACAAAGTATAAATTTAAAGGTTTTGAAAACAATAATTAAAGATACAGATTCTAGGGCAGATAATCAAATCATCAACATGAAAAATTCATCAACTAGGCAATGGGGAATAAATCAAATTCAAATGGATTAAATTCCGTGTTTGACAATTATACCCTAGATTACTAATGTGTGAATATCTCCTCTCAGTCTCAAGAACACAACATCAATCAAACCTAATAATTATCAGATTTTAATCCTACAATTAATTCTTCTTTTTGAGACAGAAAACAATTGTAATTAATTTTCTCTTCCTATTACCAATTTTCACATCTCAGTCCTTGAATTGATAACTACAAACCTAAATTCAAATTCATCTATCGATCCTTATTTAAATCTAGATTCGATTAATTAACTCGGGAAATCAAACCATGCTATTGAGTTGAATCATTCAAACATGCATCAAGATTTAATTATCAAAGCCCTAGAACCTGCTAGGGTTTCTAGCCACAAATCATGGATAGAACTAAAGAAAACATATTATTAAAGAACATAATTGAACTTACAAATAATAGGAACCTTGAAAAACTCCAAGTCTTGAATTCTCTAGGTCTAAAATATTCGAATGGAAAAAGGAACTCTTAATTTTGATTTTTACAAATATATTTATAGAGGAACAAATAAATCTCAACTAGGTATTGGACTAAAATATCATATATATCCAAATTTGGCGTGAATTTTCTTTCTCGTCCTCAGTGTCAATCGATAGCCAGGCTATCGATTAACACATGTGTCATGTGTCGAGCTCCACTTTGATCTATTTTTCAGTCGACATCCGACCTCTGTGTCGACCAACATGCAGGGTGTTAGTCGACACAGAGGTTTTTGCTTGGGTTTTTGGCTTATCTTCCATGTCGGTCGACATCCCGTGTGTCGACCGATACAGAGGCTTCATCAATTCGGCTCTTTCCACCACTTAGTCACTTTTTAGCCCAAAAAGTTGCAAAAACTCACCATGGCAACCATAACATCCTCTATAATATACTTATGCACGAAATAATGGAGAAAAAATATCGATAAGTGAGTGTAAATACGAGCTTAGCAGTCGCCCCAACAGTGTATGACTCGCTTGCATAGGAATCACATCACACAACACCTCATCCTCATACTTCCCTATGCGAAACGACACCTTGACTTGCTTCACTACTTTGATGACGCCACTATCATTCAACCACTGCAGCTTGTATGGTCTAGGGTGCTTCATCACAGGTAACCCTAGTTTCTTCACAATCGATTGACTCGCCACATTACTACAACTTCCTCCATCTATAATCACGCTGCAGACCTTATCTTTGATATGACAACAATTATGGAAAATATTCTCCCTCTCCTCTACATCTTATGCTGCAGGTTGAATGGTCATCACAAAATTTAGGGCTGCAGGCGCCTCAATCTCTTCTACATCCTCATCAGGATCATGCAATTCAGGCATCTCCGGATCAGTCTCCTCATCAGTCACGACTTCACCATCATCTCGAATCACCATCACTCTCTGATTTGGATAATCATTAGAAATATGCCCGTGACCCTAACACTTATAGCACTTATGATCTCTATTCCTAGTATCAGCGGTAACAGGTTTACCTTGAACCGCGGAATCAAACCTGGGCTTCACAAAGGACTTCTTCTCCCCTCGAGGCTGCTCTTCCTCCTTCTTCCATGGAGCTTGTTTTAGTGTAGAACCACTTTCAATCTAGTATTCTCTCCACCAAGTAGGGTTCTACCTCGTATTACTGTTGTTGCCCCTCCTCTTGAGCTGCCCCTCTATCTTGATCGCCATGTGGACCATATCATTCAGCTCAACATAATGTTGCAGCTCAATAGTATTCTGAATCTCCCAATTCAGCCCAGCCAAAAACCTAGCCATTGTCGCCTCTCTGTCCTCCACAACATTGGCTCGAATCATAGCCACTTCCATCTCCTTATAGTACTCATCCACACTCCGACTACCCTGTCTCAAACTCAGCAGCTTGTTGTACAACTCTCGGTAATAATGATTTGGCACACAATGCCTCCTCATGACAACCTTCTGATGGGTTTTGTATACTGAAAGCATTTATTATAATGAGTATACAACGGTTTATTTCTCCTATCTGTTAACAATCGTACATGTATGAACAATGGTATCCTCTTGTCTCACCGATAGGGACGATCATACGGCATGTTGTAGATCGCAAAAGACAGTATGATCACTTGACCTAGTGAGACATAAACCTGATCACAGCCGAGACAGCGTATAAGGATACGTCTGTGCGGATGGTTGCGGCATTGTCGGAATAAGTAGTCTGTCTTGGTTACTTGACATGCTGGTATACAGAGGTGGCGTATTGATGGACCGCAGTGAGATGTATTCGTCTGTCTGACATCAGCGAATACAAGATCTCGTTATACTGATTGAGTCCAAACCCTAATGAAGGTTCAGGGGTTTGCACGGGTTGACTGTTGCTTTGACTTGCCATGGTGGAGAGCCTAAGTAACGTGCTCGTATATCTGCATCTTGGGTAACAACAGTTCGTGTAGTACCGCCTGAGACTGGGTTTAGGTAACCATATCCGAGTAATAGGATGGGGACATTCCCTGAGGAGCTCAATAACATTCACCGTGCCAAAGTCCCGCAGGCTGATTAAGTTCAGGCACGAGTGATAAGGTTTGAGTGGTACTACTCAGGAATAATAAGATATTAATTAATTGTAGTTAGAGCTTGTTAGAGGCTCCGATTAATTAATGGATGTTCGGTAACCTTAAATATGGGGATTCTCAATTAATGCAGCCCGTTCTCATAACGTGGTAATAAAGGGGTAGGTCAATATTAATTCTGTGGTGAAAAAGAATTAATATTAATTAATTAATTGTGTCCTGGGTTGTGGACATGGGAATTAATTAATTTATAGGCCCACTTTATTATTTGCATTAGGTCCCAGGTCTGGCCCAACAAGTGTGCTGAATTGAGCCCAGGAGACCACTAGGGTTTTACAACCCTAGGTCTATAAATAGACCTCTCACTCTCTGAAACCCTAGCCACTTCATAACACAATTAGAAAAACCCTAGATCTAAGAGAGAGAGAGGGAGGCGCCGAGTTTGAGAAGGGAGGAGGAGAATTTTCGAATTCTGGTCCTGCTCAAGCCACAGATCTACGGAGTCCTCACCAGTAGTAGATCTGACCAGCACCGGGATACAGATCTGAAGATCTAATGTGGAGAACAGTTTTCTTTCTTTCTTCCCTTTTTGTTTTCGATTTTAATCTAGAAATTAGATCTCTAATTTCTATTTCCGCATATTAAATCGGATTGCATGGTTGATTTCAAATTGGAAATTCAAACGCAAAAGATCGTTTCAGACACGACGGAATAACGGTAATTCCTCAATCCGATATGTATTAAATTCATAGGAGCATGCTAGGTTTTTGTGAATTTTAATTATGAGCAATATCCATAAATCGATCCGGTTCATTTTAGTTTTGGTGATTCAGTTCACGGTAAAACCCTACAATTGGTATCAGAGCGAGGTTTCTGATTTATGGCTCTGTTGTTCATAATTAAATTCGATATGCATGTATGAATTTATTATTTTGTGGATGTTGGTTTTTTTTCCTCGTGGCAACCCGTTGATTCAGCCCGCGGTGTTTATCCGTGTAGGACTGAATTGTTTTTGTAAAATCACGAGAAAATCCATGATTAGTGTAGATTTGAAAATTTGTAATAGAATAGATTTCTGTATTTTTCAAATTTTGTAATTGGATGGGTCGAGGACGAAGAACGATCACGGAGCCGACGGAGGGCCGACAGAGACGATGGCGGACGACGGCACGCGGCGCAGGACAGGCGCGCGGCCAGGGCATGCAGCGCACGCGCGGGCAGCACCCACGGCATGCGGCCTGCACGGACGCGACGAGAGGCGCGGCACAGCAGCAGCGCGCGGGGCGCGCATGCGTGCGGTGGCTGGCCGGCGGCGGCGGCTGTGGCTGTCGTCGGCTGCTGCTGTCCCGTCGTGGTGGCTCGTGTTTTGGTGGTTTGCACAATCCTGTGTAAACCCTAGGGTTTGCATTAGGTTTAGGGCAAATCATCAGATCACAAAGGCCTAAAATCCAAAAGATTTGGTGTATCCAGATTTGAAGGCCCTTGAAGATTTGGAAGATTTGAAAAAGATTTGGATTTATCCTAATTAATTTCAGAATTCAAATTGTAATAGATAGAATTTATTTTTTCTATTTTTGGGGCCTTAATTGTCCTCGTATGATATGTGATTTATTTATGTGCGCAATTAAGCATGTGTAGATAATAGGAAAAGCATGTTTTATCGCTTTTATTATTTACAGTTTTTCAAGCATGCTTATGTGATTAATTTCTTTTGTTGGATTATATTTTGGGAATTTTTTGGCTTGTTTAATTACATGCAAAATTTGGAAAATATAATGACAAAGAAATTATGTGTGCGCATAAAGAAACCTTTTAAAAGAAAAATATTAAGCAGATTTTTTAATTACAATCAATAGACCTCCACAAAGCGGTCCTAGGCTGTAAGTGTATCTCTCGTTCTAGTAAACGTCTACGAGTGTAGCTTGCTAGTTCCTAGAGGTGCATGGGTACGGTTGTTGGGATTTCTAGACAAACAATTTAAATCATGTGAATGTGGGAGGGCTTTGCGTAAACGTCTACGAGTGTAGCTTGCGTAGACCTCTTTCACAAGTATTCTAGGATTGATTTAAATTATAGATAACAAAAGCTTTAAGGGCTGTGCGATATGGTTATGTGCCATGCTAAACTGTCTCTTTTGGCCGGAGTTAAATTTGTGGTTAATTGCTTAGAAGCATCTTAGAATATAATGCAAGAATTGCATCCCTGTTCTTGAGAGATGGCTTGGTCTAAGGTTTTCACTAATTATTAATTTCTAGTGTCAAAAGCATCCTGGCATGTTAGTGAATTAAATGGATTGGGGCTTAAAACCCGCAGTTCTGGTTGAGGGTGACATCGTAAACGTCTACGAGTGTAGCTTGCGGTGGGAACTCTTGGGCAATTAGTGGAAAACATTTGTATTTGATTTATTAAAAGGTTTTCAATGCATTTGTTTTCGAAGTTCAACATGTATGTTCTTATTTAAGATCTTTATTATTTCAGATATGTCTATGTCTACTGTCGATCATATACTTGCTCTCAATCCTCTTACTGGTCCGAACTTCCATGAATGGAGATACTGCATTGAGTATACCCTCCTAACTAAACAACACATGTTTGTTCTTACTATGATGCCACTTGCCCCACGTTAGCATAAAGTCTCTAGACGTGAGAAAGAGTACTATGACAGATGGGTGGCGTCTGAGGATTTTACTTACAAGTTAATCTCAGATAACCTGTCTAGAGAACTCAAGCTCAAGTACATGGGCTATTGTAGCTCTGTTGCGATCTGGATGGACTTAGTGGCCACGTTTGGTGAAGTGGAACGAACTATCAACTATGATCTCGTAAAAGACCTAGTCTGTAAGAGAATGGTTGATGGCAGTTCGGTGACACTACATGTGATGATGATGGATAACACCATGAGACGATTCACACGTAGAGGTGGATGTATATCATATCGGGCTAAGATTGATATAATCCTGAACTCCTTACCACTTTCATTCTATGACTTCAAGATGGATGTAGCTAAGAGAAGTGAGTACTCCTTCAAAGAGTTGCTCACTGATCTCATAGCAGGACAGTCCTTCGTACCTTCATGGGAGTCTGAGTTATCAGATCTTGAGCACAGCTTGGGCACACTGAAAGATGTGGTTCATACTGTGTGCAAGAACATGATTGATCGCAGATCACGTGAGAGGAGGTCAAATGAAATGAATATGGTTGGTGTCACTTCAAGTGAGAAGGCATGTGGAAGCAAGGGACAAGGTACGTCATTTGCATTTGTAACGGAAACATGTTTAGCATCGGTTTCTACTCATTCGTGGGTAGTGGATACTGGAGCTACTGATCATGTTTGTTACATTTTGCAGGGGTTCACACCGAGGAGGGTGCTAAAGAATGACGAGGTTACCATCTCGATGGGGAACGCAACACAAGTGAGTGCAGCTGCCATTGGAGATTTCACCTTGTACTTTGATGATTCTGTTTTAACTTTGAGAGATGTTTTGTACGTGCCAGATTTTCGGCGAAACCTTATTTCAGTTTCCAAACTTTGTGTTGATGGATATTCAGTTATTTTTTATAGTGGTGTTTCTATCATTAGTAATAACGGTGTTATCTGTCGTGGAATGCTGAATAATTCTCTCTATGTTGTTAACTGTAATCATAAGTCTTCCGCAAGTATTGCATGTAATTCATCCGTAATTGATAATCCTAGAAAGAGAAAACTTACTTCTTCTGAAAAGGATCTTACATATCTCTGGCACTTGAGACTGGGTCACATCAGCTTGAAGCGGATTCAAAGACTTGCAGATGATGGTACATTGGACCTAGTCCGGGCTGTACCTTGTCAAGTCTACGAATCCTGCATCGAGGACAAGATGTCAACTAGGCCTTTCAAGGCTAGTCAGTCTCGAGCAGAGGAAGTGTAGGAATTGATCCATTCTGACTTATGTGGACCGATGTCCATGCAGGCTCGTGGAGGGTACGAGTACTTCGTCACTTTTATTGACGACTACTTAAGGTACGGATACGTTTACCTGCTTCGCTACAAGTCTGAATGCTTTGAGAAATTCAAAGAGTTCAAGGCTGAGGTAGAAAAGAAGGTCGGGAAAACTATCAAGTCGTTGTGATCTGACCGCGGTGGTGAATACCTCGGTAACGAGTTCCTGCAGTATTTGTCAGAAAATGGGATTACATCCCAGTGGACTGCACTGGGTACTCCCCAGCAAAACGGTGTAGCTGAAAGAAGAAATAGGACTCTTCAAGAGATGGTAAGATCAATGATGAGTTATGCAAACTTACCAATTTCATTTTGGGGCTACGCATTGGAAACAGCAGCTTACGTGCTTAATGTGGTGCCTTCTAAATCAGTTCCTAAGACACCTTCTGAGCTCTTCCTTGGTCGCAAACCTAGTTTGTGCAAGTTTAGAGTATGGGGCTGTCCGGCACACGTACTGTCAAAGGAACCTGATAAGTTAGAAAGCAGGTCAAAAGTAATGTTGTTCATAGGGTATCCCAGGTAAACGAAAGGTGGTTACTTTTACTATCCTGAGAGTCAAAGGGTCGTTGTTAGCACCAACGCTAGATTCTTGAAGGACGAGTATGTGAGTAATCACAAGTCAAGGAGTGATATCGTTCTTCAAGAAATTGAGAACGAGAATGCAATTCCAAGGGAAGGGGAATGTGTAGATGTGGGTGCACCTGTGAGAGGTACAGGACCACAGACACGTTCTTTAGTGCAAGGTGCAGGACCACTAGTTACTGCACCTACTACTGACATGGCACCGATGCCTCGTCGTAGTGGGAGAGTTATTTTCCAGCTGGAAAGGTACATGTTCGTGGGTGAGTCTTCGGACTTGAGCCCGAAAGACGGACATGAGGACTCTGACCCACTGACTTACGAAGAGGCAGTGCAAGACAAGGATGTTGCCAAATGGCGTGTCGCCATGGATTCTGAAATTGAATCCATAACTGCTATAGATGTATACCAGAAAACTTATTTGCCGGATGGCTTTAGGGCCATAGGGTGCAAATGGGTATACAAAAGAAAGAAAGGGGCAGATGGAAAGATCACGGCTTTTAAAGCCAGGCTGGTGGCAAAGGGTTATAGTCAGAAAGAGGGCATTGACTACGACGAAACCTTTTCACCCGTAGCCATGCTCAAATCCATCCGGATACTCCTTGCCATAGCTGCGCATATGGACCTCGAGATATGGCAGATGGATGTCAAAACCACTTTTCTAAACGATTACCTTGAAGAAGGTAGGGACATCTATATGCAGCAACCCGGGGGTTACATAAGCAAGGGCGAAGAACATCTTGTCTGAAGCTTAGGAAGTCCTTGTATGGACTTAAGCAAGCTTCAAGGTCGTGGAACTTACGTTTCAACGATGTGATTAAATCCTATGGATTTGCACAGTTGGAAAACGAAAGTTGTGTTTACCGACTTTGTGTCAGTGGGAGCGTGGTCTTCCTTGCACTATACGTTGATGACATACTCCTATTTGGAAACAACAAGGGAGTGATGTCCGAAATCAAGCTTTGGTTATCCGAACAGTTCCAAATGAAGGATCTAGGAGAAGCTGGCTACATTCTTGGGATTAAGGTCATACGAGATCGTAAGAGAAGAATATTGAGCTTATCCCAGGCATCCTATGTGGATATTGTGATAGCCCGGTTCAGCATGCAACTCGCCAAGAAAGGCTTGCTACCTTTCAGACATGGCATTCGTCTTTTTAGTGGGCAGTGTCCTCAGACACAGCGGGAGAAAGACGAGATGAGTTTTGTTCCATATGCTTCGGCTGTGAGTAGTCTCATGTATGCGATGTTGTGTACCAGGCCAAATATCTGTTATGTCGTTGGCATGGTAGCAAGATATCAGTCTAACCCTGGACAAGCGCACTGGACTGCTGTAAAGCACATCCTCAAGTATTTGAAAAGAACTAGGAATTTCTGCCTAGTTTATCAAAGTGAGGACTTGTGCCCTGTGGGTTATACAGACTCGGATTTCCAAGGGAACCAGGATGAGAAGAAATCGACCTCAGGATATGTGTTTACCCTAGGAGGTGGAGCTGTATCTTGGAGGAGCTCAAAGCAGAAATGCATTGCTGACTCCACCATGGAGGCAGAATATGTCGCCGCCTCCGATGCCTTGAAAGAGGGGGTGTGGCTCCGGAACTACCTTTTAGAGTTGGGCATGATCCCGAGTTTCCCAAGGAGCATCACAATTTATTGTGATAACTCTGGGGCAGTGGCTAACTCAAAGGAACCGCGGTCTCACATGGCAAGCAAACACATAGAGAGAAAGTACCATATCATACGAGAAATCGTATCGAGGGGCGATGTACTGATTAAGAAGATTGACACTGCTGACAATCTTGCTGATCCATTTACAAAGAGCTTGCCGCAGAAAGTTTACGAAAGACATATTCGTGAGCTGGGTCTGAGGTGGATGCCGACCACTGATAGTGGTTAAAGTGACAGCAGACTAGATAGACGGACTGTATACTCTGTAATAGCTTAGTTATGCTTTGAGTATAAGTGGGAGATTGATGGGTTTTGTATACTGAAAGCATTTATTATAATGAGTATACAACGGTTTATTTCTCCTATCTGTTAACAATCGTACATGTATGAACAATGGTATCCTCTTGTCTCACCGATAGGGACGATCATACGGCGTGTTGTAGATCGCAGAAGACAGTATGATCACTTGACCTAGTGAGACATAAACCTGATCACAGCCGAGACAGCGTATGAGGATACGGATGTGCGGATGGCAGCGGCATTGTTGGAATAAGTAGTCTGTCTTGGTTACTTGACATGCTGGTACGCAGAGGTGGCGTATTGATGGACCGCAGTGAGATGTATTCGTCTGTCCGACATCAGCGAATACAAGATCTCGTTATATTGATTGAGTCCAAACCCTAACAAAGGTTCAGGGGTTTGCACGGGTTGACTGTTGCTTTGACTTGCCATGGTGGAGAGCCTAAGTAACGTGCTCGTATATCCGCATCTTGGGTAACAGCAGTTCGTGTAGTACCGCCTGAGACTGGGTTTAGGAAACCATATCCGAGTAATAGGATGGGGACATTCCCTGAGGAGCTCAATAACATTCATCGTGCCAAAGTCCTGCAGGCTGATTAAGTTCAGGCACGAGTGATAAGGTTTGAGTGGTACTACTCAGGAATAATAAGATATTAATTAATTGTAGTTAGAGCTTGTCAGAGGCTCCGATTAATTAATGGATGTCCGGTAACCTTAAATATGGGGATTCTCAATTAATGCAACCCGTTCTCATAACATGGTAATAAAAGGGCAGGTCAGTATTAATTCTGTGGTGAAAAAGAATTAATATTAATTAATTAATTTTGTCCTGGGTTGTGGGCATGGGAATTAATTAATTTATAGGCCCACTTTATTATTTGCATTAGGTCCCAGGTCTGGCCCAACAAGTGTGCTGAATTGAGCCCAGGAGCCCACTAGGTTTTTACAACCCTAGGTCTATAAATAGACCTCTCACTCTCTGAAACCCTAGCCACTTCATAACACAATTTGAAAAACTCTAGATCTAAGAGAGAGAGAGAGGGAGGCACCGAGTTTGAGAAAGGAGGAGCAGAATTTTCGAATTTTGGTTCTTCTCAAGCCACATATCTACGGAGTCCTCGCCAGTAGTAGATCTGACCAGCACTAGGATACAGATCTGAAGATCTAATCTGGAGAACAGATTTCTTTCTTTCTTCCCTTTTTGTTTTCGATTTTAATCTAGAAATTATATCTCTAATTTCTGTTTCCGCAGATTAAATCGGATTGAGTGGTTGATTTCAAATTGGAAATTCAAACGCAAAAGATCATTTTAGACACGACGGAATAACAGTAATTCCTCAATCCACGATATGTATTAAATTCATAGGAGCATGCTAGGTTTTTATGAATTTTAATTATGAGCAATATCCATAAATCGATCCGGTTCATTTTGGTTTTGGTGATTCGGTTCACGGTAAAACCCTACACCTTCATCTCTTCCCACGTCTCAATAGGCCTCTCCCTATTCCTCCTACTACTACTCACCAACTGATCCCACCACACGAGAGCATAATCAAAAAATTCAACAGCCGCCAATTTAACATTTTTCGGATCGGAGTAATTGTGGCACTCGAACATCAACTCCAACTTTCTTTCCCACTCTAAGTACAATTCAGGGTCATTCTTGCCCTGAAAGGAAGGAATGTTCATCTTGATTGTCCTAAATTGTTATCATATGATCCCCCTCAACATAATCATCGATGTCCTCCTCATATTGAGGACTCCATCTCCTATTTGAGCATCTGCCACCTCGACCTCCACGTCCTCTCCTAGTACTCCTATGACTATTGATTGTATCTCATCGAGTCTTTTATGCCACAGAAATCTCGAGATCATCAATTCGTTGATTCATTGCATTCATCTCACTCTTCAGCACCCTAGTCAATTCAAATCTCAAGGCTTGCATAATGTACTTGGTCTGCCCACCAACATCCTCATCTCCATTCCCTCCGTTGCTTCCCAATGACCCAGTTTGATTACCTTTAGACATACTTGCAAGAAAAGGTTAGATAAAAATAAATGAAGGACCTCACCACCTCACATACACTTATGTATCACTCAGTTATGTGAAATCACTCACGCTCGTGTATCACTCTAACAATCTCACACTCTCTAGCCTTTTACCTCTCTTTTCTCCTATTTGAAAGACTAAAAAATTCCCAGAAAATACCACAGACTTCAAATCGACAAACCAACTAAACGGAAAGACTCCAGACAACCCAAGGAAGGTAAATGACCATAAATGAATGAAAGTGATTTTTGGAAAATCTTTTGGAGGGAAATAACTGATTGAACACGATGGGATTTGGCCGGAGAAACACTACACGCTCCTCCCTTCTCTCGTCCTCTCATTGGAAACCTTCCCTACTTTTGGCGAATGACTGATGCTCATCCTGGTCCGACTGTGGCCTCTTACGAGGAGGGGAATCCAAAAGACAACCAGTAGAGGGTCGTTTCCTATCTGATTGGTCACATCCTCCTTAGCCCGCTCCTTCAACCTCAACGCCTCTGCCAGAGCCGCCCTGGTAGCTTTGTTACCCCTCATCCTGCTGGGAAGCTCCACAATCCATCGTCCTGATATCGAATGCCTGTTGCCAAAACACTCCTGCCCCCCTAACATTTTTCCATGACCTCATTGTCACGGCGTAAGATTTTTCTACCCTCTTCAACTCAGAATTCATAAGCTCGATATGTTGCAAATCTGCATGCCAAAAAATCAGATATGAGATTAAAAACAAGGAAAATGAACTAGGACTTTACCCATGTAATGAGCACCAAATAGAAAATCCTCGCTAATGAGAGTAAATTCCTGATCTTCCAGGTCCATCCCCAAGAAGAACCACCAGTTCCACCACTTAGAAGAGTTATAAGGGGCATCCTTCACCAACAGAGATTGATATCCAGTCCACTTCATCGCATAATAGTAACTCGGGAGAAAATGATAGAGCCGATACATGTAATGCCACTCATGGATTGGGGAGAGGCCAAGTCCATGGTCCATAAAGATCAATAAAGTGCCGACCATGTGTCACCAGCTAACGGGGGACATATTGTAAGGGGCGAAACCATAGGAGTTTAAGACATCACAGAAGAAAGGATGCAAAGGGAGATCTATCCCCTTTTTTATAATAGGGAGGTAGAAGGCGACATAACCCAGTGGCGGATCATAAGCATCTCTGTTCTTCCAGAGGAATACGAAACCTTGGGGAAAGCTGAGCCACCTGCTCAAGGGCCTCAACCAGTTGCACCTTTGAAACCATCGAAACTGCCGCTCTTACCTGATCCTTCAGGACGACCTTCACCTTCTTCTTTGCCCAAGTACATTGCACGGGTGGCTCACCCATGAAAGAGGAAGAAATGTTAACCACCATTCGGCAGGAACTGATATCGGCATCCTACTTCACTACAGCTCTGGAGAGCCATGTCCTAAGAAAGAGAGCAAACCTCCTCCGAGGCAAACAACTTAGGGGATAGAGACTCACATAACGTGGGGGGAAAACTACTTCCTCTATTCCAAGAACCCAATAAGGGTGTATCGCACAACCTGTCTTTTGAGTTTTATGAGCTATGTGCGGTCGGTGGGCTTGTTAACCTCTCTGAGGTAGTTGACGATTAGGGTCACCCAACTTTGGATGTCATTGTTGGCATCGATGGGTGGTATCATTTTTTGTTCTTTGGCAATCGGTTTTTCAACCCATGTTACGGGTACAGGTCGCTCCCCGGGGTTGATGCTAGTAGTTGCTAAGTTGGCCAGGGTGTCAGCCCGGGAATTTTCCTCTTTTAGGATTTGCTATATGTTCCACTCTTCGAGCCCCTGCGTGAGCTGTTGGGCTAGAGCACAATATGGTTGTAATTGTGCCTCCTAGGTTTGGTAATCTCTTGTTAGCTGATTGATAACTAGTTGTGAATCGCTCTCGGCATGCACTCGTCGTGCCCGGAGTTCAATTACCAATTGCACCCCTTGTTTAAATGCCTCATATTCTGCCTTGTTTGTGGCATCAAAATTGAGCTTGATGGCCGTTTTGAACATTTGATCGCGCGAGTCGGTTATTCTTTTGTTAACCCCATAGTCGTAGATACTACTGGCATCGTTGACCCTTAGAAGCCAAATTTTTGGATTCATTATCTAGAGTTTAGGTAAACAATCTGCTTTTTTGCCTCTATTTACAGCTTCGTAGTAAATTCAGTTACAAAATTGGATTCCATAGCCTCCAACCCCCACGACCCATTTGAGCAACCGGTCGGATGAATCAGATTTGGAAAAAATCATCTTCACTGATATACTGAGATGACCTTGATCGGGTAAGCCTCGAAATAGGGTCTCAACTTCCTTTTTGATGACACCACTGCTAGATCGAGCTTTCCAAGGGAAATGTACCTAGTCTCGACATCCAGAAGAACCTTGTTGGCGTAGTGTGCAGGGTGCTGCCGTCCATCGACCTTTCTAACCAGCACTGCCCCAAGGGCGTGATCAGATATTGCGAGGTATAATAAGTGGGTTTCGCCTTCTTGCGGCTTTGATAGTAGAGGCGGGCTTGTTAAGTAGGCTTTGAGCTCCTCTAGTGCTCTCGCACATTCCTCAGTCCATTCGAAGAATGGATGGAAGAAGGGATAAGTTTTCTCTGAATACTTGAAGACGAAGCAACTAATTACGACCAGTCTTTTAGTGAACCTTTGTATTTTTTAGGAGAATTGGGGTGTTTGATGTCTTGGGTCACTCGTATTTGGCTGGAATCGGCATCTATTCCCCTTTTGGTCACCACATAACCTAGGAAATTTCTCGAAGATACCTGATAAGCTCGGATTTTGACTCACTTATCTCTATTGTTTTCGAGTGTTTTAGTTAGTTTACATTGAGTTTATTTGTATATTTTGAGCATGAGTCAAGTTTATGGGGTATTATGCTTGTCATGGTGTGTTTTTACAGGTTTTAGGCTGAATTCAATGGAAACCCATACCGAAAGCAGCAAGTGTTCAAAGAAACAGTCGCGACTTCTTCCACGCATGTAATCTGAGCTAATGGAGCATGGAAATAGAAAGATCTTTGAATTAGTTTTCCAATGCAACTAGAATCGGGTCAATCGGAGTTCGGGAGTGAAAGTTATGGCCAAAACTGTGAGACTGCGCAGAAGGATCGAAAGTGGGAAGAAGGTCTTTGTCTCGACCGATTTGAAAGCCACATCGACTAACACAAGGGGATCCGCATCGACCGATGCAAGCTTTATGTCGACTGACACAGACCTAGAAAAAGGAAATTTTGAGATTTTTATGTTTAAATCATATTTTTGGCCCTAGATCCCAATTTATACACTTCTACCTCTATAAATACTTGTTTTGCTCGAGTTTTGGGGGTCTTCTCTCTTAGTTTTCTCTCTTAGTTATTCTCTTGGAGTGTTGGAGTTTTTGAAGTTTTAATTATTTTGGAGAGGATTTAGCTTTACTTTTTATTGTAAGTTACATTATGTAATTTAATAATATATTTCTTGTGTTCTTTCCATCATGAGTGGCTAGAAACCCTAGCTGGTTCTAGGGCTATGTGTAATTAATCATGTTTGCATGTTAGATTAATCAACTCAAATTGCATGGTTTCAATTCCTGATTTAATTGATAGAACTTAGAATTGAAGATGGATCGAGAGATGAATTTGATTTTATGTTCATAATTGTTAATCGAAAGACCGAGAGGAGAAGATTAATAATAGAAAGAGGAATTGAATACATTTGATTTTCTGTCTCAAAAGGAAGATAATTAATTGTAGGGATTAAATCTTATATTTTTATTAAGATTAATTATTATTGTGTTCTTGAGGCCATCCAAGCATATACAGTCACATGATAGTAACCTAGGTTAAAATTGCCCAACCAATGAATTTTAATACTTTATTTGATTTTCCACCATTGTAGAGTTGATTATCTTTCATGTATTCTGATTGATTGTTTTCCCTAGAATCTGTGTCTCTTTATATTGTTTTTCAAACCTTTTAAATTCCTGCATTGTTATCTTTATTTTCCAAAACCAAAACCCAATTTCTATCTACTCAAACCATAAATCTTAGAACTATAGTTAGTATAATTTCGTTACACAATTCCTCTAGGTTCGACTACCATTGGGTACTTCTATAAATTTATTTGCCACTGTATTTGCAATTAATCTGTGAATTTTGCAGTGGTCAATACCCCGAAGGAGCATTTAGCTGGATTGAGCTTTATATTGTAACGTTCAAGGATTTCAAACATTTTGCCGAGATGTTTCACATGGTCTCTTGCTTTGAGGGATTTGACGAGCATGACGTTAATGCAGACTTCCATCATTTTCCCTATTTTTTCCTTAAACATCTTGTTTACTAGTTCTTGACATGTCGACCCCGCGTTTCTGAGCCACAATTGCATGATTTTTTAGCAATAGATGGCCTTGCTTGTCATGAAGGCGGTATTCTCTTGATCATCGGGATGCATCTGTATCTAATTGTAGCCTAAGAAGGCATCGATGAAGCTTAGTAGTTCATGCCCTACAGTGGCGTTGACTATAGCGTCTATATGCGGTAAGGGATATGATCCTTTGGAAAAGCCTAGTTCATGTCGGTAAAGTCGATGCAAAATTTGTTCTTGACATTTTTCTTTTTTACGACCACCACATTGGTGAGCCAGGTGGAGTAGTGGATTTCCTGGAACAACCAAAGTCGAGGAGTTTTTCAATCTCCTCGTTGATTGCTTTGTTCTTTTCGACTATGAATTTTCTCCTCCTTTGTTGCACTAGACGACAATTGGGATTGACTTGGAGCTTGTGCGTCATGACTTATGGGTTGATTCCGGCCATGTCCCGATGAGACCAAGCGAAGACGTGCACTTTGCTTTTCATGAATTTGATAACATCCGTGCGTAGCCCCTGTACGAGTTCTGCCCCAATAAAGGTTTTCCTAGAAGCATCGTTGGGGTCGATTCTGACTTCCACAAGTTCTTCCACTTTAGATCGGTTGGTCAGGGCCTTTCCCTCCGTGCGGTGTTCTTGAATGTATATTGATTTAAAACTAGCGTAATAACAATCCCTAGAGGTTTTCTACTTCCCTCGAACTGTATGGATCCCGCGAGAGGTCAGGAACTTAAATAGTTGATGGTATGTCGAGGGGATCGCTTTCATTTTGTGGATCCAAGGTCTTCCTAATATAGCATTGTGCGCCGAGGGAACGTCAACAACTTGGAATTTGATGCCGACGCTCATTCTGCCGCATTAGGGGTTGTTTGTTTGTGGTGTATGATGCGGCTAAAAGTTCAATCAAAATTAAACTCCTAGCTACACAAGAATAAAATTTGTCAAATCCAGGTCCTTTTTCCCTTCGCCCGCTAGATTACCGGGATACTATAGCAAAGTCTAATAGCTAGGCAAGATAAAATCGTTGAGTAATTTCTATCAACTAGGCAATCAATTTAAACCTATGCTAACAACATATAACAAACGATGAATTAAACCGACAAACAACATTCAAACAATTCTCTCCACACCTTGGTAAACCAAGACAAGCAAATACTCAAATGAGGTAGATAGGATGTTGAAATGAACGTAGATGTAATCCAATTAGGTTAATCATTGATGTAAAAACATTTTAATCCCTAGGAGATTGAGCAATCGACCCAACACTCGTTAACCCCTTATCACGGCGAGCTAACGGTTGATGATGCTAAGACTTGCAAACAGCTACGTGATTAAGCCCTAGACCACTCCAAATAGAACGTCAATTATTGCCCTATGACCTAGCACCGCACAGGGATTGGAACTAAAATTGTATGAATCTACACTATTTACGACGATTCCGCCCGCGTGTTGGCTGCAGCGTTCACGTCAACTACCTCCTAAGTTGGCTATTACCTACACCTAAGAGGTAAGGAACAAGTTCTAGTGCAATTTGAGCTCTCAAAGGAAAGTAAACAAACAATTATCAAACTTAATTTTCATGCATCCTTGTTCAAATCAACATCCAAATTGAATTAGAGCATCATACCTCTCAATTGTAACAATACAAAGTTGAAATCAAATACATCCATTACAATTGATAAGTAGAAAGTGAAATCTTCCCCAATTGGATTTGTTAGGTCTTGATCTACCCCCTTGGATCTTCACTCCTTCTCCAAGGATTGATGAATTAGCTCCTTGATACCCTTGGTGGAGGTTTGGAAGGGATGGAAATGGAAATCGAAGAGAGAATTTAGGTAATTTCCCTTTTGATCTTACAAAAACTAACATAATAACTGTTTTTCCCCCTTTTATAATGAGCAAACAGGGCTTCGGATCGCCCGAGCCAAAGCTGGCTCGCCCGGGCGAGCTCAAAACTTAAAAATCGCCAAAACTGCTCTGGCTCGCCCGAGCCAAGGGTGGCTCGGCCGAGCCACCTCTTTGAAGTGCATGGCTCGACCGAGCCAAAGGTGGCCCTCAAACATCATTTTTTCTCCGCACGGTCGATCTTGCTTCCCTTTGACTCCTAGCTCGGGCAATTTTCATCCAAAACTCATCCAAAAGTGTTGTTTTATGCTCAAAACACAACCTACACCATTCCAAACACAAAAACACGAAAACACAACCAAAGAACAACAAAAACATATGATATGGGAGTAAAATGGACACAAACATGCATGTTCACACATCGAAAAATAGGTCATTTTACGCACATATCATAATCCCCCAAACTTAAACCTTTGATTGTCCTCAATCAAAACAAAGTGAAGCCGTTAATCTACCTCGTGCAATACCTCATAGCTCATCAAGATCATCTTAACATGTTTAAGTAAAACGAGATTATCACCTAACTTTGTGACAAGGTTAATGCTAAGGACATGAACCACTCATCAAAAATGGATACAAGAAACGAAAGCACTCCCTCACGTGTTTAGGGACGATGAGATTCACTCAATCACAAGATATCGAGCTCGATTTCCATAGGCTTGCATCCATTCTCACCACTATACTACAACGAGTTAGTTTCTAGAATCAAAAAGGTCTTTCCACGGGTTGTAATGTGGCTAACTAAAAGGTGGGTGGTTTTGGGCCAAAGTGACTAAACTTCTCAATTTCCCAAAACCCCCAAACTTATTCTTTTCGAATCACTATAAACCCCGAGGCTTATTCATTTCATAACACACTTTCTTTTTTTTTTTCTTTTTCTCTTTTCTTTTCCTTTTTTTCATAATTTTCCATTAGCACCATCATTCATTCATTTTGTGGGTGCCTCTCTTTCCAAACACTTACACCAAAATTTTGTAGGTGCTCATTTTTCTAGGATCAACAACAATCTCTTGTTTCATATCTTTCATGCCTCAACATTTCCCATCAATACAAATCCAATCAATTCCCAACCCAACTCTCATCACCGTATTCACCCTCATACTCTCTTTCCCCCCAACTTGGTCCTAATCATATCAAATAAGATTCACCAATAAAGCTCAATCACGGGGGGTCAAAGATACGAAAGGCAAATTAATGATAACAACCACCTTATACTCCCGGTGTGAAAGGTAGGACTAAGAATCGATGGCCTAAGATCATTTTCTAGTTACAAACTCATGCCAATAGATAGAGAACGGATGCAAGTTCTAGATCTCGTACTCTCAATCTTGCCACTCACAAACAATATAGATATGACAATATCATGGCTCAAACCTCACAGCTTTTTGTCAAGTCCTATGCATTAACCACATACAAAACTCGGCAATTCAAAAGTTAAACTTAAGACATGCTTCGACAACTAGATTCCGCCCTATCATTGGTTGAGATAAACATCCAATTTCACCAAGTAAATCATGATTCAAACCTCAAGTCTAGTTCGGGTTCATCACACACACACAAGCACACAACATCCTAACCACAATCTACATGCCATAAAACAATGTAATGAATCTAATTGGTAGAAGGAACGATAGAAAGCGTTACCCATTGGCACACACGATCGAACCGCTCTCCAAGACCTTATTTGTACCTACTAAATCAACACAAACACCACCAAACACTTGAGCATAAAACAAACCAATAAAGCTCTCATATCCACCAAACTATCCACAAACCAAATATCAACAATGATAAGATCATATCCAATAGTTCCACCATTCAAACCAAACCAATAATCCAAACCACAACCCATGCATAATAGGAAGTATTCAATCATGCCAACTCATTAATAATTCCATCCATCATCAAATATCAAGCAATAACAAGCATAAACCACATTCACTTCCAAAACCTCTTTCCACCGTCATTCCACTATCCAAAAATCTATACAAATAAACCATTTTTCCACTAGCTCCACCAAACATACCATCAAAACCAATGTTCAACAAACTCAAACCCATGAAAATATTCATACATATCATCAAGATGAACATAATCCACAACATTCATCCAAGGTAGAATATCAATATTGGTACAACCAAATCGAATCAAATCCAATAAAGGGACAATATCCAACAAACTAAACTAATTGCAAGATAAAGGATAAGAGATGGAGAAGAATAAACCGAGGCACCGGCTACCGGCACATCCCCCCCAAACTTAGTCAAGTGAGACTAAGTTTGCAAAAACGGTGGACGGTGCATCGTCACTCCTTTCGATCTTGTAGTTCCTCCTACAAACACAAAACCAAATAAACTAGACATTTATTCAAAATCAAAGCAACTAAAAGAAATTAAACAAAAGAAAGAAAATTGGTTGGGTTGCCTCCCAACAAGCGCTTCCTTAACGTCGGTAGCTAGACGACCTTACCACATCACCCATTGTCAAAAATCTTGTGGGTTTTTAATACACCTTTCTCCCTTAATCTGCATTTACTTGGGAGCAATTTGTCCAAGGCAATTTTTCTTTCACCCCTATCATCTCTCCAAGGAGGGTTGCATGTTTTGACAAACTCGACTATAAAAGGTGGTGATTCCTTCTTTGATTTGATCTCTAAGGCATCATCCAATTGAATCCAAAGTATATAAGTCTCAACTTGTCCCCCATTTGAATCAATCATCAACGTCTCATCATTTCCTTTCCCGATCAAATCATACGATTCATCTACTATCTCTCCTAGAATCACCTCATTTTCCCTCTTATCTATCACTAATGAAGGAAAAACAAACACCATATCACCACTTGGGCCTCCCGACATAATTTCCTCATCATTTTTCTCTTCCTCATCTTGTTGTACCAAGGTCGGGACTTTTTGCAACTCCTCAAGTGAGAGTATCTCAAGAGCACCATTCTTTTCATCTTCAATGACTTGCAACTCCTCCTTGGTGTCTTCATTATCTTCATCTTCTTGGAGTAAAGCTTCTCTTTCATTATTTGGTTCTTTCTCTTGAATCACCTTTACTCTTGTATCTTGAAATCTCACTTCCTTAAGTACCATTACCGCATCCTCACATTCATCTTCCAAAATTTCCTTGTCAATTGGATATTCTTCCACTTGAGGTTCCTCACTCACCTTCTTCAAGATATCGGTTAGTTGCATTCTTAACTCCAAAAGCCTTCCCTCAAGCTTATTCGGTTTCCTCTCCAAAGCTTCTTGAGATGCTCTTGCTTCTCTAACTCTTTATGATCATGGCTACCCCATTCATCAAAATGAACTCTTGTCATGGATGGATTCCAAGTATGATTGTCATAATGTCTACAAGGAGAGTATCCATTAGATGAGGGATAGTTCATGTTGTTCCGGAGGTCACAATTCCCCCACTTATCTCCATATCTTTCATCTCTAAGCTCCACATCTTCATATCCCCAACTAGACTTCATAGTGTGGTCATGTCTCCTCTCTTCCATCCATGGGTAGCTACTATTCGACATTTCTTCAAATACCAACCGAAGTGGCCTCCGTGGTCTTTGTCTCTCCATCATCTTTGCTCTCATCTCATCCAATTCTTTTTGGAGATTGTTAAGCCTTTCCGAGTGAATTCCTCGATGGTTCTCCATTTAACTCCTACCAAAGATCAACAAACTCAAAGTACCAACATATGCAAAAACAAACAACAAATTATTCACATAAGCAAAAACACAAACACCTAGCCTACAAGCTTCACATTTCCCCCAATATCTAGCAACCTACTAAATAAAGTCCCCGGCAACGGCACCAAAATTTGATGCGGCTAAAAGTTCAATCAAAATTAAACTCCTAGCTACACAAGAATAAAATTTGTCAAATCCAGGTCCTTCTTCCCTTCGCCCGCTAGATTACCGCGATACTATAGCAAAGTCTAATAGCTAGGCAAGATAAAATCATTGAGTAATTTCTATCAACTAGGCAATCAATTTAAACCTATGCTAACAACATATAACAAACGATGAATTAAACCGACAAACAACATTCAAACAATTCTCTCCACACCTTGGTAAACCAAGACAAGCAAATACTTAAATGAGGTAGATAGGATGTTGAAATGAACGTAGACATAATCCAATTAGGTTAATCATTGATGTAAAAACATTTTAATCCCTGGGAGATTGAGCAATCGACCCAACACTCGTTAACCCCTTATCACGGCAAGCTAACGGTTGATGATGCTAAGACTTGCAAACAGCTACGTGATTAAGCCCTAGACCACTCCAAATAGAACGTCAATTATTGCCCTACGACCTAGCACCGCACAGGGATTGGAACTAAAATCGTATGAATCTACACTATTCACGATGATTCCGCCCGCGTGTTGGCTGCAGCGTTCACGTCAACTACCTCCTAAGTTGGCTATTACCTACACCTAAGAGGTAAGGAACAAGTTCTAGTGCAATTCGAGCTCTCAAAGAAAAGTAAACAAACAATTATCAAACTTAATTTTCATGCATCCTTGTTCAAATCAACTTCCAAATTGAATTAGAGCATCATACCTCTCAATTGTAACAATACAAAGTTGAAATCAAATACATCCATTACAATTGATAAGTAGAAAGTGAAATCTTCCCCAATTGGATTTGTTAGGTCTTGATCTACCCCCTTGGATCTTCACTCCTTCTCCAAGGATTGATGAATTAGCTCCTTGATACCCTTGGTGGAGGTTTGGAAGGGATGGAAATGGAAATCGAAGAGAGAATTTAGGTAATTTCCCTTTTGATCTTACAAAAACTAACATAAAAACCGTTTTTCCCCCTTTTATAATGAGCAAACAGGGCCTCGGATCGCCCGAGCCAAAGCTGGCTCGCCCGGGCGAGCTCAAAACTTAAAAATCGCCAAAATCGCTCTGGCTCGCCCGAGCTTAGGGTGGCTCGGTCGAGCCACCTCTCTGAAGTGCATGGCTCGACCGAGCCAAAGGTGGCTCGACTGAGCCACCTCTCTGAAGCCCTCAAACATCATTTTTTCTCCGCTCGGTCGATCTTGCTTCCCTTTGACTCCTAGCTCGGGCAATTTTCATCCAAAACTCATCCAAAAGTGTTATTTTATGCTCAAAACACAACCTACACCATTCCAAACACAAAAACACGAAAACACAACAAATGAACAACAAAAACATATGATATGGGAGTAAAATGGACACAAACATGCAAGTTCACACATCGAAAAATAGGTCATTTTACGCACATATCAGTGTACGCGCCCTTCCGCCTGTCGGATTGTTGTGGACCCTTTCATTGTCGATCATGCGGTCGTTGTCTACTTCGTGGTCATTTGGCAAAGTCTTTTCCCTGGCGGTAGAAGATTCAGGCCCCTCAGTGTGAGGTTAACCCCCAGCAGTTTGAGTTTGCTAGCGTAGGAGCTAGTTTTCCCTCCTCAAATTTAAGTTGATGGCGTGGAGGGTTTCAATTCTCACATTCATAGCCCTTTAGTTAGCCTGCATCTGCTCAAAGAGTTGGGCTGTCGCAGGGTCGGTCACAGTCCTGGGTTCGGATGTAGAGGTAGTTGTTGGGAATTATCCCTAGAAACTCCCTTATGACTTATTTGTAAAAGGTTTTGTTGGATCAAACCTTATTTAGTTGGT
>JAPKLW010000214.1:477573-530195 GCA_026898455.1 Plectranthus barbatus
AATATCTGACACTCAACCTTGAAGATTCTTGAACATCCGTTAAGAATATTCAATCATTGGGATAATCTCTTTACTA
Source organism: Plectranthus barbatus (assembly GCA_026898455.1). Taxonomy (NCBI): domain Eukaryota; kingdom Viridiplantae; phylum Streptophyta; class Magnoliopsida; order Lamiales; family Lamiaceae; genus Plectranthus; species Plectranthus barbatus. The sequence continues at coordinate 477,650 of JAPKLW010000214.1, forward strand.
GGAGTATCCAACAGTCGAACACCTGAAAAGGTTAAGACTAGAACGGGCGTCTAGCCATACTCAAGAAAAATCTGGAAGTGTCTATTTCTTCCATATCAGGCAAGGCAGGAGTTTCGAAGGTGTGCCCTTGACCCCCAGCCAAACCTTACCGGAGAAGTGCAGACTCACGAAGGATAGCTGTCAAGTAGCCAGGCCGAAAGCTCACTGCCTACTTAACTGGAAAGGCGATTCCTTGTAATTTGTATACTTTTCTAGTGAAATTCTTAGCGTTTCGTCTAAGGAGTGGACGTAGATCTATTTGATCGAACCACTATAAATCTTGTGTGCATTTACTGTTTTATTAGTTTACTGTTCAAAGATCGATTTAAAACCTAGCAACGGAGTTGCTAGTGAATATCTGAACACAAACTTAAGTCATAACTTGACCTAACTAATTTTGGAAAATAATATCAAGTGCAAGAAACGTAAATTATATTCCGCTGCATTTCGTGTTAACTTATCAACACGACGACTCTGACATTTCGGGACCAACAGTAGTTGTCTGACTCGTTGACGTGGTGAACTGTGGCGGAGGTCTGAGTTGTGCGTTCACCATTCTCACCAGCTCGGCCAAGGGCGTGATGTTTATGTTGCTGACTCCGGTGCCGTTCGGAGGCGGGACCGGCTGGTTGATCGGTTGCATCCTGTTCGAAGGCAGGACAGGCTGGTTGACCGGTTGTGTCCAGATCGCATTGTTATCTCAAGGAGAAACACCCACCATTTTACTGCAAAGGTGATTCTAAGGGTCCCACTATGGGTGCCAAACTGTTGAGGTTCAAAAATAGATTGATCAAGGCCCTTAGAATCGGGATAGAGAAAATAGCAGATATTGAATAAACATAAATTAAATGCGAATAATAAATATGTAATAATACAGAAACCGATGCCAAAATACAAAGTATTAAATGTGAAAATTAAATTAAAAACGAGAATAAATTAAAATTACGTTGATCATGTATTTTTGCAGAGTTTTAGCTAGCCTGTAGCGTATGAAGTGTTGGGTTTTGTATACAGAAATCATCTATTACAATGAATATACATTCAACATTATTTCCTATCTTTTAAACAAACTTACATACGAGTAACAATAGAATCCTCTTATCTCACTGATAGGGACGATTATACTGCGTGTTGTAGATCGCAGAAGACAGTATGATCACTTGACCTTGTGAGCTATAAATATTATCACAATTGAGACAACGTATGAGGATAAGTTTGTCGGTGTAGGCTACAACATAGTCAGAAAGAAGTGATTTGTCTTGATCACTTGATATGCTGGTATATGCGGTTGCGTATTGATTGGACCACAATGAGATGTATTCTACTGTCTAACATTAGAGAATACAAGATCTCGATCTTGATTGAGTCCAAACCTAACGAAGGTTTAGGGGTATGCACGGGTTGACTGTTGCTTTGATTTTCCATGGTGGAGAGCCTGAGTAACGTGCTCGTATACCCGCATCTTGGGTAGCAGCAGTTCGTGTATTACAGCCTAAGACTGGAGTTAGGTTACCATATCCGAGTAATAGGATAGGGACATTCCCTGAGGATCTCAATGAAGTTCATCCTGCTAAAGTCCTGCAGGCTGATTAAGTTCAAGCACGAGTGATAAGGTTTGAGTGGTACTAATCAGGTAAATAAGAAATTAATTAATTGTGGAAGCTTGACAGAAGCTCCAATAAATTAATGAATATCCAGTAACCTTAAATATGTGGATTCTCAAGTACATGCAGTTCGTTCTCATAACGTGGTAATAAAGGGGTAGGTCAGTATTAATTTTGTGGTGAAAAATAATTAATATTAATGAATAAATTGTGTCCTGGGTTGTGGACATGGGAATTAATGAACTCATAGGCCCACTTTATTATTTGCATTAGGTCTCAGGTCTGGCCCAAATTAAATATGCTGAAAGGAGCCCAGTATCCCATTAGGGTTTGCAATCCTGGATCTATAAATTGATGGTTCTCTCTCACAAACCCTAATCAATATCCTAGGAGAGAGAGCACTGGGAGCGCCCGTATGTTTGGGAGAAGGAGAAATTTGACTCTGGCCTACACATTCACAGTCCTATGGAATCCTCACCAGTAGCAGGATTGAACAACATTAGGATACAGATATGAAGATCTGATCTGGAGAACAACCTTCTTCTTTTCTCTGTTTCTTTTGATTAATTCTTGAAATTAGATCTGCATCTAATTTATCTTTTCGCAGTTTTAATCAAATCGCGTTGTTGAATCAAGGGATTGAAATTCAAGCGCAAAAGATTGGATAAGACCCTACAAAGTTAAGGTATATGCGTAATCCACTGCATTAAATTCATAGGAGCATGCTAGGGTTTAATCGTTGTTTTAATTGCTTTCAATATCCATGAACGGTCCAGGTTTATAGGGATTTGGCATTTGGGTTCGCCAAGAATCCCTACAATTGGTATCAGAGCCTGGTCTCGGTTTCATGGCTCTGTTAGATAAGCAATTATTAAATTTTTGCATGTGTGAATTTATTAATTGTTGTGGATAGTTTTGCTTTTTGTTCCTCGTGGCAACCCGTTTTAATTTAATATGTGGTGGTTTATCCGTGTTTGGATTAAATTATTTTATAAAATACGTGATTAGATTTAAGAAAAAATTGTAATATAATAGTCTATTTATATTTTTCAAATCTGTAATTTGTACGGGACGAAGAACAAGATAGAAACTGGCGAGGCGGGCGGCCTGCCACGATAAGCGGCTGCAGGCGACGTTAGTGCAGCCGCGCGGGCAGGAGGCCTACACCGCCGGCGACCGCGCGATGCCGCCACACAACAACGCAGGCAAGCGTGCGCAGGCGCAGCCGGCGGTGGCTGTCGGTGGTGGCTGATGCTGCTGCAGTGGTGGTTCGTGATTTGATGGCTGGAGCAGTCTGTTGTAAACCCTAGGGTTTGCAGTTGGATTGTGAGACCAATTTTCAAATCACAAAACCCTAGATCCAAAAAGATTTGGTGGTTGAGGATATCAAGACCCTTGAAGATTTGTGAAGATTTGAAGAAATTTGTATTCAAATTTCAAATTCTGTAATAGATAGGATTATTTTATTTTCCTATTTTAGGGCCACGAAGGATTTTTTTTGTCTTAATTGCCCTCATATGATGTGTGATTTATTATTTGTGCAATAAGCATGTGTAGATAATATGAAAGCATGTTTTATTGCTTTATTATTTAAAGTTTTAAATATCATGCTTATGTGATTAATTTCTTGTTGGATTATATTTTGAATTTTTAGACATGTTTAATTACATGCTAAAATTTGGGAAAATATAATGACATGAAATTATTTATGTGCGCAATTAAGAAACCTTTTGAGTAAAAAATACTAAGCAGATTTTTTAATTAAAATCAACAGACCTCGACAAAGTGGTCCTAGGCTGTAAGAGTGCTTCTCGTCTTAGTAAACGTCTATGAGTGTAGCTTGCTAATTCCCAGAGGTACATGGGCTACAGTTGTTGGGATTTCTAGACAAATAATTTAAATCAAGTGAATAGTGGGAGAGTTTTGTGTAAACGTCTACGAGTGTAGCTTGCGTAATTATTTTCTCATAAGTATTATTGGATTGATTTAAATTATAGATAACAAAGGTTTTAAAGGTCATGCGGTATGGTTTCGCGCCATGCTAACTCTTCTCTTTTGGCTGGTGTTAAATTTGTGGTTAATTGCTTCGAAGCATCATAGAATATAATGCAGTTGCTGCTTCCCTGTTCTTGAGAGATGGCTTGGTCTAAGTTTTTACACTAATTATTAATTTCATGTGTCTAAGGATTCCTGACATGGTATGAAATTAAAGGATTGGGGCTTAAAACCCGTAGTCTAGTTGAGGGTGACAGTAAACGTTTACGAGTGTAACTTGCGGTGGAAACCTTTGGGCTATTAGTGGAAAACATTTGTATTTGATATATCAAGAGGTTTTCAATGCATTTGTTTTCGAATGTTCTGCATGTTTGCTCTTATTTAGACTCTTTATTTGTTTCAGATATGTGTATGTCTAATGTCATCAATATTCTTGCACAAAATTCTTTAACTGATCTAAACTTCTTGGAAAGGAAGCGCAATCTTGAATACATCGTGATTGCAAAAGAACATATGTTAGTTCTGCAAGTACTTCGTCCTATAGTGCCTTCTACTGAGTCCTCTCAGGAGGATGTAGACTATTACAACAAGTGGGAGAAATCGAACAATGTAGTTAAGTGCTACATGATGACCATTATGTCGAAAGTCTTACAGCAGCAACATCAGCACCATAGGATGCCTATGACATTATGGCCAGTCTACAGGGAACCTATGGGGAAACTGATAGAGCTGTCAAATTTAATCTCATGAGGGAAATCGTGAGTAGAAAAATGAATGATGGTAGCTCAGTGAGTGAGCACGTGCTTTCCATGACTCACCTCATGGATGAGTTGACTGTGCACGGTGGAGGTATTAACGCTGAGGCGAAGGTCGATATCATATTGAACTCTCTACCCAAGTCCTTTGAGAGCTTCAGACTGAATGTTGTCATGAACAAGAAAGAGTATACTCTTAGCGAGTTACTTAATGACTTGATGGCAGCGGAATCAGTCATGAATCCTCAAAAGGTTGTCTTAGCTACTTCTGGTAATCACTCTGCTATATTGAAAGGTATGAAGCGGAAAAGAGGGATTAAGAAGAAAGCTGGAAAGGTGATTGTAAAGGACACTGATCACTGTAAAAATTACAAATAAATTATAATATAGTGATGCAAATAAATTTATAAACCCTAAGGTTGTCGAACCCACAGAGACTGTATAACGAGACTATCCTATGTCCTAGCCATAGTTTTCAAACCACAGTTGTTTGAGTAAATTGAAAATATAGTATTGGTTTGGAATTTAAAGACAACAATGCAGAAAAATAAAGGGTTTTGAAAGCAAAATTTAAAGATACAGATTCCAGGGCAGATAATCAAATCATCAACATGCAAAATTCATCAACTCATCAATGGGGAATAAATCAGATTCAAATGGATAAAATTTCTTGGTTAGGCAATTAAACCCTAGATTACTAATGTATGACTATCTCCTCTCGGTCTCAAGAACACACATTAGTCAATCTCAATAATTATAACATTAAATCGTACAAAATGAATCTTCTTTTTGAGATAGAAAACAATTGCATCCAATTCTCTCTTCCTATTACTAATTTTCACCTTTCGGTCCTTCAATTAATAACTACAAACCTAGGTTAATTTCATCGCTCGATCCTTCATTAATTCTAGATTTGATTTGAATAAAACCCGAGAATTGAACCATGTTTTAGAGTTGAATCAATCAAACATGCATAAAAAAAAATTATCAAAAGCCCTAGAATCTGTTAGGGTTTCTAGCCACAAATCATGCTTAGAAACAAAGAACACATATTATTAAAGTCATAAAATACCTTACAAAATGAATAGGAACCTTCAATGTCTTGGAAAAACTCCAATGCGATAATATTCTAAGTGTTGTAATGATAATAAAGATGATACTTTTGAGCCCTAATGGAGTGTAATTTATGGAGGAGTGAATACATCTCAAAAAGGGTATTGGGCTAAAATATCAAAAATAACCAAACTGGGCGATTTTTGCTTTCCCGGCATCTGTGTCGATCAACAGAGAACCTGTCGATCGACACACATGCAATGTGGCAATTCCTCTCTTCCTTGGTCTTCGTGTCGATTGACATGCAGCACAAATGTCGAGCCCTTCTCCTGCCTTGCCTTCGATCAACATCTGACCTCTGTGTCGGTCGACATACTCCCTGTCAGTCGACACAGAGGTCATACTTCAGGTTTTTTAGCACGTCTTCTAACTCAGTCGACTTCCCGTGTGTCAATTGAAGCAGCAACTCTGTCAAACTCGGCTCTTGTCACCTTTTGCTCACTTTTAGCCTCAAAAATCTACAAAACTCACCATTGGGAGCATAACATCCTCCAAAACACACTCATGCAAGAAAACAACTAATAACTAATCCTGATTGCACTAAAACAAATGAGAAAAATATGGATAAGTGAGTACAATTACGAGCTTATCAGACACGGAGGCTGACAAGAAGCCTAGGGCTGCAACAATGAAGGACAAGTGTTTCAAGTGTGGTAAGAAAGGATACTGGAGGAAAGATTGGCAGGTCGACAAAGCTAGACAAGGTATGCCATTTGCATGTATAACTGTAGCATGATTAGAGTTTGTCTTGCTCCTCAAAGAGCTGAAGACACTGGCTTGTTAACCATGTTGTTGTACTTTCCAGGGAACCGTGCTAAGAAGGCTGGAGAGTAATAGCAAGAAAATACCAGCTGCATGGAAGGCAATGTTTCAACGGATCCTCATGAAGTTTTCTTTCTCCTTATGTTTTGATGAATAAAGTACTTTTGAGAGTTTTATTTTGGGCCGTATTTTTCCGGCAAGACAAATGTTTATCAGCTTCGCATGGATATTTCTATTATTTATGATAGTTATTTATTTATGTCATTAGGAATAACAATGTTATCTATTTTGGGATGTTGATTAACTATCTTTATGTTGCTTACTTTTATCGAAACCGTCCGCGAATGTTGCATGTAACTCATCTGAAATTGATAAACCTAAAAAAAGAAAGTTTACTTCTTCTGATGAGGATCTTACATATCTCTGGCACTTAAGACTGGGTCACATCAACTTGAAGCGGATTCAGCGACTTGCAGATGACGGTACATTGGACTTAGTCCGACTTGTACCTTATCAAGTCTGCGAATCCTGCATCGAGGGAAGATGTATACTAGGTCTTTTAAGGCTAGTCAGTCTCGAGCAGAGGATGTGTAGGAATTGATCCATTCTGACTTATGTGGGCCCATGTCTACATAGGCTTGTGGAGGGTATGGGTACTTCGTCACTTTCATTGACGACTACTAAAGACATGGATACGTTTACCTGCTTCACTACAAGTCATTGTGATTTGACCGCGGTGACGAATACCTCAATAACGAGTTCCTGCAATATTTGTCAAATCATGGGATTAAATCCCAGTGGACTGCACCGGGTACTCCCCAGCAAAATTGTGTAGTTGAAAGGAGAAATAGAACTCCTTTGGAAATGGTGAGATCAATGATGAGTTATGCAAGCTTACCTATTTCATTTTGGGGATATGCATTGGAAACAACGGCTTACATCTTAAACTTGGTGCCTTCTAAATCAGTTCCTAAGACACCCTGTGAACTCTTCCTTGGACGCAAACCCAGTTTGTGCAAGTTTAGACTATGGGGTTGTCTGGCACACGTGCTGACGAATGAACCTGATAAGTTAGAAAGCAGATCCAAGGTAATGTTGTTTATAGGGTATCTTAGGTAAACGAAAGGTGGTTACTTTTACTGTCCTGAGAGTCAAAGAATCGTAGTTAGCACCAACGCTAGATTCTTGGAGGACGAGTATGTAAGAAATCACAAGACAAGGAGTGATATAGTTCTTCAAGAAATTGAAGATGATAATGCAATTCCAAGGGAAGGGGAACGTGCGAACGTGAGTGCACCTATGAGAGGTACAACACCACCGGCGCTTAGCAAGGTGCAGAACCACAAGTTGTTGCACCAACTCATGACATGGCACCGATGTCTCGTCGCAGTGGGAGAGTTATTTTTTCCAGTCGGAAAGGTACATGATCGTGGGTGAGTCTTCGGACTTGAGCCTTGAATACGGACATGTAGACTCTGACCCACTGACCTACGAAGAGGCAGTGCATGACAAGAATATTGAAAAATAGCGCATCGCCATGGATTCTGAGATAGAATCCATAACCACTATGGATGTATACCATAAAGCTGAGCTATCTGATGGCTTTAGAGCCATAGGGTGCAAGTGGGTATACAAGAGAAAGAAGGGAGCGGATGGAGAGATTACGGCTTTCAAAGCCAGGCTGGTAGCAAAGGGTTATAGTCAGAAAGAGGGCATAGACTATGATGAAACCTTTTCAACCGTAGCCATGCTCAAATCCATCCGGATACTTCTTGCCATAGTAGCGCATTTGGACCTCGAGATTTGGCAGATGGATGTCAAAAATGCTTTTCTAAACGGTTATCTTGAAGAAGGTAGGGACATCTATATGCAGCAACCAGAAGGTTACATGCGCAAAGGCGAAGAGCATCTTGTCTGGAAGCTTAAGAAGTCCATGTATGGACTTAAGCAAGCTTCATGGTCGTGGAACTTACGTTTCAACGATGTGATTAAATATTATGGATTTTCATAGTTGGAGAATGAAAGTTGTGTATATCGACTTTGTGTCAGTGGGAGCGTGGTTTTCCTTGCACTATACGTGGACGACATACTCCTATTTGGACTGCGGTAAAGCACACCCTCAAGTATTTTAAGAGAACTAGGAATTATTGCCTAGTTTATCAAAGTGAGGATTTGTGCCCTATGGGTTATACAGATTCAGATTTCCAAGGGGACCAGAATGAGAAAAAATCGACCTCTGGTTATGTGTTTACCTTGGGAGGTGGGGTTGTATCTTGGAGGAGCGCAAAGCATAAATGCATTGCTGACTCCACCATGGAGGCGGAATATGTCGTTGCCCCCGAAGCTTCGAAAGAAGGGGTATGACTACGAAATTACCTTTGGAGTTGGATGTGATTCCGAGTTTGTCTAAGAATATCACAATTCATTGTGATAATCCTGGTGCAGTGGCAAACTCGAAGGAACCACGGACTCACAAGGCGAGCAAACACATAGAGAGAAAGTACCACATCATACGAGAGATCGTATCGAGGGGCGATGTGCATATCAAGAAGATTGACACTAGAGACAACCTAGTTGATCCATTCACAAAGTTCTTGCAATAGAAGGTTTGCGAAAGACATATTCGTGGACTAGGTTTGAGGTGGATGCCTACCACTAACAGTGGTTAATGTAATAGTTAGGCTAGATAGACGCACTGTATACTCTAGATAGCGAATGTAATTCTTTGAGTATAAGTGGGAGATTGTTTGGTTTTGTATACGAAAAGCATTTATTACAATGAGTATACATTCAACATTATTTCTTATCTATTAAACAAACTTACATGCGAGTAACAATGGTATCCTCTTATCTCACTGATAGGGACAATCATACTGCATGTTGTAGATCGCAGAAGACAGTATGATCACTTGACCTAGTGAGATATAAATAATATCACAGTCGAGACAGCATATGAGGCTAAGTCTATCGGAGTAGGCTGTAGCATAGTCGGAAAGAAGTGATTTGTCTTGATCACTTGATATGCTGGTATGTGTGGTTGCGTATTCATTGGACCACAGTGAGATGTATTCTACTGTCTGACATTAGAGAATACAAGATCTCGATCTTGATTGAGTCCAAACCCTAACGAAGGTTCAGGGGTATGCATGGGTTGACCGTTGCTTTGATTTGCCATGGTGGAGAGCCTGAGTAACGTGCTCGTATACCCACATCTTGGGTAGCAACAGTTCGTGTATTACAACCTGAGACTGGAGCTAGGTTATCATATCCGAGTAATAGGACCCTGAGGAGCTCAATGACGTTCATCGTGTTAAAGTCATGCACGCTGATTAAGTTCAAGCACGAGTGATAAGGTTTGAGTGGTACTACTCAGGAAAATAAGAAATTAATTAATTGTGGAAGCTTGTCAGAAGCTCCAATAAATTAATGAATATCCAGTAACCTTAAATATGAGGATTCTCAAGTACATGCAACCCGTTCTCATAACGTGGTAATAAAGGGGTAGGTCAGTATTAATTCTGTGGTGAAAAAGAATTAATATTAATTAATTAATTGTGTCTTGGGTTGTGGACATGGGAATTAATAAACTCATAGGCCCACTTTATTATTTGCATTAGGTCTCAGGTCTGGCCCAAATTAAATATGCTGAAAGAAGCCCAGTAGCCCATTAGGGTTTGCAATCCTGGAATAGATGGTTCTCTGTCACAAACCCTAATCAATTCAAATCAGTTGAAACCCTAGGATAGAGAGAGCAGTGGGCGGCGCCTGTGTGTTTGGGAGAAGGAGAAATTCGACTCTGGCCTACATATTCACAGTCCTATGGAATCCTCACCGGTAGCAGGATTAAACAGCATTGGGATATAAATCTGAAGATCTGATCTGGAGAACAACCTTCTCTTCTCTGTTTCTTTTGATTAATTCTTTTGAATTAGATCTGCATCTAATTTATCTTTTCGTAGTTTTAATCAAATCATGTGGTTGAATTAAAGGATTGGAATTCAAATGCAAAAGATCGGATCTGACCCTACGGAGTTAAGGTATATTCATAATCCACTGCATTAAATTCAAAGGAGAATGCTAGGGTTTAATCGTTGTTTTAATTGCTTTCAACATCCATGAACGGTCCGAGTTTATATAGATTTGGCGATTCGGTTCGCCAGGAATCCCTACATGAAGAACTGATCATGAATTTTGGAAGGGACCTCCCTTTTATAGACTTTAGGGAGGCCATTACAAAGGGTTCGTGCCCTAACTAACACTAGCTAAATTCGGAGCTGACCCCTAATTTTTTGAAATTGACTCTGAGAATCTCGGGATCGGTTATAACTGTCGCAGCTCCACTCCAACAGCTTCGTCTTTATCCTTTTGCTTGGGTCGTTGTTAGACCCGACCTCGGAGTCGGGTATTGACTCAAACCGGGGGTCGGTGCTGGGCTTCAGTCTAGCGTCCATTTTGCTTGTTGAGGCGGGTACTAACTTGGTTTCTGGGCCGCAACTAGTTGGTCTTTGGGTTGTTGTGCCACGTTCGCCTTAATATATTTAGCGGGAATGAGTCGGTCTTGTTCGGTCTGGGCCGTTTGGGCCCAACCTCAACAAGCCTCTACATATGAATAGTGATAATTAAGCATATATCTATATTGCAAATAACCCTATTTTTCATGAGACAATGTAGCATATTAGATGATTGTTATTTTATTCGAGAGTGTCCGTTAAATCAAACAATTGTTGCACCATTCATTTCATTGTTTGATCAGATTGATGATATGTTTATTAAATCATTGGCACAAGACGCTTCTTAGAACTTTGTACTTAGCTGAACATAAATAATACATGTGCTCCAGCTTGAGGGGGTGTTCCAGAATTTGGAGTAAAATATTATCTCGCTCTATGTATCTATCGTTTAAGTAGATCTATTGTATTGTATTATAATAGATACTAGATTTGCACCCGCGCGATGCGCGAATCAAATATACGATTTTTTATTTTATAATATTAAAACTTAATTAACAATTTTTTAATGTATATCTTTAATTTTTTAACAAATCTTTTACATATATATAATTTTATTCATTATTGTACTTAATATAATATAATAAAAAATATTTTCTATTTGATTTAAAATATTATCTCATAAAAGATATTATATTTATTTTATTTAAAAAATAATAAAAATAATAAATTATTGAGATATAATATTTTAAATAAAAGTAATCATTGTTTACTATATATCTATATTATAATAGTTTTGTTATTTTTTATCATTGTTTACTACATATCTACACCCGAGCATTGCACGGAAAAGACAATTATCTCCTTTAATAAATTGGTGAGATAAAATATTTTAATGAAAAAATAAAAAATATAATTTTGTTATATTTTATATTATAATTGTATATTTATAATATTTTTTATCTAATTTTGTGTAACATAATAGAAAAAACTAATAAATAATATAAAATTAGAACAAAAACTTTTGGCGGAAACGATTATGGTAGACTACTTTCTTTTCATATATTATATAGATTCTGTACAGTAAACTACTGCTACAACTTCTCTTATATCTCTGTTAACATCTAACAATATATATAATTCAAATTCAATTTTTTTCTTATACTTGCAAAAAAATTATCATACTTGTTTGAAAATATTAATCTTATGATGTTAATAATTCTGAATTTCATTCTAATTTTACTATTAAGTTGCTCACAAAATCATAAATCGAATATTATAAATCTTAAAATTAATTTATTTAATTAACAAATTTCACCAATCAAACTCAAAAAAAAATTTATCGAACCAAAACCAAATAACTTACAAAAGCAATATTCAATCATTTGTAGAATACGACCAAAAGGAATAATTAAGATAACAATTAAAATATGCTTATTTCTTAATTTGGATATACAAAAGACGTGATTTTTATGAATTATCAAAACCCTCACATAAGTGGAGGTCCCACATTCCTTTTTTTATTTTTTATTTTTTCTGGGAAATGAAGAACTTTTGAAAACATGAGCCAAAAGAGTTGGATACATAAACTGTGTAACAAGAAATGAACAATATCCCAAGAATAACAAGATTTTGGAATATTATCTATATCTATGATCTGCAATGCTTGTTGAACCACACACCGATATTGAGGTAGCTTTCATAGTCCGACTGCGGTCTGCGACAATAACAACATCGTGTTTTTAAATCAACAACAACAACAACAACAACAACATCAACATCGTATTTGTTGTCTTACCTATCAATGCCGTGCACATCATTGGGGAACACGATAACCTTTGTTTCGACTCCTTTTTCCTTCAACCCTCGTGCATACTACACAGGCCCAGAATACAAATCAATTAGAATCACATATGCAAAACTATGCAAGAAAATCTTGTTGTGTGTATCTACAAGCTATATTCACATCAATGAGTCGATGAACATTCCTTTATTTTTCATATTTCGACTCTTTTTTTTTTTTTTTTGCCATTTTCTTCATAAGTTATGAGCAATGAGCAACATAGCTTAGTTATCCTCCGAGAAACATTCAACTTTACAGAAATGCATGAAGTGCGAATTTCGCTGTGGAAGAGGATTAGGCTCTCTTAAGGATTTTAGTAGATAGAGGTCTTACTTGTATTCCATTAGAAACTGGCACACGAAGATCCTGGGCGCCAAGCAGAAATAGCGTTGGAGTTTTAACCTGAAAATGAACAAAAAGAATCAATAACTGCATTTATATGCGACAAACACACTTTTCCAGTGTATCCATGACTGCAAATGAATGTAAGAAATCGAATAGAACCAGAATTATAAATTTGATAAGACAGTTTTGCAGCATAATTCTCGTTTTCTTTGATTTTTACAGCATACGAGACTCAATCACTCGATATATACCTTCGAGATATGAGCAATAGGAGACTTGCTATGAAACAGAGCCAGGTGTTCCGCTGAAGGGGATTCAGTATAGATCGATTTCCCCTCATGTCCATAAACCTCAAAGAAACACCAATCAGGGATATCGGACGTGCCGACCATCAAAGCAAGGTTGCAAACAGGGTTCCTGGCTGCGGCTGCCACAAACTTTTCTGGTGCCTGAAAAGACGACAAGACAAATTTCTAAAATAATTAACTAGACTCCTAACAATATGATAAACAAGTCCGGAGACGTTATAAGTCTCATGGGTAGTGCTCTGGCAACAAAGCTATGCACCGGGTTTATCAGTACAACTGCATAAAAGATGCAGCGGAAGAAGCATTCTACCTGACCAATCAAGTGCGTCGTCAAAAATCCACCATGGGAACCACCAACCACTAGTATTTTAGATGGATCTGCAAGTCCCTTGTCAATCACATAGTCTACCGCAGTGAGTACGTCATTGACATCCTGCATGCATCAGGAATGCAGAGAAATCTCTCACATATCAGACGACAAATTTAGTAAATACTTTTCCAACGAGTAAGAATGAATAGTGCGTTTGAGTAAATTATGGCACCTGGGACCCGATTTTTCCTGGAAGAGATTGCAATGCTTCCTCACCAAATCCCAGAGAGCCCCTACCATGCATAGTTGAATTAGAGTGACTTCATTGTATGTTCAGTTCCTACCTCAAGGCGCATCAATTTCATCTTCAATTGTTAAATAAGAAAGTTGAAAGAAATTCAGATAACATGAAAACAAATATTCTAAGCTAGCAATAAAGAAGGAATTAGAACTAATTCAGGACAAGAAATAAAATGGAGCAAAGGGACTAAGATCATCACTTCAAATAACAAACAACAGTTGCAACTAGTAACAACCAAAAATCTCAATCATGCAAGTTAGGGTTGCACCAAAACCTTGACACAAGTGTTGAGCAATTAAACATCAGAATGAAGGCCACTAAAGCAGTTGGTAGTGTTTCTTTAAATATAATTCATTAATTCAAATCCCATCCAACCCAGATGTTCCTATTGTATCTTGAATCCATGACCTATTAGACACAGGCAAGACGTTTTAACAACTTGCGCCCCGAGTTGGGGATGCAGTAGAACAATCTATTTGAATAGGGAAAAAATGAGAGTCGATTCCAGATCGCATACCTATAATTCACAATAAGCAAGCTATAGCCAAGTGAGGATAAGAAAGCTAAGGACTTCGAGAAGCTTGCCAATAAAACAGAGTGGGGACCTCCATGAAGGACAACAATTAAAGGATCTTGCACTTCAGGCTTCCTAGATTTTGATGATACGTGTATAGCTTCAAATGGTTTGCAGGCACCTAGAAAAAAATAAAAAGTTATGGACCTGAACAATTTAATTAGAATATCTTGAAAGAAATGAAATCAAAGGGCCCTATTTATCGTATAAAACAAGAATTTCTATAATCGACACTACAAAATATTATAAATCTCTAAATTTCTGCAAAACTTAGTTGATTCGCGTTAGAAACATGGATTCATCTATGAATCCAGAGCAATAAAAAAATTAAAGGAAAAAGATCTTCTATTTACACGTAGGCATCGGTATCATCCATATTTTTGTTTAGCACAATCAAAATCTTTACAGCATTCATTATAATGCTCAATGTAAATGATTAATGGCATGTAATTTATGTTGGCATTTAACTGTTTAGAACTTATCAGCAACTAAAGAACTGTGGCTAAGAAACAACAAACAAAGAAAACCGAGAGGAAATGTAAAATATTATAATTTGTGGTATATCAAGCACCTCCATTAAAGCAGTTGGTAACCTCCATTAACCTCAGAACCAGACAGTAAATAATTGTGGTATGTCCAGAGATATACTTACAATCCTATTATTTCCATACATAAAAGATTAGAGAACACAGGAGTTGTTCGAGGACACAGACAGAAGCTGGGGAGTACGTGCCTTAACACCATAGATAATAAACAAATAAAATAAAAAATAAACAAGTGAGCTCTACTCCAAGAGGAGAAAAGCCAGCAGATTAGTTTTTGCTTCACTTGTTTCACAGTAAAACTGATAGAGAGCAGAATCGAGAGTTGGGTGAGGTTGAGGAACCGCACGTGGGGGGACGGGATTAGGCTCACTATTTAGGGGCTGCTGTTTTAATTAGGTTTGGTTACTATTTATTAGGTTTCGATTATGTTTAGTATTTTGGAATGTTTTAATTAGGTTTGATTATTATTAAGGAGTTGTTTAGGGTTAAGAACGTTTATCGAATAAAGTGGAATATTGGAGCCTGACAGATTAGGCAAACGGGAGTTTTCTGTTTGATTTTCATTTCTGTTCTAACAAAAACTCTACTGGAACAGTAAGCATTGGGTGACCAGTATAAGTCATCCAAGAAAGCAATGAAATTTGATAGTCGACCCAGCTATTTGACCTAATTATGTTTATCAATCACTGCTACCAAATGAGTTTCATTCACAAACCACTTATTTAAACACCTTTTGTAAGATTCTCAGATACATCCTTGACCGGAATATTCATGATGTCAAATTCCAGAGATGCCAACAAAGAATAAACCTGCAAACAATCATAAGAAGACTAATGATGAGCTTTAAGAAATATCATGAATGAAATAAAGAACTATGTGCAGAGGAAATCTGATACCTTCTCAGAGCATTTGGTTATGGGGCTTGGAACATCCAACCAACTCCACTCCGCATCTGTGGATATTGTTCCAACCAAACTGCCATACTTGATTTCAGGAATATTAACTGGACTGCTGCAAACTTCAACACAGGAAAGAATAGAGATCATTTAATGCAATAAAATCAGAATATGCATAGCCTGCTTCAGAAATAGTATATTTTCCTACCAGCAATAATATTGTCACCGTCCAGGGCAAGGATATCCCAAGAAGACCTTGACTTAATAGGGCTGATTCGAGATACTTGTCCACTGCAAAACATAAAAAAGGCGTTAATTCTACTATGTAAAGGAGAGATTATCAGGATAATATATTTTATTTAAATAGACTACTTCAGTTTACCTTAATATATTTACTGAAAGTATTGTTTGAACACTGCCCCAAATAGAAGATAACACCATTGTATGTCCATCAGAAAGCCAGGGCTCACTAAGCAACTTGGAGCAATAAAGCCCAGGAAAACAGCCATCCTCAGGACATAGCACGACGGGAACCTTAAATGTAAAAGAAGATAGGAAAAAGAATAAATATGGGGAAACAACATAGAATATGCATGACTGCCACTACTACTTGAAGTTTCTAATTGGGTAATTCTACAAAAAAATGAGTCATTGGTTCTAACAGAACTTTATGGTTAAGCTACAGGAATTATTTGGGTATCATGAACATCCCTTTCGAACCTTGGAGAATAATGAGTTTTAAGGTGGCAATTAAGTTGAATTCTAACATCCAAACTCCCTTCTTGATCTCAAAGGTTCTTCAGGAAAAATAAAAATTTATTTTCTGTATTCCAGCATCTAATATTTTTCAATTTTATAGGATGTAGGAGTCTCTTATCAACACATTTGAAATTCAATGAGATCCACATTGCTCCTACTTTCCTTATTCATTCATTTCATTGAAGTTAAAAGACATTGAGCATACCACATCAGTAATTTTCAAAGATGGACCGAGTTTTCCACTGGAGGGCCACTCGATCTTGTGAAGTGAATCCGTTGCACAGTGTGCCCCAGAATCAACTGAGGTTTTTGCTGACAAAAACACAAGGGATTTCCCATCTGGGCTGAAGATATAAAAAGAAATTATTACACAAGGACTTATACGTAGGATGATAACATAAACTAAAGGACATCCATGACAAAGCCTAGATGACACATTTAGAGAATTAGCATAATTACTTACTATCAAGCAACCCGCCAACATACCTGAAACGAGGAAAGAATGCACTACTTATGCTCTCGGTCAGATTAACTATGAGCAATTCTTTAGCTGCATCATCTCTGATGATAACAGAAAGAAACCAAATCAAGTGAGGACAAGCAAGTGAAGAGAATTCATGTTTTCATCCTGTAAGATGAAAGAGTAATTGCTTCAGTTAGATAAATCAGCGTTGCACTTGTGGTTAGTAACTAACCTGGTTACACTAGCATCTTCTTTAAGAGATGGTACTTTTACTGCATACAAGGCACAAGGCCTATTATAACAGTATTTGATACCTAACTTCCTAGCATATGAAGGCCACCCAACAAAAACAAGATACTGCTGACCATCAATTGATGGAGCCCATACAACTTGCCCCACACTCAACTCCCTTCCGACTCCAGCAACACCATGTACCTCTCCACTGCATATTGTTTCAGATATATTTTATGAATAAATCAACTTATCAAGTCTTGGAGTGCTTATTAATAATACCTGTTAATATCAATAACAAAAAGTGCTGGCTGTCTTTTCCCAGAATAGGTTTCTCCCCAGTCTTCTTCCCAATCACCTTGACCCTTCCAACTTCCACAATCCTTATCTGCCAAACCCTCTTTTTTAAAGCCAAAACCATTAAATGCTGGCTTGGGGAGTTCTGTTTCCTCAGCAGCATAAGCTACGCACGTTTCATCTGAGTTCCACGAAATACCCTCAAACCTGCCACCACATGATACTAAAAACCAAGAAGAGAAAGGAAAACAGAATGCAAATTGATTGTAAATATCACTTCTGATACAGCAGATACAATGTAGGAATGAGAGTAGATGCATGCACACGACAACAATGATTACTTCAACATACAAAGATAAATTGTAAAACTCAGTTCCATACACAATAAAGACCCTCTCATTAATGGTGATATGCTCATCTAGTCACCCCCATTAGCACAAACAATCACTATGTTCACAGAACATACAAGAAAGAGGTACAGCAAATATTTGCATATCGAACAAGTTCACATAACATAACAAAACGTACGTTATGTTCACATAACATACAAGAAAGAGGTACAGCAAAGTATTCTACAAATACATGCATGGAATCAGTCAAGTAACTCAATTCAGTTTCTGCTAAGATTTGGAAATATGTCAGAATTTTGCATAGCATAATAATAACTAGTGTGGAAATTCCATACGAAATATACTGCAGCAGCCAGTATACATGATAGTGAAATTGTTAAATGAGTATATTTACCATCCATCGGTATATACTGATCCATGGATAGAGCGTGGTATAGGAAACTCCTTCTTAACTTCAGATGGACCCCATATTTCAAAGCGGGTTGGAGAGTCACCTTCAGAGTTTCGTACAACAAGAAGTTTTGATCCAGATGGAGAGGGGACCATGGCAGACACTCCAGTCATTTCAATAGGGAATGGCGCCCAGTGAAAACTTACAGAATTGTCACTCTTTCGTGAAATATGACTGGATAATATTGACTTTCTCCTCTTATTGGACAAAAGATCTGGTTGACTAATCAGAAACATAGCACTGGAAGCATCCTCTACAGAAAGTTGCATGAACAAACAGATTCAAGTCAGGCTTGTTATTCCCTATGACAGAATAAACACAAGGGTATATAATAGTAGAGCATAAAGAAACAGTTTTTCAAAAATATTAAGTAACCATACCATTCTCCTGTTTAAAAGTCCATGCTTTATCAATGGTTGAGATATTCGTGAATTCTTGAAGCAACTTAGACAAAGAAGAGAATTCTTCTTGTGTGGCTGCATCCAATCCTACCGGCATTTCTTTTGTGGGAATTCCTCCAGTACTATCCATTACTCCTCGAACTGATAAACGTCTAATTTAACAAAAAAGGGAATGAGTATACATGTAAAATTATGACTACAACTTAGACATAAAGCATGGAGCATTTCTCAATGAATAATCAAAATGCTGCTGCTCATATCTAAATAAGATCTACTCATATACAAAGAGAGCATAGAGGAAGAAGGAGAAAGAAAAGAAGCAGAGTAAAGCTAATCTACAAGTAACTGTATTATGACTCGTGAGTACTTCAAAATTCAAACATAATTTGTGGCGACTGGAGCCCAATACCGATAAAACAGAGATTGTCTTATGCTATGTTGCTGCAAAATTAAAAGAATCTATCAAACTAAGAAGGCAACCGACAGTCAGTTTCCATAATTGCCTAAAATCAGCCTAAAAATTTGATTTGTATTACGAGGACTGATTTCTTATTCATGAAAAGCAACGACATCCAAATCCGTGGGAACAAAGACAGCTCTATTTATGTCAAAATCCAGACTTTGAAAGTCGGAGTCATTTGGATTAAAACCCATAGCAAGTAAAATGTACAAAAACACGGGAAAGATGAAAAAATATAAACCAAGATTTCACTGAAGAAAGCAAGCTTCTCAGCAAAAACATCAAATTGGGAGAAGCAAAATCCAATATTAGAAATAGAGTCAGATAGTACCTGGATGAGAGAAAGGAAGACGACCGAGACGAGAAGAATGGCTTAGTGTTATTGAAGAAAGAGAGTGCGAAGTATGAGTTGAAAGTGGAGAACAATTGTGGAGTTGTTAGTGTGGCGGTGAAATGGAGCAGTCTCGGATTCGCCATCAACAAAGTTGATATTTTTTTAATATATATATGGAGTAAATATTATAGAAAAAAATTATATCAATTTTACCTTAGTATATAGGATAATTTTAATCTACCCAACTTTTTATATTATTAATTATTTTTACTAGTCAAAAATAAACATTTTCTATTGGAAAAATATACCTCAATGTTAGATAAATTAGAGAACATTACCTCAACTTTTTCATATAACAAAATTTTACCATAATATTACTTTTATTGGTTAAAAATACAATAAACCCTCAATCACCAATGGTATTTTTAATTATACAAATAAGTATTATAATAAAATCTCATAATAGGATAAGTTTTCTTAATTTATCTAATTTTGGGCTATAATTTTCTAATAAAAAACTCGGGTAAAATTAAGAATGGATCCAAAACTATACTCTGAAAAATAAAAATAAAATATGATTATTAATCCTACTAAAATAATAAATAAGTTTTTAATTTTTCAATTATTTGGTTTTATTAAAAAAAATATTGGTCCCTCATCAGAGTACTTGATGTACAGCAGAAGATTAAACTAACTTGCACTTATTCGAACTGGTTGTTATGGCATCAGGTCAAGTTCTGAAAAACTGGTTAGGTAGCAAGTGATATATTACTTAGTCAATATTGAACAATATACTTCAAAACTTGAAGTGTTGATTTTAAATCTAGTGCAGAAAATAATAAATAACGCAAAGGATTTATAGAGGTTCGGACAAAATCGTCCTACGTCCTCTCTTTAGACGCGCAGTCTGGAAATCACAAAGTTGGGGATTACAAAGATGTCACACGATATGTTGCTAGCTGATAAATGTATATGTCCACCAGCTCACTCGTCAAGTCTTTTGCTCTTTTTTGCTTCTCCATATCTGAAGTGTGGGCGTATCAGTCAGCCTCCAGCTGGTCGTAGGACTTTGAGTTCTTCTTTTGAACATCAGCTTGCGGTATACACCCGTAATAGTTATTATCACTGGAGATGTGATAACTCCAAGAAGGTTTCTTACTTAGACAGTAAGAAGACCAAGAATAACACTTAGCAAGGATTGCTAAGTGTCTCGTGTCCAAGAATGCACACAGTAAGCTGATATACAACCTGAAAGCTTTAGATTGCTTGATGCTTTCGAGGTTCATCTACAATTTTGTGTTTGTAAAAGAACACAAGTAACCTTCTCTAGATGGGTTGCTGTTAGGAAGTATTCCTCCCTTAAGGTTGATTGTTTTGGTGTGTCAAGCCAAGTACCAGTTTTGAGTGTTTCTATATTAGCTCTAGTATGTTCAAACTTGTAATGTCCTGTTAGGATATTTATTGAGTTGTATCAAGACAAACTGGGTTCTTCGGGGTCTAATCCACCAATTTGGGCTGCGGAAGGAGTTAGAAGAAATTGACAATTAGTTTACCAGTTTGGGATTCTCACTTTCAGAGAAACTGGCAGAAGTCACCAGCTTGTAGGAGACAAGTTTACAGCATATCCTAACTCATGCATAGAGACAAAGTGAACAAGTCAGAGGAATGCTTTTCAAGTCAGACTTTAAGGGAAGAACTATAAATCTCCCAAGTTCCAGAAAGAGGTTGCGTGGTGCGCCCACACTTCATGTTTGAGAAGCAGAGGCCTGGACGAGTGAGCTAGTGAACTTGTAGACATTGTCATCAACCAGCTAGTGATAAATAGCGAGACCTAACTAAAACCAGAAGCTTAGTGATTTTCAGACTCAAGGTTTGAAGAGAGGACGTAGGATTTTGTGTCAGAAACTCTATAAATCCTTTTTGCACGTTTACTGTTTTATTTTCATACTTGCAAGTGTTTTAAAACTCAACACTTTTTAAGTGTTGACGTATATTCGGACTGAACTTAACCTCAAACTCGCTAAATAACAAGTTTTAGAAACATAAACTGGTGCATAACTACCAATTTCTGAAGTGCAAGTTCATTAAATTATTTCTGTTGTGCAATAACTCTAATCTCAGGACCAACAAATGACATCAGAGCAGTTAGTCTTTACAGACTAGCTATTTTGAGTCGCTTAGGACCATATCCATTTTCCTTGCACTCTTTCTTGTTTAGCGAGCAGGTTATACTTTCACCATGAACAATACGAAGCTTCCACCATACTCAACATCATTGGAGAAGTTTGTCATATGGAAGAAGAGGTCCACCATTGTGCTCGAGAGTATACATCCAGAAATAGTTGTCGTCATCGAGCGCGGACCAATAAAGATTCTAAAAGCCAACACGCATATTGGAAGTGATGACGGATCTAACATGGTTGAAAATAATAAAATGATTGGACGCAAGAAGACAAGACGCATGCCCAGCTGGACTTCGTTGCTCATGAGTTTATCCTATCAGCCCTACCTAAGACGCTAGAAGAAGAAGTAAAGCAGTTCAACAACGCCAAGGAAGTATGGGACTACCTCGTGATGGATTTATATACTGAAAGCATTACGATTGGTATATTATGTACAAGGTCGATTGGTTAATATACTGGGAATCATAAATGTTGTACGTTCATCTCCTGTCTGAATTAACAAACATGTATCGCAAACGCAATTATCCTCTTATCTCGTCGATAGGGAGATCATACGGTGTGTAGAAGATCACGGAAGATCGTATGGATCGTTTGACCTAGCGAGATATAAATAGTTATCACAGCTAAGACAGTTCCAGGATAAACTATCGGTGTAGGCTGCAGCATACGCAGTAATAAGCATCTTATCTTGGATGGCTTGGTATGCTGGTGTGGGGCACACATTGATAAGGACCTAAGTCGAGATCGATTCTTTTATCTGACATTAAAAGAATCTAGATCTCTATGGCTTGACGAGATCCTAAGCCTAAATGAAGGTACAGAAGTATATGCAGATTGTGTATTACTTTGAGTTGCAGTGAAAGGCTCTAGTTGAGCTTGTATATTTGTATCTTGGGTAATAGCAGTTTGTGTATGACTGTCTGGTACTGGAACTAGGTAACCACATCCATTATAGGATGGTGACATTCCCTGAACAGCTCAAAAGGTTCGTTATGCTAAGTCCTGCAGGCTGATTAAGTTCAAGCATAAGTGAAAAGGTTTGAGTGGATTGATTCAGGAATATAAGATGTTAATTAATTATATAGCTTGTCAGAGCTTAAATTAATTAACGAATGTCTGTAACCTTAAATGTGGGGATATACCGAGCCCATGCAACCCGTACCTCAAAACGTGGTAGCAAATAGGTAGGACAGTATTGATTCTCTGGTGGAATGAATCAATATTAATTAATTAATTATATTCTGGGTTGAATATGAGAATTAATTAATTGATAGGCCTTATTTGCTATTTGCATTTTAGTCCCTGGTCTGGCCCATGAAACTCAAGCCCAATAGGAGTCCAGTAATTTCCTATAAATAGGCCTCAGTTCCTCAGATCTCAACACACCACAAGATCATAAGTTGCACACATCAAACCAGAATTTGGGAGCTGTGGTGATCGACTAAGATCTGAGAACGAGGAGGAAATTCTGCTTCTCAACCGGGCAAGGGATCTGATAGAGAATCTTCACCGGATTTTCAGATCGAGTTGGGATACAGATCAGAAGATGAAATCAGGAGGATTTTTCTTCTTCTTCTCTCTCCTCTTTATTTTCGAAAATAATTGTATTATTTTCATAGATTTATTTCCTCAATCTATTAGGAAATTAAATCCTTGTGCGTGGGAAAGATCAAAGGGCATCTCCGCACACGCGTTCTTCAGAGTTCATCGATCCAGGTATTCCGCATAAACCTTCTTATGCATAATAATATAGGAGTATGCTAGGATTGTTCATAGGCATAGCAATTTATTTTTGATATTCCAATTAAAGATCCTTGGCAAACGGACTTCGTGATTCAGTTCACGAATCCCTCCAATTGGTATCAGAGCGAGGTTAATTAATTGGCTCTATCGGAAAAATTAATATTGCCTATGATCATGCATGATTATTATTATTGATTGCATGCAATGGATGGTTTTTGGATTGATTGTATGTTTTTCGTCCTCGTGGTTCTCGGGTTAATCCGCCCTTTTACATGGATTCGTTTTTCACCCATGAGATAAATCTGTGGTTAGATTTAGATTTTTTTTATTGTAATTAGGATTATTCCATGTAATCTTTTATTTCAAAAAATTAAATCTGTAAAACGAAGAACGAAGAACGCGAAGAACACGAAGAATGAAGAACGAAGGGCCGCACAACGCGTGACAGCGCCGGCACGGCGCGAACGCCGTGCACGGCGGTCAGACGCGGCGGGGCACGGCAGCAGGGGGCGCGGCCAGCCACGGCGGCGTGCGCACATACGCAGGCGGACAACTGCACGGCCCAGGCCGGCCAGGCGCGGTGCGGCGGCTCCAGGCTGGGATCGGCGACACGAGGGGTGGCAGGTGAAGGCGGCAGGGCGGCGGCGTGCGGCCAGGGGCGCAGGCGCGCGCGCGACGCGGCGGAACCCTAGGGTTCACGCGCGCGCGTGTGGTAGGCCCGCGCGCGCCGGCTGCCGTCTTCCCTTCCTCGGTCAGCGTCGGCAGGCGGAGCAAGGTGGTGTGGCGATGGCTCGACAGGCGGAGGCGGCGATGGCGGCCGATGGTGGCGGCACGGGCGTAACCGGCGCAAACCCTAGGGTTCTTTCTTGTTTTTCGATTTTATTTAGAAATTAGGGTTCTAATTTCTGATTCCACAGATAAAATCGGATTGCGTGGTTGAATTGGATTTTGGAATTCAAACGCAAAAGATCGGTTCAGACTCTACGGATTTACGGTAATCTCTCAATCCACAATTTTGTATTAAATTCATAGGAGCATGCTAGGGTTTTGAGAATAATTAATTATGAGCAATATCCATAGATCGATCCGGTTCAGTTTGGTTTTGGTGATTCGGTTCACGTTAAAACCCTTCAATTAGTATCAGAGCTAGGTTTCTAATTTATGGCTCTGTTGTTCATAATTAAATTCGATAATATGCATGTATGAATTTATTATTGTGGATGTTGGTTTTTGTTCCTCGTGGCAACCCGTTGATTCAGCCCGCGGTGGTTTATCCGTGTAGGGCTGAATTGTTTTGTAAAATCACGAGAAAATCTGTGATTAGAATAGATTTGAAATTGTAATAGAATAGAATTTTCTGTAATTTTCAAATTCTGTAATTGAACGGGTCGAGGACGAAAAACGAAGACGGAGCCGACGAAGGGCCGGCGGAGGGCACGGCGGACGATGGCGGGCGCGGCACGCAGCACGCACGGTGCGCGCGGGCGCGGCGCTGGGCAGCGCGCGCACGGGCGCAGGGCTGGGTGCGCGCGAGTGCGCGGCACGGCTGGCAGGCGCGCGGCGCTAGGCGCGGCCGTGGCCGGCGGTGGACTGGCGGCGGCGGTGGTCGGCTGTCGTCGGCGGCTCTGGTCGTCGTCGGCTGCTGCTGTCCCGTCGCGATGGCTCGTGTTTTGGTGGTTTGTGCAATCCTGTGTAAACCCTAGGTTTGCATTAGGGTTAGGGCAAATCATCAGATCACAAAGGCCTAAAAATCCAAAAGATTTGGTGTATCAAGATTTGAAGGCCCTTAAAGATTTGAGAAGATTTGAATTTATCCATTAAATTCAAAATTCAAATTTGTAATAGATAGATTTTTATTTTCTATTTATTTTGGGGCCACGAGGAATTTTTTGTTTGCCTTAATTGTCCTCGTATGATATGTGATTTATTTATGTGTGCAATTAAGCATGTGTAGATAATAGGAAAAGCATGATTTACTGCTTTTATTATTTACAGTTTTCCAAGCATCCTTATGTGATTAATTTCTTTTGTTGGATTATATTTTGGGAATTTTTGGGCTTGTGTTATTACATGCAAAAATTTGGAAAATATAATGACAAAAAGAAATTATGTGTGCGCATAAAGAAACCTTTTAAAAGAAAAATACTAAGCAGATTTTTTAATTAAAATCAATAGACCTCCACAAAGCGGTCCTAGGCTGTAAGTGTATCTCTCGTTCTAGTAAACGTCTACGAGTGTAGCTTGCTAGTTCCCGGAGGTGCATGGGTACGGTTGTTGGGATTTCTAGACAAATAATTTAAATCATGTGAATAGTGGGAGGGCTTTGCGTAAACGTCTACGAGTGTAGCTTGCGTAGACCTCTTTCACAAGTATTCTAGGATTGATTTAAATTAAAGATAACAAAAGCTTTGAGTGTTGTGCGGTATGGTTACATGCCATGCTAAACTGTCTCTTTTGGCCGGAGTTAAATTTGTGGTTAATTGCTTAGAAGCATCTTAGAATATAATGCAAGAATTGCATCCCTGTTCTTGAGAGATGGCTTGGTCTAAGGTTTTTACTAATTATTAATTTCTAGTGTCAAAAGCATCCTGACATGGTAGTGAAATTAAATGGATTGGGGCTTAAAACCCGCAGTTTTGGTTGAGGGTGACATCGTAAACGTCTACGAGTGTAGCTTGTGGTGGGAACTCTTGGGCAATTAGTGGAAAACATTTGTATTTGATTCATTAAAAGGTTTTCAATGCATTTGTTTTCGAAGTTCAACATGTATGTTCTTATTTAAGATTCTTTATTGTTTCAGATATGTCTATGTCTACTGTCGGTCATATACTTGCTCTCAATCCTCTTACTGGTCCAAACTTTCCCGAATGGAGTTTTTTGCATGAAACATGTCCTTTATCTGAAAAATCAAGCACATGTTCTTTACATGGATCCACTGCTGCGTTCCCATAGAGGGGTATGCAAGCTTGAGCTTGAGTTCTATGATAGATGGGAGGATGCTGATGAGTTTGCCTTTTGGCTCATCACGGGTTCCCTGTCTAGAGGATTAAGGCACAAGTATGAGTATCTCGAGACGGCTGGAGAGCTCTGGAAGGAACTCTCGACAGCCTATGGGATCGTGGAGCGAACTATTAACTGTAAGCTTGTACACGATCTTGTGTACAAGAAGAGGGTTGAGGATAGTTCGGTGATTGAGCACATGATGTCTGTGGTTGATCTCATGAGACAGTTTACTGTGCGGGGTGGTAATATCAGTGCGCAAGGCGAGATTGATATCATCCTGAATTCTCTTCCGGATTCCTTTGATGACTTTAAGGTAGTTGCTGCTGCAAAGGGAGAGTATGCTCTGCATGAGCTGCTTGAGGATCTTGTAGTGGAGCAGTCTACCATGCGAGCACGGATGCCTGTTCGATCCGATTCTAGCACTGGTTCGACAATCTCTAAGATTGGAGACGACGGTGCTGAGAGCAAGTTCAGGAAGGCAAAGCATGATAGCAAGTCTAGGAAGGGGAAGAGAGTCAAGGTCACTCCTAAGAAGAACAAATGTGCTGGATGCGGAAAGGTGGATTGTCCGAATGCCAAAGGACAAGGTATGCCATTTGCATGTATAACTGTAAGCATGGTTAGAGTTAGTTGTTGCTCTTCCAGAGCTGTAAGCACTGACTTGTTGATCATGTTGTTGTACTTTACAGGGGACCGTGCCGACAAGGCTGGTGAATGATGGCAAGAAGATACCAAACTGGATGAAGGCAACGTTTTATGACGGAGCTTCATGGAGTTTTTCCTTTCCTCATATTTTGATGTTTTAAGTACATTTGAGGGTTTATTTGTGGGCCGTGGTTTATCGGCAGGGCAAATTTTATCAACCTTTTATGGATATTTGTTATTTATGATTTTATCATTGGCAGTAACAATGTTATCCGTTGTGTTGATTTGTACTCTTTATGCTACTTCAAACAAAATATGTCCGCATGTATTGCATGTAATTCATCCGTAATTGATAATCCTAGGAAGAGAAAACTTACTTCTTCTGAAAAGGATCTTACATATCTCTGGCACTTGAGACTAGGTCACATCAGCTTGAAGCGGATTCAGAGACTTGCAGATGACGGTACATTGGACTTAGTCCGGGCTGTACCTTATCAAGTCTGCGAATCCTGCATCGAGGGCAAGATGTCAACTAGGCCTTTCAAGGCTAGTCAGTCTCGAGCAGAGGAAGTGTTGGAATTGATCCATTCTGACTTATGTGGACCGATGTCCACGGAGGCTCGTAGAGGGTACGAGTACTTCGTCACTTTCATTGACGATTACTCAAGGTACGGATATGTTTACCTGCTTCTCTACAAGTCTGAATGCTTTGAGAAATTCAAAGAGTTCGAGGCTGAGGAAGAAAAGAAGGTCGGGAAAACTATCAAGTCGCTGCGATCTGACCGCGGTGGCGAATACCTCGGTAACGAGTTCCTGCAATATTTGTCAGAAAATGGGATTACATCCCAATGGACTGCACCGGGTACTCCCCAGCAAAACGGTGTAGCTGAAAGAAGAAATAGGACTCTTCTAGAGATGGTAAGGTCAATGATGAGTTATGCAAACTTACCAATTTCGTTTTGGGGCTACGCATTGGAGACAGCAGCTTACGTGCTTAATGTGGTGCCTTCTAAATCAGTTCCTAAGACGCCTGTTGAACTCTTCCTTGGTCGCAAACCCAGTTTGTGCAAGTTTAGAGTATGGAGCTGTCCGGCACACGTACTGTCGAAGGAACCTGATAAGTTAGAAAGCAGGTCAAAAGTAATGTTGTTCATAAGGTATCCCAGGCAAACGAAAGGTGGTTACTTTTACTGTCCTGAGAGTCAAAGAGTCGTTGTTAGCACCAACGCTAGATTCTTGGAGGACGAGTATGTGAGTAATCACAGATCAAGGAGTGATGTCGTTCTTCAAGAAATTGAGAACGAGAATGCAATTCCAAGGGAAGGGGAACGTGTAGATGTGGGTGCTCCTATGAGAGGTACGACACCACAAACACGTTCTTCAGTGCAAGGTGCAGGACCACAAGTCACTGCACCTACTACTGACACGACACCGATGCCTCGTCGCAGTGGGAGAGTTATTTTCCAGCCGGAAAGGTACATGTTCGTGGGTGAGTCTTCGGACTTGAGCCCGGAAGACGGACATGAGGACTCTGACCCGCTGACTTACGAAGAGGCAGTGCAGGACAAGGATGTTGCCAAATGGCAAGTCGCCATGGATTCTGAGATTGAATCCATAACTGCTATGGATGTATACGAGAAAACCATTTTGCCGGATGGCTTTAGGGCCATAGGGTGCAAATGGGTATACAAACGAAAGAAAGGGGCGGATGGAAAGATTACGGCCTTCAAGGCCAGGCTGGTGGCAAAGGGTTATAGTCAGAAAGATGGCATTGACTATGACGAAACCTTTTCACCCGTAGCCATGCTCAAATCCATCCGGATACTCCTTGCCATAGCTGCGCATATGGACCTCGAGATCTGGCAGATGGATGTCAAAACCGCTTTCCTAAACGGTTACCTTGAAGAAGGTAGGGACATCTATATGCAGCAACCCGAGGGTTACATAAGCAAGGGCGAAGAACATCTTGTCTGGAAGCTTAGGAAGTCCTTGTATGGACTTAATCAATCTTCAAGGTCGTGGAACTTACGTTTCAACGATGTGATTAAATCCTTTGGATTTGCACAGTTGGAAAACGAAAGTTGTGTTTACTGACTTTGTGTCAGTGGGAGCGTGGTCTTCCTTGCACTATACGTTGATGACATACTCTTATTTGGAAACAACGAGGGAGTGATGTCCGAAATCAAGGTTTGGTTATCCGAATAGTTCCAAATGATGGATCTTGGAGAAGCTGGCTACATTCTTGGGATTAAGGTCTTACGAGATCGTAAAAGAAGAATGTTGAGCTTAACCCAGGCATCCTATGTGGATACTGTGATAGCCCGGTTCAGCATGCAACTCGCCAAGAAAGGCTTGCTACCTTTCCGACATGGCGTTCGTCTTTCTAGTGGGCAATGTCCTCAGACACAGCGGGAGAAAGACGAAATGAGTCTTGTACTATATGCTTCGGCTGTGGGTAGTCTCATGTATGTGATGCTGTGTACCAGGCCAGAAATCTGTTATGTCATTGGCATGGTAGGAAGATATCAGTCTAACCCTGGACAGGTGCACTGGACTGCTGTAAAGCATATCCTCAGGTTATGTGTTTACCCTGGGAGGTGGAGCTGTATCTTGGAGGAGCTCAAAGCAGAAATGCATTGCTGACTCCACCATGGAGGCGGAATATGTCGTCGCCTCCGACGCCTCGAAAGAGGGGGTGTGGCTCCGGAACTACATTTTAGAGTTGGGCGTGATCCCGAGTTTGCCAAAGAGCATCACAATTTATTGTGATAACTCTGGTGCGGTGGCAAACTCAAGGAACCGCGGTCTCACAGGGCAAGCAAACACATAGAGAGAAAGTACCATATCATACGAGAAATCGTATCGAGGGGCGATGTGCTGATTAAGAAGATTGACACTGCTGACAATCTTGCTGATCCGTTTACAAAGAGCTTGCCGCAGAAAGTTTACGAAAGACATATTCGTGAGCTGGGTCTGAGGTGGATGCCAACCACTGATAGTGGTTAAAGACAGCAGACTAGATAGACGGACTGTATACTCTGTAATAGCTTAGTTATGCTTTGAGTATAAGTGGGAGATTGATGGGTTTTGTATACTGAAAGCATTTATTACAATGTGTATACAACGGTTTATTTCTCCTATTTGTTAACAATCGTACATGTATGAACAATGGTATCCTCTTGTCTCACCGATAGGGACGATCATACGGTATGTTGTAGATCACAGAAGACAGTATGATCACTTGACCTAGTGAGACATAAACATGATCACAGCCGAGACAGCGTATGAGGATACGTCTGTCCAGATGGCTGTGGCATTGTCGGAATAAGTAGTCTGTCTTGGTTACTTGACATGCTGGTACACAAAGGTGGCGTATTGATGGACCGCAGTGAGATATATTCATCATTCTGACATCAGCGAATAAAAGATCTCGTTATATTGATTGAGTCCAAACCCTAACGAAGGTTCAGGGGTTTGCACGGGTTGACTGTTGCTTTGACTTGCCATGGTGGAGAGCCAACACAGCGCGCTCGTATATCCGCATCTTGGGTAACAGCAGTTCATGTAGTACCGCCTGAGACTGAACTTAGGTAACCATATCCGAGTAATAGGATGGGGACATTCCCTGAGGAGCTCAATAACATTCATCGTGCCAAAGTCCTGCAGGCTGATTAAGTTCAGGCACGAGTGATAAGGTTTGAGTGGTACTACTCAGGAATTATAAGATATTAATTAATTGTAGTTAGAGCTTGTCAGAGGCTCCGATTAATTAATGGATGTCCGGTAACCTTAAATATGGGGATTCTCAATTAATGCAACCCGTTCTCACAACGTGGTAATAAAGGGGTAGGTCAGTATTAATTCCATGGTGAAAAAGAATTAATATTAATTAATTAATTGTGGCCTGGGTTGTGGACATGGGAATTAATTAATTTATAGGCCCACTTTATTATTTGCATTAGGTCCCAGGTCTGGCCCAAATAAATATGCTGAATTGAGCCCAAAGAGCCCATTAGGGATAAAACCCTAGGTCTATAAATAGACAGCTCTCTCTCATAAGTTGTAACACAGTTGAAACACACTAAACCTAGGAGAGAGAGAAGGGGGCGCCGACTTTGGAGAGAGAGGAGGAGAATTTCGATTCTGGTCCTGCTCAGAATACAGATCTGTGGAATCCTCACCAGTAGCAGAATTGATCAGCATTGGGATACAGATCTGAAGATCTAATCTGGAGAACAAAATTCTTCCTCTTGTTCTTTCTTGTTTTTCGGTTTTATTTAGAAATTAGGGTTCTAATTTCTGATTCCGCAGATAAAATCGGAT
Organism: Plectranthus barbatus; assembly: GCA_026898455.1. Taxonomy (NCBI): domain Eukaryota; kingdom Viridiplantae; phylum Streptophyta; class Magnoliopsida; order Lamiales; family Lamiaceae; genus Plectranthus; species Plectranthus barbatus. The sequence continues at coordinate 509,131 of JAPKLW010000214.1, forward strand.
TGCGTGGTTGAATTGGATTTTGGAATTCAAACGCAAAAGATCAGTTGAGACTCTACGGATTTACGGTAATCTCTCAATCCACAATTTTGTATTAAATTCAAAGGAGCATGCTAGGGTTTTGAGAATAATTAATTATGAGCAATATCCATAGATCGATCCGGTTCAGTTTGGTTTTGGTGATTCGGTTCACGTTAAAACCCTTCATGAGCTATTCGCTTAGCTTCAGGCTCACGAATGGGACATACAAATGGTGAATAAAAATGAGTTTGTTCGTGTTTTAGTTCACCAAACAAGCATGCTGATGATGCAACATATTTCATCAAGAAGGACGTAAAATGGAGGCCGAAAAAGTCATTCCAAATTGACAGATCCTGGACTGACAAATCCCCCGATCAGTCAAGCTCAATAAAAGAGGTACCCTCTACCTTAACCTCCTAACAGAAAGAAAGAGAGAGCTCTGTTGCAGAGTTTGAAGAACATATGAGGAGATTGGCCAAGCTTCTGGAGAAAGCAAAGGCCAAGACGGAGACTCCTCAATCCGAAGATAAAACATTCACCTAGAGATCCCCCAGATCATGCTTCGAGTGCAACTCTCCTTGATCACTTAAAGTTCGAACATCCGTGAGTGGATAAAGAGAAGAGGGAAAGACTGAAAAAGATCTTTGAGCGGAGGACATCGAAGTTTGTTGCTAAGGAAATGCTATCAATGATGGAAGTACCCGACATTCTGGACAACGATAATGGATACTACATATTGGATGAGGTTTCGGAGGAAGAGAAACTCCTAGTTTTCATGGTCGTAATCAAGGAGGAAAATTAAAATGCTGCAGAAATTGAGATGGTTCTCGCAGCAATTGGTGATCTGGTAACTGACCCTTTACCAGTTTCTATCTATGTTACATGCATCATTAAGGAACCTGAATCGTATTGCTCTGATTCAGAGGATGTTTCCCTCTATTTGCTTTCAAAAGAGTTTTCAAAATTTTACAAATTGAAAAATATTTTAGTTGGTGAAAACTCCTCGCTGAAAGCCTAAGTTTCAGTTTTGACTGAGATTGAAAAATCTCAGTCTGCCAGCAAGGAACTGGCAAAACTTAAAGAAGAACACTCCACACTTCTAAATAATTTTGAAAATCTTAAAAAGGAGTGAAATTCTATGAAACAGAAAAACCTTGAAAAAGAACCATGCAAGTGTTCCTTCATAAAAAGCTCAAGAGAACTTGAAGAAGTGACATTGGAAATAAAAAAGATCTGTTTTGTAAAAGAAAATCCCAGTGATCAGTCAAGGTTGAAAGGAAAGTGGATTGTTAAAACTGTTCTAGCTCATGCTGGAAAAGCTAAATGTTGGTCTGCCAACAACCCCAAACTGGCCAACCAGCATGTGACAAAGAAGCCAACTCATCGGGAAAATCTGGTAAAATAGTACGTTCCCAAACTGGTTGAGTCACAAATTGGGAGAAAGCCAGTTCAACCTACGATACGGGTCAACCAGTATGTTCCTACTTCGAGGAAGCCAGTTTCTACAACTAGTTTGACCAAGAAACCAGTTTTAGTTGCAAGGAAGTCAAACAACCAACCTGGTTATGTCGATAACCAGAGATCCAAATCTTATACCAAGTATGAGAGGAGGAATATACCAAGTAGGGGGAACACCTTCTTGAGGCCTGAGCCCAATCAGATTTCAAGGGCTACGAAGGCTAACCATAGTGGTTAGAGGCCTTCCTTTGTAAAACTACATGGCCATTACACACATCCATAATCAATTTCCGAGGTCTTACTAGGAAGCCTGCTTCTAAAAAGACTACACACTCTTCCATAATTTCTCAAACCAATGTCATTCATTATTCAAGAAGGAAGAGAAAGGCAACAGGAAAAGGCAATAACAAGCTACCTGTCATAAGGGTGACTCGAGTTTGGATTCCCAAAGGGTGGATCTAACACAGCAACCCTGCAGGAAGGCAGATACTCGGGGACCTAAAGCATAACTTGTGTTTTGTAGGGATAGGTACATGCAAGTCAGCTTCAAGAGAAGAAGAGTGTGTGGATTCTTGACAGTTAGTTCCCTGCACACATTACTGGAGAAAAAGATATTCTCACAGATCTAATAATGGTCAGAGGACCACCGTTCATGTTTGGTGATAACTCTAAAGAAAGAGTTATTGGGAAGGGATGCATAGAGCAGAATGGAATCATCATCAAGAACGTGTCCCTAGTCACCAACCTGAAGCATAACCTTTTAAGCATCAGTCAGCATAGTGAGAATGATTATGTTGTTTCCTTTGCCGAATTAGAATGTCAAATCAGAGATAAAGCTTCACATGAAGTCAAGCTCAGATGCATAAGAAAATGAGGCCTATACGTGGTAGACTGGCTTAGTGGTCAAGCAAACTCATGCTTCGTGGCAACCAATTTTGGAGAGAGAAACTGGTTGTGGCACAAGAGGCTGAGTCATCTAAACTTCAAGACTATCAATCACTTGGTCAGCACGAACTAGTAGAAGGTCTACCTAAAGGAATTTTCAAGAAAGAAGACATCTGCAGAGCATGTCAACTAGGAAAGCAGACCAGATCTACTTTCAAGAATAAGCCGGTCAATGCAAGCACAAAGCATGTACTAGAATTATTGCACATAGATCTATTCAAACTAGTGAATCCAACCACCATTGGAGGAAAAAGATTCTTTCTTGTAGTCATGGATGACAACTCGAGATATACTTAGGTGAAGCTTCTCAAAACTAAGGATGAGGTGAAGTTGATTCTCCCTGAACTGGTGATAACTCCCTTTAGGAGTTATTATTTTAGTGTTTTAAGGTGTCTTTTATGTTCTTTCGAGTGTTTCTAACTGTTTTAAGTTGTTATTATGTTGTATTTACCTTTGTTTGCATTCTATGTCTTGTATAGTTGTGTTTTGTTGTTTTTAGTTGTTTTGCAAGGAAAAGGAGTGATATTAACCAGGTTTTATGCCAAAGAAGTGAAGAGCAATCCGCTGAATGTTATGCTGCAACATAGGAGTAGCATTACTGGGAGCTGAGAGACTGCACAGGGGGGGACCACCTGCAAACAAAATCAACTTACTTTTCAGATGCTGTCTCAAAAGTTGGACAGGTGTCAACTGTGTGAGCTATCAGAGTCAAAGGGCAGGATGGAGAGCCATGTGTAGGATGGAGATTTAGTGGAAGAGTGAAGATATTTTGAGAGCAAGGAGAGAGAAAAACCATTCCATTTTATTCAACAACCATTCTTCTAGAGCAAGCCACATTTTAGAGAGAGGAAAAACTTAGGGGGCTGTGCAGAGATGGAGGAAGGAGAAGAGCAGCAGCAGCTGGGCACAGTGTTGCTGGTTTTCTTGCTTCTTTAGTTTTTTTTTTAGCTAATACAATGAATGATAGCTGGAACATGTTTAAGTTTTGTTTTATTTTTAGTTTAAATATGAGCTAAGTTATTTTGCACTTGGGTTGTGGATTCTTGATTTGATCTTGAATATATTCTTGATTTGATCTTGAATATATGTTAATGGCTGATTTTGCTTGAATCTGAGTTTGTTTATGATTTTGGAATGATTGTTCCCTTGAGCACGAAAGTGGATAGAGAAATATCACCTATTGAGACCGGAAGGAGATGTAGGTTGAGGAAGTCATAAACAATTGTATTTCTTACATAGGCATATGAGGGGATACAACTTAACAAATAACCCAGATCTGAATTCTATTCATCTGATTGTCATGGGAAGCATAGAAATATAATGCATGATAGGAAGGTGTAGATCTAGTAGAGTGGAAACTTGCTAGGCACTTTGTGTGTGGTTTTAATACTAAGAGTTCATGCGAGACCTATGCTCTAGTATATAGGACAATGAAAGATTGAAAATCTATAACTCAAGTGTGTTTCTCTTCCTTTGTTTGCACGTGTTAGTGGTCATTTGTGATTAGTTTATGATCAGAAGGGTTGCTAATCTTGTTCATTTCAGTTTATTGCACTTTTAATTTGAGTATGCATCACCAAACCTATTTTACAAGCAATATTGTGTGCACGGCTTGATCATACACTCTCTAGGGTTCGATATCTGGTCTCCTAGACTATATTACTTGTCGATTGCGTATACTAGCGCATAGTTTCTGTAGATACCCTGCAGCAACAACAACTGGTTATGCTCGACTAGAATGAGAGAAGTGTCACAGTGAAGAGGATCAAACCGGACAATGGCACCAAGTTCTGCAATAGACCTCTCATGAGTTTTTGTGTCGAAGCTGGAATAGGCCATGAGAGATCTGTCTTAAGAACTGCACAACATAATGGGCTTGTAAAAGGAAGGAATCAAATGCTCAAAGTAGCCATGAGACTATGCTGGAAGAAACCAGTTTGAGCAAGCGTTATTGGGGAGAAGCTGTGATTACAGCTCGCTACTCAAAGAACACAAGCGAACTCTACAGTCGGCTACACAAAACCCCCTATGAAGTTTATGGTCGTAAGCCTTCTTTAGCTCATCTTCGTGCTTTTGGTTCTCCATATTACATTCACAATAACGAAAAGTCGAAATTGAATGTTTTTCTCCTAAAGTTGATGAGGGTGTATTCCTGGGATATAGACACCTCTCTCACAAAAGAAAATAAAGTACTCAACAAGACTACTGGGCTTGTGGAGATATCATGCAATATTATTTTTTATGAAGCTACTTTAGTGTGCATGACCATGAAAAAACTGGCGGAAGACTTTCATGAGATCAATGGTCACTGGACAATTGGGCTTAGAGAATTCTAATCATGAACTAATTGTTTCGACTAGATCTATAAATGAATTGTCTTCTCAACTAGTTTCCTCGGCTGGTTTGCAAACAACCGAGAAGGCCCATGATGCAAATGATCTAGCTGAGTCTTAGATTCTATTTCCCTAAATAATAACATAAATAAAGGGGAATCCAACATGGAGGATTTGGACTTGAAGATGAAGATCTTGAAGAAAAGTCTCCAGAGCCAGAAGAACCAGCAGTTCATGAAACCTTAACTGGCGAGTTAGGAACTCGTGAAGCTGAAACTCAGGATATAGAAATTGATGATGCCATCATCCTAATTTCTGAAAGTTTACAAGCTGGCGAAGGACAAGCTACAAAAGAACTAATTTCAAATCAAGCACCGGTTGGAAGCGAGCGAGTTGCTGATCAACCAGTTTTTAGAATTGGGATCGTTCCAGAAGACTTCCATATTAGAGAAGTGCTAATAGTTGGAATGATTAATCTAGAGCCATTCGTAGAGCTTGTTGAAGTCAGTGAGCTTCATCGACCCAAATGACTGAGACGTCATTCTGAAGAAGCCATGCTAAATGATGTTGCCAACCCTGTCAGAACGATGCATGGAAATGTTCTACTTACATGATATATTTCCCTATCAGAGCCAACAAAGATTGGAGAAGCTCTACAATCACCGGACTAGATCAATGTAAAACAAGAGGAGCTTCAGAAGTTCAACTGTAATTAACGTTTGATACTTGGTGGATAGGCCTACTCATCAGTCTGTGATAGGCACTAAGTGGGTTTTCAAAAACAAGCGAGATGAAGCTTGTAACATAGTCAGAAATAAGACGAGATTTGTTACCAATGGATACGTGCAATGTGAAGGAATAGATTTCGATGAAACCTACGCACCAGTTGCCAGGCTCGAAGCAATTAGGCTACTCTTAGCCAATACAACGTATCACAACTTCATAGTCTATTAAATGTATGTGAATAATACATTCCTGAATGGAGAACTCAAAGAGAAGGTGTACGTGGAGCAACCTCCAGGCTTTGAACAAAGCACAAAGGTCTACAAACTGAGAAAAACCCTCAATGGATTGAAGCAAGCTCCACGAGCTTGCTACGAGACCTTGTCCCAGTTTCTACTCAAGAATGGATTCTGAAATGAAAGATCGACTGGACTCTCTTCCTTATCAAGGATGCTGAGGACATCTTGCTCGTTCAAATTATGTTGATGACATCATCTTTGGGTCTGAGAACTCATATCTCTGTGACAAGTTTGCCCAGCTCATGCAAAGAAATTTTCAGATGAGCAAGATGGGAAAGATGACATACTTCCTAAGACTTCAAGTTCATCAGTGCCCCAATGGAATTCTCATCCATCAAAGGAAGTACACAAATGATCTCATCAAAAAGTTTTGTCCAAAGAAGACAAAGACACTGAGAATTCTAATAAGTCCAAGTGATAACTCTTGTAAAAGAGTTACATTTCTCTTATTTTAACTTGGTTTGGAGAGCATTTAGCTTGTGTTTTATTCATTGTTTGTTGCTTTTGGTCTCGTATTTAGGTGTTTGTGTCGTTTTATGTTTATTTAGTGTTTTAGACTAAATAATGTTATTTTTGGAGGATTTGGAGTTAAATATCCCGTGCAGGAAATTTCTACTAACAAGCCTGAAGCTGGAGCATGAAAAGTGATGTTGTAGCATGGTGGCCTGGGCAGAGTTGGTCAAAGAAAAAAAAAAGTCAACACGAGCTGTAGGGGACCAGTACACTTTGTGATGTGGGTTTAATGATTTTTGCTGAGCTGGAAGTCCGAAAATTGTTGAATTTCACACACTTTATGAAGGGTATTTTGGGAAACTACCTAAAAGAAGAAACCTAGGGATTGGGGTATAAAAACCCACCAACCACCAAAGAAAGGGAGCTTCCCCCATTTTTCTAAAAATACACCAGCTGCGTAGACAGAGAAAGGAGCAGAGCTAGAGAGAGAAAGCTTGAAACTAGATTGTGTAGAGAGGAATCCTGCGCTCCAGCATCAGCTTATCTAGAGAATCTCCATCTACTCTCTTTTATTTTGTAATTTCAAAGAGAGGGGGGGGGGGTGATCACTGTAAAATCTATAGATTAATTCCTACAATTATTATCTTCCCTTAGGACAGATATTTTAATTGTATTCAAATTCCTTTTCCTGTTATCAATTTTCATTTTTCAGTCCTTCAATCAATAACTGTAAACCTAGACTTAATTCTATCTTTTGATTTGATTAATTCTAGATCCTAACAATTCAAACAGGAATTCAAAACCAAGCAATTTGAGTTAATTAATTAAACATGCATTCAAGATCAATCATTCATTGCCCTAGAACTCGCTAGGGTTTCTAGCCACTTATAGATAGAAATCCAAAAGAAAACATATTAAATTGCATAAAAGTAAAGAACTTACAAGAAAATAAAAGGGTATCGAGTTTCCCAACTCTCAAAACTCTAAAAATTGAATACTGGATGCTAAGATAATGAAAAAGTATGAAAGGGGTTTGAAAGGGTTGCTGAAAAAGTCGAAATTACTAGGATATTTATAGAGGTGGATGTGTATATTATCAAATCTAGGGCTGAAGATATGATATAATTTGAGTTTTATCGAATTTTCGCGCCAGCAGATTCACGTCGATCGATGTGGCTTCCACGTCGATCGATTTGAAACATCCATGTCAATCGATGTGGATTCCACGTCGATCGATATGAAACGTCCACGTTGATCAACGTGGATTCCACGTCGATCGATATGGTCCTTCAATTTCCAAACTTGGTCGTTTCTCGCCCCTTCTGCGCGGTCTCACGGTTTTAGCCATAACTTCCTCTCCCGAACTCCGATTGACCCGATTCCAGTTGCGTTGGAAAGACAACTTGTAGGTCTATCCATTTCCATGCGCCAATAGCCCGAATTACTTGTGTGGAAGAATTCTTCACTGCTACTCTTGCACGTCACTGCTTTCAGAATGATTTTCCAGTAAATTTGGCCTAAAACCTGTAGAAACACACCAAAGCACGCATAATACCACCCAATATACACTCATGCATAAAGCACTCAATAACATGTATGAAGAAATTTTCTAATATCTCCACTGCTAGAATGTGCACACAAGTTTAGAATCAAAAAGGACTTTCAAAAGGTTGTAATGTAGGATTTTGTGAAGGGTAGGGAAATTTTGGCCAAGTGACTAAATTAAATTGAGTATGCATCCTCTACTAATCCAAACCACCATCTAACTTCATTCACCCTTCTCCTCAAATATATCAACAACACACAATTTTTTTTCTAGCTCATATGAATCTCTTATGCTCTTTTAATAATGATATTTTTTTTTCTTTTCCAGAGAGCTTATGAGAATTCTAATTATATTCTTTGAGCTTATTTCTCATACATCTTTCCAACCACTAATTTGATATCTTCTTATCTCTCATTCACAATCAATCCACCCCTTATACCGCAACTCAAGACATGAGGGAACCCAATACTTTTTCTTAATCTCATAGACAAGGAAAAAAAAATTTTGTACAAGCTCAAAAGTGGCTAACTAGGGAAAATTTAATGTGAAGGGACAGTGTTTAGGGAATTGGGCTATCAAAGATGGCCTAAGATCATTTCCTAAACTAGTGCACACTATGCAGTCTCAACATAGAAAATAGGCAAGTTCTAGATAAATAAAAACACACATGTGAATCTCACATCAAACAAAATAAGGCTCAAAATCTCACACAAGGGTTTAAATTTTCTTCCACAGTTAATTTCAAATCAGCTCAATCAACATGCAAGTATAAGTGTCAACTCAATCCTATCATGCGGTATTCTACATTCATAGGCATCTAACGACAATCACAATTGTTGGTCCCTTATGATCAGAGTCGTCGTGGTTACAATAAAGTACACACACGAAGTGCAGCGGAATAGATTGCATTTACTTGTATTTGGATTATTCTCAACTCTATTTTAGTTAAAGTTTACTTAGGTTACCTTTTTCAGTTATACACTAGCAACTTGGTCACTAGGTTTTAAAACATATTAGCTCGGAAAGCAGTAACAACAAGACAACACACAATTTATAGTGGTTCGATCAAATGATCTACGTCCACTCCTTAGCCGAATCGCTAAGAATTTTACTAGAAAGTATACGGTGTACAAAGAGTTGCCTTTCCTGTTAAGCAATCAGCCGTCGATAGGTCTGTCTGCTTTACGGCTATCTTCCGATACTCCGGACTTTCCTGGTGTGGCTCCGGCTTAGTCAAGGGCGCACCTTCGTAAAACTCGCTTTCACCACTCGCTTGGAAGAGTTTAAAGTTCCCTCCAAACTATCGTGTGTTCTCGGCTTCAATGCCCGCCTTAATCAATTTCTTCAGAAGAAATTAACTGCTGGATGCTTTCCTTAAAAAGAAAGTGATCCCAATGATTGAAGATTCTTGAATCAGTTCAAGAATCACTCAGAAGAATGTCAGACGTGTAGTGAGACACTCAGAATGTTGAAGGCCTTTTGATATCTCTGGATTATACCTTCCAACTGGACTGCTCTCTTGCCTTTTTTGCTTTTTGGAATCTTTCGTATATCGAGTTTTGGTTAGAGAGTGAGCAGCTCCTGCATCTTCCTTTGACTTGCCTTTTATAGCTGTAGCCTCGAAGTTTGAGTCGGCAGATCCGTTTAGACACAACGGATCTTTCTCCTTAAATGTAGGTAGCTTTTTACTAACTTTTATGCTTTTGCACAGGCTTTTTCGTCCTACTTCTGACATGGCTAATCGTCGCGTGTTGGTCAGAATGTCGATGTAGCAGTTGTTCAGGTTTGCTTTGCTGAGCTTCTACTGGTACGGGGTGCTGGATCTCTTTCAGCATACTTCTGGACTCAATGCGCAGCAAGTGCTTTGTCTGCTACTCTGAATTTGGTTTGCTAGCATCTTTAGCAGTTTAGGACGTGTTTGTCAAATGCTGACTCCTTAGCATTCTGTTATTGCTAGCAGTCTTCCTTTAGTATTCTTTGATGTTTGCTGAGATACTTCCAAGCAGCCTATTCTATTACAACTCGATGTTTACCCTATACAGGACATTACATAAGTTGCTAAGCTATGCTAATGTTCAGCAATGATCGACCATCTACTAAGGTTTGATCCAATAAGATCCTAAGGGTAATTCATGAATATTTTCCCAAGGAGTTCTGAGTTACAAGGAAATTTCTAGACACACTATCTCAGAGTCTTTCTTTGCTTTAAGTCCTTAAAAAATTATTACTAGCAAATCATTCAGCAACAGCAACCATTTAAACATCCCTGGTTTATCTTTTCGGGTTCTGATTCGTTGAGTACACAGAAGGTGTATTTCAACTATTGTTCACACTCGGAAAATCAGAATTTAGACAATAAGATTTTGTCATGATTCTGATGATTTCATATATGATTTTGCAATTACAAGTTTAGAGAAATCATTTCAGAATCATAAAAAAATGATAGAGAGTGACCTTAGTTCTGAGCATCTGGTGGAGGTTTTGGCTTCTCAAGAGACTCAACTTTCTTTATCGTCATGACCATTAGTTTCTCCATCTGTTCAATACGTGCTCGTTGGTCTTCTCTTTGTTGTTCTTCTAACTTTATCCTCCGTTCCATCATTGCAAGTTCAAATTCTTTTTCTTTCAGCAGCAGCTCAGCTTCCTCTGCTTTTATCCTTGCTTGTTCAGCAATCCTTCTTTCTTTCCCCTCTTTGAGAGCATCCAAAACAGAAGTGGAGAAAGAATTGTGTGCATCAAGATCGACGCTGAGAGTCATCACATTTGTTTGCACCGTAGACACGGTTTCTTCTACATGTGTGATCTTGGTAGCGACTTGACCAACTTGTTGTTGAACCTCTGAAACAGAGGTTTTCACTACAGAGATTGCTCCTCGGACATCAGCAACCTCTTTCAGGACCTCTTCATCGAATCTGGCTTGCTGGATATCGCGTTGATGTAGGGCGTTATGAAGTATGTTGACAAGAGATTGGAAGCTTACTTGGACTGGTTCGGCGGCAATGGGACTGTCAGAGACAACTATTTCAGTACCGCTTGCTAATGTAGGAGCTTCACCATCTTCTCTTTCCACTGTAACAATTGCAGATGCTTGAGCTGCTACTTCAACTCTTTATGTGGCAACATCAAGAACCACATTGGTATCTACTTCCATGGACTCACTCATTATATTCTGATCGAGATTTGAGTCATAACCTTGAGTTTCAGGGACTTGAAGTGAGGTTGCGGCTCGAGTGTATTCTTTCTGAAAGTTAATAATTTTGAGATAGTCTTGTCTCCTGGCCTCCTTTTCTTTTTCTTCTGCGATCGCGGCTAGTTCGAGACTTCTAACTCGCAACTTCTCCTTATAAGCAGCTTTTCACTTCCGATAAGCAATCATTGCAGCCCTTTGTCGTTTGGTTAGTTCCATGTGGGCCAAGGACTTCTTATCTGGAGCAAACTATGATCTGGGCAGGGTCTGAGATGGAAGAAACTTCCTGTGAGCGCGGATGGCTTGCAATCGAGCAATTACTTGTTGATCAGTATATTGTTTCTTGCAGGAGGGCTGGTCCATCCACTCATTTGCCCAAGTTTCTTCGGAACGCCAGAAATTAAGACCTTTTCTAGCGATAATAATCATCCTTTCCTCAAAACAGAGTTCATGCATGATGTAGTCATAAGTTTTCCATCGTCAAAATTGAGTACCAAGCACTCTGCCTTCCTCAGTTTCTTCGTGAATCTCAACATAGAAGACTCCTGCAATGTCCTTATTTACTTCTTGCTCTACGAAGGCTAAGATCTCATCACTCTAATCTCGGAGATCAGCATTCGTATCTTCATTAATCGAGACAGCAGCACACCACTGTGCTACTCTTCGTGAGCGAAAGAGTTTGCCAGGTAAACCATCAAATGGAATCCTCAGTTGTTCATTCCTCAAAGTGGGGTATTTTCGTAGAGTTTTGGTATCAAATACCTCGATAGATTTCCCCTCAGAATCAGATTCTGATGAGCAGGTGGATTCGTCCAAAAATCCAGCAGAGGAGATTTCTTCTTCTATTGCCTCTTCTGCTTGATCTTCATTACTAGCATCGACTGTTGTCTCCTCAGTAGTATGGACTTCTTAAGCAGTATCTGCCATAGTTTCGTCAGCTGCAGTAGATTCTTCAGCAGTTGTTTTCATAGAATCGTCAGCTGCAGTAGATTCTTTAGCAGTGGTTTTCATAGAATCGTCAGCTACAGTAGATTCTTTAGCAGTGTCTTTCCCTGTTTCTTCAGTGATTTGCTCTGATTCAGTCTCAATAGTGTTTTCCTTAGCAACATGCTCTGCAGTAGGCATGTTCGTATCTGCGCTTTCCTTAGAGATTTCTGATGGCCCTGTATCCTTATCTCTGGGATGTATATCACTTGTCTCTGTTCGTGGCGCGTCCTCCTCTGAGCTACTGCCTTGATAAGATGTAGCAGTGGGTTCGCGAAACTGAACCGATTTGCCTTTGGAGTGTTCCGTGGCATTGAAAGCGCCAGATTGAATCAGCGTATCTAGCTCTTTATCAGTCATGCCGTCTGCTGCAGTTGTAATCTTGGTAGTGTTGCTAACTGCAATAGGGTTATCCATTTCTTTTTCTGTCAAAGTAGAGCCTATTTTTGTCTTCCCTTTCTTTGCTGCTCTGCTCGACTCTTCAGTAGCTTCCTCATCGGGTGTTTGACTAGTATTCACCTTTTGATTCTCTCTTTCTAGATGAGATCTTTTTACTCTCTCGAAGTTCAGATCCCTTCCTTCGAATGTGATTCTATCCATCTCCTTTCTGTATTCCTTTATTTCCTGTGCCTGCATTTTTTCTGCACGCTTTCTTTTAGCTTCACGTACGCCTTTCACACGTTCATCAAAACTTTTAGATGATAGGGGTGAATCAGGTACTTTTTCAGTAGTGACAGCGGCTAGCTCAGCAGTTTTACATAGGCGCTAACGACTAGACCTTCTGTTTATGGTGGCAGCAATATCCTTTTGTTGTTCAGAAGAAATTGGAACAGCAAGTTGACCAATCACGAGTGGCTGCTGAAGTGCGGCCCTTTGGTCCATAATCTCCTCAATCTGTTCGATCGGTATCTCTCCGAGAGCTACAATATCATCAAGTTTCTTAAAGCACTGCTCCGTTTCAGCGTTCTGAGTTAATACTGTTATTTCCTCAGCAGGGATAGATGATGCTATCTGCAATACTTGTTCGCCGAAGGAACGTTCGTCTACTTCCTCATCCGAAGTAGGCTTGTCCGCATCCACATTGGATTTACCAGTCAGCTTTTTTGGTTTCTTGAAATCAAGCGGGTTGGCTGCTTTTCGTGTGATTGGAATGAAATCAGTGGAGAGCAACTTCACTCCTTGATCAATTTTCGTTGAATGCATGACCAATTCCAGAAACTTGCTTATTTTCAACCCAAAATTAACATTTTGTTGGTCCCGGTTTATCAGAGTGTATAACGATACGCAGCGGAAATATTGAACTTATAAGTCTAACTTGCACTCTGTCCTGCTGGTTGCTCAGCTGACTGGCTGACTGGCTGGTCAGCTGATAGCTCAACACTTAGAATATTTTAAGCCTAGTTTGCACAGTTATCAGTTTTCAGATATACACCAGCACTTGAGTGCTGGGTTTCAAATACAAATTTAAATACTGAAAGCAGATAAAGGCAAAGGATTTTTATAGTGGTTCGATCAACTGATCTACGTCCACTCTCCAGTCGACTCACTGGAAATTCACTATAAGAGTAATCCGGTACAAAGAGTCCTACGATCTATCTCCAGCTGGTAGATGCCCCGTCTACCAGTCCACTGGATCAACCGCTCCCGGTCCTTGTCCTTCTTCAACTCTCGTCAGATGGATGGAGTGCGAGCACGTCACTTCAACCTCCTCCTCTGACTGGTTGGGTGTTGAGTTCTCCCAAGAACGTAAATCCTCTACGGCAAACTGCCCGTAATAACTCAAGAGCTGGCTGGCTCTAGAGCTGCTATGTTCTTCCTCAGAAAGAGAAAGAACACCAAGTGAGGTCTAAACTTACAAGCAGGAAGCTTGAAGTCTCGTGTTTGAAAGATATCAACACACGGAAAAGCTTTAAAGAAAGCCTCGAAAGATGCTTGCTTGCTTGCAATGAATGTTCGTTCTTTCGGTAGTTGGAGAGTATTGAATGTTCAGGATGCAAGCGTCTTAAATGTTGGTGATTCCAACCTATTTATAGACGCAGGATCTCATTTAAAATTCTAGCCGTTTGGACACATCCGGAATGGGTCTCTGTCCTCGGATGTACTTCAGACGGCGGCAGGTAGGAATTTCAGGAAAACGCCATACCTGTGTCTGCTTTTTCTGACACAGACCTCTTTGTGTCAGAACGACATTATTTCGTCAGTACGAGGAATCGCAACTGGTGTCTTGAACTGATAGACTTTAAGGTATCCTCCCTTAAAGTCATACTTTGTCAGTATATTCCTCAGACGAATCTTCTTTTTGTCTCTAAGACTCTGGGAGAGCGAATCTTCAATTCTGCTGGTAACCTCCGACTGGTAGAACATACTGGTGATCTTGTGCTGGCAGTCTCTGCTGGTGACTTAGCGCTTGCACAATCTTAGTCTACCAATTTGTCTGGATGTTAACTCTTGGAATCTCCCATGACTGGTGGCTTCACCCCTGGTGAATAGTGTCAGCCAGAACACGTATTCTGCTGGTAGGATTTGTCAGCCTCCTGCTGGTGAAATCCTTCCAACTGGTGAACAGTAGCCAGTCATTAGCTCTTGACTCCATGCTGATGAACAGTGTCAGCATGGGTCTGTCAGTCGTCTGCTGGTGAAATCCTTCACCAGGTAAGAGATTCTCATGCTGATGAACAGTGTCAGCATGAGTCTTGATCAGCTACGACTTACAACTCAAAAGACCTAAACAGGACTTTACATTTGAGACTAGAGCTATTCTAGAGACAAACTGACGCTGGTTGGACTTAGGATTTGATCCACCAAAACACTTAAACACCAAATCAAAGATCTAAGCTATCAACTGGGGAAGGGAAACTTAGATAATTTTCCCAACAATTTCCCCCTTTTTGGTGCGATCAAAGCCTAACCAGCGAGCACTCAGCTGATGAGGAAAGTTACAAAGTATTTCAGGGTTTTTACAAATAAACCTATCAGATCTAAACCCATGAAACTACTTCCTCACATCAGCTCTAACCTAAGGATTTTCCCCCTCAAACTGGGAGAGATATTGCTCGATTAAATTATGAAGTAAGAATCTGAGCCAGGTTAGAATTAAAAAATACCAAATGGAGTGCTGGTGCTGATTACACAAAATGTGTAAGTTCAGCTGGTAAGTAAAAATCAGTAGACATTAGTTGGACAATGAGAAATTGTCGTCAACCCGTCAGTAATCAATCCATTAATGATGTGAAATTACAAGTACAGGAAGGACAACTGACTAGTCTAGAGATACGAATACTTACAACAAGATGAAGAAGCTAGACTATGGCTGAGAAGATGATCCTGGTGATTGAGTTCTGCTGGTTAAGGACCTCAGGATCTCAGTGAGCGCTGCCATGTCTTGTCTGCTCTTCTCCCTTTCCTCAGTAGCTATCCTCCTCTCCTCTTCAGCAAGGCGAGCTCTCTCAGCCTCAGCCCGTGCTCGCGCACTTTCCCCCTCTTGGATCCGCGCCAAAAAGGAGGACACTCCAGCGGTGAATGACCCCATCTGCTGAGTCATTTCGGTTTGGAAGCTGGCGAACCGCTGGTCCATCCTGGCATCAAAGAATGCAAGAAGCTGTGCAGGGGGATGGATCTCGGAGATAGGCTGTGCTGAAACTTCAAGGGAAGAGGAAGGCACATCAGTTGCGGAAGGAGCCGCTGCTGGTTCAGATGCAGCTGATATCTCCATCGGGGCTGGCTCCTCCGCTGGCACTGCAGCTGCAGCTGGTTGCTCTGCTGGTACATCAGCTGCTGCTGACTCCTCTACTTGTACTTCCTCAGCTGGCTCTGCTACTGGCACCGCAGCTGGAGCTGGCTGGACTTCTTCAAAAATGGGTGGGGCTGTGAAATCCACCACTTGCCAGTCCATATGATCAGGGACGAGATCGCCCGAGACAATAGGAACAGGAGGGACGGCAAGGGTCAGCCACAAACCACGAGAAGGATCCTCCTCCACAATGTGGTCTACCAGCAAGGCGCAGGCAGCCATGTCGAACAGGATAGCATGATAGGGAGGGATCCTTGGGAGGGTAACCAGCACTTTGAGGCGTCGGAGCGCGTACGTCAGCTGGTACCCCCGACTGCTGACTCGGAACTGGAGGAAGGGTAACTTGATCCTTTTCATTGGCGGGAGGCCGGAGCTTCCAGTCAGCTGCCTATACTCTGCAATCTTCAGCAAGCGGCGCTTGATCCTCCTTGTCGACAGCTGCTGGGGGCAATCAGGATCAGTGCCCATGAAAGCATTGGCCCACTCCTCCTCCGCTCTCCAGTAGCCAAGACCCAGCCTGGCATAAAGGACCGCCCGCTGCTCCACAGTCAGCAGGCGCTGGCATCTGTCAAAAATTCGCCATCTCCGGAACTCCAGACATAGTTCCGGATCCACCCTCCAGAGCCTACGGTAGCTGGATATCATCTCGTCATTGACGGCATTTTCCACCTCCACCGTGATGTTCTCAGCATACTCATAGAGAGTGGCATTGTAATATTCCACTGGCTGCAGGGGCAGGCACCAGTCAGAGATTCTGGAGGCATATATCGACTGGTGGGGGAGTCCGCTGAAGGGTATGATGTTGAATGCAGATGGCTCTGGCACTCTTGAATTATAAAATGCCATCTCCCCGCGCTGCTCCCACCGGTGCACCCCTGTCACTCGAGCCTGGAAGGTATCCTCATCAACCAGTTGATGCTCTTGGATGCAGAGCATATAAGGGCGCCTTTCAGGTCGTGCACGCCTAACTGGTGGTGTAGGGAATGCTGCTGGTCGCCCGGAAGTTGATGTCGAGGCATCTGTGGATCGGGGGCGACTGGCAGGATGATGAGCCTTATCATCAATGTCTGGGAACAGATCCCTTGGCTCCATCCTCTGCACCATTGAGTGATGAACCACCTCCGTAGCTGGCTCCTGCTCTGGCTCCTCAGCCCTTGGTTCCTCTTCATCCTCGGATTCAGAACTGACATCCGAGAAGCTCGCCAGTTGTACCGGGGTGGTCGCCCGCTCTTCTTCTCCTCCACTGGCACCCCCTTGCGTGGCCAGTGGGTCTACTGCAGCTCCTCCACTGGCTTCCCCTTGCACAGCCAGTGGGACGTCGTCACCTCCACCACCCCCTTGCACGGGTGGAGGGACATCAGCGGTTTCCTCCTCCGGCTGGTACTCATCCACAAGGGATAGTACATCCTTGTCAGCGCCCATCACCAGCAGGCGTTCAAAAGTTTCTTCAGATAAGATTTCGCCTGGTGCTGGTGCTGGTGGCCTTGCACTTGTGGATTCGAGCGCTTTTCCTTTGCCCTTGGCCGCCAGACTCATCTGCTCAGCTAGCTCTGCCTGGCGCCTGGCCTCATGCTCAGCCTGCACCTTTGCAAAGGCTTCATCGCGGGCTGCCAGCTCAGCCTCTAATCTTCGCTGGTCGGCCAAAGCCTTGAGCCGTACCTGGGCCTGCTTTTTCCTCTTAATGGAGGCTTGTTCCTCCTTCTTGGCTTGCTCCTCAGCCTTCTGCGCCTTGGTCATGACTCGCTTGCGCTTGCGAGTCATCTTCTCCAGCGTCTCCTCCTCAGTCAGGCCCAAAACGGACTTCCTGACTGGGATGGAGATCTTCCCAGACTCGGGGTCATATGCCACAGCCGATGGTGGCTGCTGGTGCTGGGAAGTCTTGGGCTTCTTGTGGGTAGTCTTCTTGGTGACTGGTACAAGTTGTACGTCTCGTGGGTGAATACCAGTCGCCTCAGCCACGGCGCCTTCCATGGTCTCGAAGAGAGACTCCGTCTCCATCTTCCTCTTCAGCGCTGCCCTTGCCTCAGCTGTCAGCGGGAGAGCCACAGCTGGCACTTGCTCTCCCAGGTCTTCTGAGTCCTCCTCAGAAACAACCTCAGCTGGGTCGACTGCTGTCTTTCCCTTCAGCCTCCGCGGCTTATGGTAGTCAGGGCGGGGCAGCTTTGCCTGCTCCTTGGTGGGCGGAATGAAATCCGAACTCACCAGTTGCTCCCCCTGGTCCACTCCATCTCCAATCTCCATCTCCAAAATATGGCTGATCCGCAGCCCAAAGGATACGGAGTGAGTGAACGTCCCATCAATTGGAATGTTGATGTTGCGATCAACATTCTCCAGCAGTCTCCCGAAAAAGAACTCGGCCCAGTTCCCTTCCACTCCATCCACCAGCGCGCACATCACGGAGAATTTGCGCAGGCTCAACTCAGCATATGAGCCAACTTCGCACTGCAGCATCCTGACGACAATGTCGCACACCATCTGCCACCAGTCGTCCATCTCCGACTATCGCATTCCAGTGCGAAAACTCGTCACCCCCTCCCTCTTCCACTGAGCCCATCGTCTCCTGAACTCCTCTACATTGTTGTGGAAGTAGGTGGCTATCTCCATTCCCTCGTTCCTCAATCCGAACAAGTCGGCGAGGTATTCGGCGCTGACAGTGATCAGATGGCCGAAGACGGAAGTGGTGAAGGACTTCCTCCCGTCAGCAATCACGGCCCGTGCATAGAACTCCGCCACCATATGCGGATGGAAGGTCTCGGGCCTTGCCGTCAGATATTGTCGAAGGCCTTCCCGGTCGATCATCTCGATCAACTCCGCTCCAAAATTCTTGCGCGCCAGCTTCTCGTTCAGAATTTTTTCTTTCTGAACTTGCGCCGCCCTGATTTGCGCGTTCGAGAGTTGAGCCCTGGTCGCTGGTTTGTTCAACTGAACCAGGCGGGCGAATGGAAGTGTGTAGTCTATATCGTCCATCTGTGTGATGCCAGTGTAAGTTGGCATGTGGGCTTCTGCGACTGGTAGGTCTGGTGAACCAGACGAAGAAGAAGATGTGGATGGTGGGTTGTCATCTGGTTGTCGGGAAGATGAAGCCATAATTTCAGAAGAAATCTTAAGGAAGGCTTGAGAGAGTAGGGTTTCTGAAATTGAATGATCGTAAAAGGTTTTTCCGTCGAAAGGCATCGAGCATTTATACCCAAGTCCATGCAGGATCAGACGATCAAGATTGACGCTCAGCAAGCAGGGATCGACGGTCATCAGCAGGCCCGGTTCCCTGTGCGACGTGCGCGGTCGTGCTGACGTGGGCTACGCCGTGTAGCTGACGTGGCGCGCAGCAATTGGTGGCAACCAAGAGTCGGACTGCGCAGCCACTGTGCACATTAAATGTGGCATTAAATGCCGCATTAAATTCTGAGGGCTGTACACGCTACTTGGATTTGAACAATCCCGCCTTTTCTGAGACAGCTGGTATGACTGGTCATCAGTTGCATATACCAGTTGCATACTTCCCCCTAACTGGTTGGCCTCTTCATCAGTTAGCAACTGATACCACTTGCTGATAGTACTGGCTGCTGGCAAACTTCCATTAGTTATCAGCTGGCAACTGGAAAGATGGAAAATTGAGCGCTTGGACTCAATTTTATTCCGCATAATCTTCTCTTCTCTTGGAATTTGGAGCTGGGACCCAATTTCGCTTCAACTGATGGCCTATGCTGGCAAGATTCCGCCAGTAGACACCACTTGTTAGATAGAGATACCACTTAAATAAAACAACTAAGATCTTGGACTTAGTCGTAATCAGCGTCCTCCAGAAGATCAAGAACAGAATGAGAGCTGGGACTCATTCTTCCTCATCATTGGGGCTCACATCAATCTCCATAAGACCGAGTTTGATGCACAACTCCTTGAATCTTGCTTCTGGCAGTGGCTTGGTGAAGATGTCAGCCAGTTGATCTTCAGTTCTGATATAGTCCACGCTGACATCCTTCTTCTCGACATGATCACGAATGAAGTGATGTCGAATATCTATGTTCTTGGTTCTGGAGTGATGAACCGGATTCTTCGTGATGCACATAGCACTGTTGTTGTCGCAATAGATTGGAACACAGCCAGTGTCCACTTCATAATCCTCCAGTTGTTGCTTGATCCAAATTATTTGAGCACAGCAACTGGCAGCGGCAACATATTCAGCCTCAGTGGTAGATGTAGCAACAGAGTGCTGCTTCTTGTTGAACCAACTGATCAGCTTGTGTCCTAGAAACTGACACGTACCACTGGTACTCTTCCGGTCAATACGGCATCCAGCGAAATCGGAATCAGAATATCCAATGAGTGTAAGCTCATCATTCCTGGGATACCATATTCCGAGAGATTCAGTCCCCTTCAGATATTTCACTATCCTCTTGGCAGCTTCCATGTGTGACTTCTTCGGATTTGCTTGAAATCTGGCACACACTCCGACTGAGTAAGAAATGTCGGGTCTGCTGGCTGTGAGATAGAGAAGTGATCCAATGATTCCTCGGTAAATGGTAGGATCAACTGATTCACCTTGCTCATCAAGAAATATTTGACAACTGGTGCTCATAGGTATTCTGAGGGACTTAGTTTTCTCTGGGCAATATTTCTGAATTAAATCCTTCGTATACTTCCGCTGGCTGATAAAAATTCCATCAGCTGACTGCTGGACCTGGAGTCCGAGAAAGTATGTTAACTTGCCCATCATACTCATCTGAAATGATGTCTGCATCAGTTGAGAAAACTTCTCGCAGAGAGTTATATTCCTTGATCCGAATATGATGTCATCTACATAGATCTGCACCATTAGCATGTCACCACCATCCTTGAGAAGAAAGAGAGTCCTATCAATCTTCCCTTTCCGAAATCCATTGCTGGTGAGGAATTGTGACAGCGTTTCGTACCAAGCCCTGGGCGCCTGTTTCAATCCATACAGGGCCTTTCTCAGCTTGTACACCTTGGTGCCAACTTCAAAGCCTGGAGGTTGCTCAACATAAACCTCCTCTTTTAGCTCGCCATTCAAGAAGGTGCTCTTCACATCCATCTGGAACACTGTGAAGCCGTGATACGCTGCATAAGCAAGGAACAGCCGTATCGCCTCCATTCTGGCAACTGGTGCGAAGGTCTCATCGAAATCGATCCCTTCACACTGCCTGTAACCTTTGGCGACTAATCGAGCTTTGTTTCTGACCACGGTGCCATTCTCATCTCGCTTGTTCTTGAAAACCCACTTGGTGCCAATCACTGACTGATGTGATGGTCTCTCCACCAAGTCCCAAACGTTATTGCGAGTGAATTCTGCAAGCTCCTCTTGCATGGCATT
>JAPKLW010000214.1:530595-550382 GCA_026898455.1 Plectranthus barbatus
CCATCCTTGAGAAGAAAGAGAGTCCTATCAATCTTCCCTTTCCGAAATCCATTGCTGGTGAGGAATTGTGACAGCGTTTCGTACCAAGCCCTGGGCGCCTGTTTCAATCCATACAGGGCCTTTCTCAGCTTGTACACCTTGGTGCCAACTTCAAAGCCTGGAGGTTGCTCAACATAAACCTCCTCTTTTAGCTCGCCATTCAAGAAGGTGCTCTTCACATCCATCTGGAACACTGTGAAGCCGTGATACGCTGCATAAGCAAGGAACAGCCGTATCGCCTCCATTCTGGCAACTGGTGCGAAGGTCTCATCGAAATCGATCCCTTCACACTGCCTGTAACCTTTGGCGACTAATCGAGCTTTGTTTCTGACCACGGTGCCATTCTCATCTCGCTTGTTCTTGAAAACCCACTTGGTGCCAATCACTGACTGATGTGATGGTCTCTCCACCAAGTCCCAAACGTTATTGCGAGTGAATTCTGCAAGCTCCTCTTGCATGGCATTGATCCAATCGGCAGATTCGAGCGCCACTCCTATGGAAGTAGGTTCCATTTGAGAGATAAAACAACTCAGGAGCGCACTGCCGTGTCGAGTCTTAATAGAACCTTCCGGATCACCGAGAATAGCATCGGTTGGGTGATCCCTCAGCCATTTGGGAGGACCAGCGACTGCTGGTGCCGGCTGTGAACTAGGTTCATCTGTCCTGACGACTGGTGCTTCCACATTTTCACCAGTCGGAGCTGGAAGAATAACTGGCGGTTGAACATCACCAGTTGGAACTACTTCATCAGCATCACCTTCTGACTGGTTGTCTGAACCTCCACCAACGTTGTCAGCATCAGCTGGAACATCCACTCCAGCTGGTCCATTACTGCCTTCTTCTTCAAAAAGGCCAGTAGGGATTCCCCCTAGATTGTTGCTAGGTCCACTCAGGGAGATTGAGTGTAAGGTCTCAGCAAGGTCATTTGCATCACTGACCCTCTCAGGTTGCTGATGGGCACCTGAGGGAACTGGTTGAGAAGATGATCCATTCATAGGTCTAGTCGAACCAGTTGGTTGAGCATCGGAAGAATTCCTGCCCAACTGGTCGCTGACATCCTCGACCTCAGGAACATCTTCAGCCAGTTGGCGTAAGGTCCTGCGCACTAAAGTAGCTTCATCAAAAACAACATTGCATGTTATTTCCACAAGCTGGGTAGTCTTGTTAAATACTCTATAGCCCTTGTGAGAGGGATGTCCATATCCGACAAACACACCCTCATCAGCCTTAGGCGAGAAAGCATTTAACTTCGACTTCCCATTATTATGGATATAACATGGTGAACCGAATGCACGAAGATGAGCTATAGAAGGCTTACGACCAAAGTACACTTCGTAGGGAGTTTTCTGGAGTCTGTCGTTGATCCCGCTTCTATTCTGAGTATAGCAGGCAGTCACCAACGCTTCTCCCCAGAAACTCTGTCCCAAGCCGGACTCAGCCAGCATGGACCGGACTGCTTCTTTCAGCGTCCTGTTCCTACGTTCTGCCAGTCCATTCTGCTGCGGTTGCCTTGGAGTAGATCTCTCATGTTTGATACCGGCTTCCGCGCAAAAATCCATCAGCGGACCGTTGCAGAATTCAGTCCCATTGTCCGAACGAATTCGCTTTACCACAGCTTCTCTCTGTTTCTGAGCTTGGATGATCAACTCTGGAAGAATGATCTTCACCTCATCCTTGGTTCTGAGAAGCTTTACCCATGTATAGCGCGAGTAGTCATCGACTACCACCAGCAAATATCGTCTTCCTCCAATGGTTTGCGGTGTTACTGGTCCAAACAGGTCCATGTGTAACAACTCGAGTACCTGACAGGTACTGGGGCAGACTGGTGACTGGTTCTTGAAGGACTTCTTGGTTTGCTTGCCTTGCTGGCATGCCTTGCAAATTCCTTCCTTCTTGAACCCGCCCTTGGGAAGACCATCTACAAGATCATGCTTGGTTAGATAGTTAATAGTTTTGAAATTCAAATGACTTAACCTTTTGTGCCACAACCAGTTAGTCTCCATGGAGCTGGTGGCTACAAAGCATGTATCAGTTTTCCCGCTTTGCCAGTCAACGACATAAAGGCCTCCTTTCCTGACACCTTTCAGCTTGGTCTCACCAGAATCTTCATTCTTGATCTGGCACCCAGACTTGTCAAACACAATGGTATAACCATTGTCGCACAGCTGACTGATGCTCAGGAGGTTGTGCTTCAGGTTGGTAACAAGGGATACGTTCACAATTCGGACATCATCCTTCTCGATGCAGCCCTTGCTAATAACTCTGCCCTTGGAGTTATCACCAAAGATAACAGGAGGTCCTCTGATCTTGGTGAGCTCTGAGAACAGGAACTCCTCACCAGTCATATGAGCGGAGCAACCACTATCAATGATCCACTCGCTCGACCTCTGAAGCTGACTTGCATGACCTAGTTCCTGCAAGAAAAATAGAATCATTTAGGTCCCCGATCATCAGCGGGTCCTGCAGGGTTAGATCTCTGGATCATTCCTTTCGGAATCCAGACTTGTGTGATCTTCAGCTTGGTGTTACCCTTGCTGACATCACCTGTGGCCTTTCCCTTCCTTCTAAAATAATGCATGGTTTTGGAAGGTGTGGTTGTGTGTGCAGATCCTCTGGAGGTATTCTTCCTCCAAGAGTGTCGGAAATTTCTTTCCGACTGATCGTGTTGCCTTGGTGGTCTCTGAAATTGAGGGCCACGATGATTAGCCTTCCCAGCCCTTGAGAAAAGGTTTTGATTGGGCTCAGGCCTCCGATAGGTATTCCTCCTATCGGGAAATATCCTCCTCTCAGTATTCCGCTGAGATTTGGATCCCTTGTAAGTATGCTGGCAACTGGCATACTTGTAAGGTTGTGCGTGGAATCCCTTGACAGCTGGTGCTGGCTGTCGGATCCCACTGGCAACTGACGCTGACTTCCTTGACTTTGAATAATTCGGCTTAGTCTGCGTCCTGGGGTGTGCTGGCGTCCTGTCAGCAGAGGATCTTGCCAGTTGAGGATTTTGTCTTGATGACTCACCTATGTATCTGGACTTATGGTTCCTGTGCTGATCAGCCACACGGGACTGACTGGCATAACCAGCTGGTGCTGATGCATTTGCCAGTTTGCCCTTACCCTTACCAGTACTAATTTGTTCGGGCTGATTTATGCTCAAATCTTTTGTAAATCCCAACCCGGACTTATCAGAAGGCTTTCTCCAATGACTTAGAGCTGCCTCCAAGTCTTTCGAGCCTTTATTTAGAAAATTGATTTTGTTTTCTTGCTCCAGAACGAGATTGTGAAAGTTATCTCGTTCAGTTTTTGCAATTTGGAAATCTTGGAGCAATTCAGAATGAGCCTTTTTCAAACTTGCTAGCTCTTCGCTGATGGACCTCGATTTTTCAATCTCACTGGTCAAAACAGTAATTTGACCTTTCAGCGAAGCATTTTCACCAGCCAAAACATTTTTTATTTCATAAAATTTTAAAAATTCATGCTGAAGAACATCTAAAGTGACGTCTTCTGAGTCGGAGCAATGCGACTCAGAGTCGTCTATGATTTGTACTGGCATGATATGCAATTGAGGAACTGATTGTACCTCATTATCAGCAGCAAGTGCCAATTCTTCCTCATTGTCAGCATTTTCTTCAGCTAGCTCTTCTCCGAGAGCTGCCATAAATGCCAGGAGAGCTTCTTCTTCTGACTCTCCATCTGACTCAAACTCCCCATCATCATGATCGGGTATGTCAGGCACCTCCGTCCTGGTCAGCATGGCTTTGGCAACCGCCTTGGAAGCACGCTCTTCAAAGAGCTTCTTCAGCCTTTCCCTCTCAGTTTTGTCCACCTGTGGACATTCAAACTTTAAGTGATCAGGGGATTGGCACTGAAAACAGGCACGAGGAGCTCTCTTGACAAATTTTCCGTCAGATGAGCTAGAAGAAACTCCCTGTTTTGACTTGGCTTTTTCCAGAAGGATAGCCAGTCTTTTCATCTGTTGCTCTAGTTCAGCGATAGAGCTCTCGCCGCCTTTGGAATGAGATCCTGATGCGGACTGGATCTCCTTCGGCTGGTTGTGCTGTGCAGCGGGTCTCTCAGCATGGAAGGGCTTCTTGTGCTTCCAATTGAAGTCCTTTTTGACGAAGTACGCCTCGTCCTGAGCTTTAACGCTGGGGGATCCAACATTCCTGATGGCCTCGTTCTTATTCACCATCTGAATGTCCCATTCGTGTGCCTGCAACTGAGCAAAAACTTCTTTAGGAGTCATTTTAGATAAATCTTTCTCCTTGAGTGCGGTGGTTTTCACAAACCAATCCTCCTTAGGCATCTTGGACAAGATCTTGGCATTAAGATCTTCATTCGTGCACGTCCTGCCCAATGCCTTTAGCTCGCTGACAATGGCGTTGAATCTCGCCTCCATCTCCTTGATGGTTTCTCCAGTTAGCATCTGGAAGGATTCATACTTGTCAACTGCCACCTGCAATTTATTGCGTTTCATTTGGTCAGTTTCTTGACAAAGACCATAAATAAAGTCCCAAACTTCTTTGGCACTTTCAAACTGGAGGGCTTCCTCCATCAATGGTTCAGGGAGACAAGATAGGATCATGTCAAGAGCAACGGAATCCAGCTGATTCCTTCTCCTATCTTCAGCGTTCCACTCGTCTTGAGGCTTTGGAACCTCTGCGGCTGGCCGATCACCCAACGCATGTTGTGTCTTGGTAATCTCTATCGGCCCTTTTTCCAGCACATCCTTCATCTCTGGATGGACACTCTTCAGCTGGATCAGCGACCGCTTGCGCCAGACCTCATGTTTCTCCGGATTGTAAGTCATCAGCTTCGGAACGTTCATCATGATGACCTGAGCTAGACAATCAGACAGACAAACAAGGTGCAAGGAAAATGGATCTCGGTCCTAAGCGACACAGAAACGAACGGTCTGTAAGAACCGTCCGCTCTGATACCACTTGTTGGTCCCGGTTTATCAGAGTGTATAACGATACGCAGCGGAAATATTGAACTTATAAGTCTAACTTGCACTCTGTCCTGCTGGTTGCTCAGCTGACTGGCTGACTGGCTGGTCAGCTGATAGCTCAACACTTAGAATATTTTAAGCCTAGTTTGCACAGTTATCAGTTTTCAGATATACACCAGCACTTGAGTGCTGGGTTTCAAATACAAATTTAAATACTGAAAGCAGATAAAGGCAAAGGATTTTTATAGTGGTTCGATCAACTGATCTACGTCCACTCTCCAGTCGACTCACTGGAAATTCACTATAAGAGCAATCAGGTACAAAGTTCCTACGATCTATCTCCAGCTGGTAGATGCCCCGTCTACCAGTCCACTGGATCAACCGCTCCCGGTCCTTGTCCTTCTTCAGCTCTCGTCAGATGGATGGAGTGCGAGCACGTCACTTCAACCTCCTCCTCTGACTGGTTGGGTGTTGAGTTCTCCCAAGAACGTAAATCCTCTACGGCAAACTGCCCGTAATAACTCAAGAGCTGGCTGGCTCTAGAGCTGCTATGTTCTTCCTCAGAAAGAGAAAGAACACCAAGTGAGGTCTAAACTTACAAGCAGGAAGCTTGAAGTCTCGTGTTTGAAAGATATCAACACACGAAAAAGCTTTAAAGAAAGCCTCGAAAGATGCTTGCTTGCTTGCAATGAATGTTCGTTCTTTCGGTAGTTGGAGAGTATTGAATGTTCAGGATGCAAGCGTCTTAAATGTTGGTGATTCCAACCTATTTATAGACGCAGGATCTCATTTAAAATTCTAGCCGTTTGGACACATCCGGAATGGGTCTCTGTCCTCGGATGTACTTCAGACGGCGGCAGGTAGGAATTTCAGGAAAACGCCATACCTGTGTCTGCTTTTTCTGACACAGACCTCTTTGTGTCAGAACGGCATTATTTCGTCAGTACGAGGAATCGCAACTGGTGTCTTGAACTGATAGACTTTAAGGTATCCTCCCTTAAAGTCATACTTTGTCAGTATATTCCTCAGACGAATCTTCTTTTTATCTCTAAGACTCTGGGAGAGCGAATCTTCAATTCTGCTGGTAACCTCCGACTGGTAGAACATACTGGTGATCTTGTGCTGGCAGTCTCTGCTGGTGACTTAGCGCTTGCACAATCTTAGTCTACCAATTTGTCTGGATGTTAACTCTTGGAATCTCCCATGACTAGTGGCTTCACCCCTGGTGAATAGTGTCAGCCAGAACACGTATTCTGCTGGTAGGATTTGTCAGCCTCCTGCTGGTGAAATCCTTCCAACTGGTGAACAGTAGCCAGTCATTAGCTCTTGACTCCATGCTGATGAACAGTGTCAGCATGGGTCTGTCAGTCGTCTGCTGGTGAAATCCTTCACCAGGTAAGAGATTCTCATGCTGATGAACAGTGTCAGCATGAGTCTTGATCAGCTACGACTTACAACTCAAAAGACCTAAACAGGACTTTACATTTGAGACTAGAGCTATTCTAGAGACAAACTGACGCTGGTTGGACTTAGGATTTGATCCACCAAAACACTTAAACACCAAATCAAAGATCTAAGCTATCAACTGGGGAAGGGAAACTTAGATAATTTTCCCAACACATTTGATGAAAAAGTTCCATCCCATCGTTCGAAGAAAAACTCAGCGCAATTTCCCTTCACTTTGTCTGTGAGAGCCATCATTACTGCATATTTCTTAGCAGAAAGTTCAGAATATGATCCGGCGTCGCATTGGAACATCTTGATCACCAATTCGGTAAGAATTTTAAATTTATCCTGTAGGGTGTTAATGGGTGTGGCAGCCCGGAATGTGATCTCGTGACCTTTCCTATCCTTCATTACTTCGGGCTTCTTCCATGAATTCCAACGTCTTTCCATCTCATCATAATCTGTTACTTTGTAATGAGATATACGTTCCCCCTTATTTCGAAGACCAAAAGTTTTAGCAAGAACTTTGGCACTTACTTCAATGATACTTCCATAAACACAAGTTTTAAAAGATTTTCCATCTTCACTCATGACTGCTCTGGCATAAAATTCAGAAACCATATGCGGATGAAAATGCATGGGTTCGGCGGATAAGTATTGAGTTACCTGTTCGCTATCGAGAATATCCATTATCCAATCTGGGATATGTTCAGCAGCAAGACGTTTATACAGAATGCGATCCTTCATGATTTGAGCCAAACGCCTCTGCTCCGTTGTGTGGCCGGCTTGGGATTTCTTCCGAGCCATCATAACAAGCTGTCCATACGATATTGAATCATCAACATCTTCTTTCTTTAGAATCCCAGTAAACCCTGGTGCATGCCGCATATGTAAGGGTTCTCTAGAATTTGGTGGAAAATTGAAGGGAGGTGGTTCATTAGATTCAGAGCGATGGTTCTGACAAGTAGATTTCTGGGATGATGAGGCTATAGAATCTGTGGCCATGTCTGTGAGGGAGAATCTGGAGTAATTTTTCAAATAATACGGAGACTTTAGAATTGGGGATTTTGCTCTGACTTTCAAAAAATGAGAAGAAAATGAATTGTGATCAGAGCAAAGGTAGGGTTAATTTTGAATGTGAGATCTAACGGTTGAGGGAAAGTCTGCGAAGTGTTAGATCAACGATTCAGAATAAACGTGTCTTTCCATATAGCTTCCCATGCTCCGAGAAATACTCAAGTGCTTCTGACGTGGCGTCTCCTCAGTTGATGTCACCGTTTGTATGCATTAATTACGCCTTATCGGGTCCCATCAAGTTTGAATTTTGAGTCATCCCGCCTCGATTTTGGATATGTTGTTGTTTCTGAACTAGCAGTCATTCAAAGATGCTGATAGAGGATGGTCCTTCTCAGCATTTTAATTTTCAGCAACTTCTGAAGATCTGCTGAATCTATGAGAACTCTTATTTGAAAAATGTGATGATGAGATCCTCAAACTTTTCAATACTCCTTTCTCACTATTGCTGGAAAAATGATTTGACTTCCCATGCATACACGTCGATCCCTTTATTAGCGACGTTTCGTATTCCAAGAGGTGAGTCATTGCGATCTTCAGACAAATTTTTCTCTTTCTTCGCGTCATAAATGGGAAATTCTCTATAAATACCTCCATTTGAGATTATCCAAACATCTCAATTATCCTTCTTTCCTGATTCATACTTTCAATCTTCTTCTCCTCAAGAAAGTCAGGTCCCATTCTCCACTCATGGACTCTCCTCCATGAACCATAGATATCAGACGCAATCTGATTTTGGATGAGCCAGGTCTGGATAGGTATTATATAGATGATTGGGATGTGGCAGTGAAGATCATGTCTTTGTTGCAGTGGGGGGGGCTTTCGCAATTTGTGGGTGCTACTCCTCACCGTTTTCAAGAGGAAGTGTTGAGGGATTTCCTCAGTGATTGCCGTGTGGAACCGAACGCAATCTATGGGGTGTTCCCTGATAAGCTTGTCCATTGGACCCCTGACACCTTTGTAGTTGATTTCGGGCTTCCTCGAGGTCCGTTATCTGTAGAGGACTATCTTGCAGAGGAAGTGGCTCCAGAGTGGCTGGCATGGGAGAAATGGCGTCATTCTCCTCGTTTTGATTTCAGCCCTGACGTTCCTTCCTCTGGCCTCCAGACTTCATATTGGGTTATGTTCCGTATTGCCCATGGAATCCTGCTTGGAGAGGAGCCTTATGACCTCTGTTTTTCACGATATGTTTGGCAGGTGATGATGGCCATGGATGATGTTGCCTCTGTTGACTGGGCCGGATACGTCTTCAAGAATGTCTGGGAAGCTATCAAGCTTCATCCGTTCGTGCCTCTGCGGAATGGAATGCAGCTCAGCTGGTTGATGGAGAAGTATTTTCCAGAAATTGCTGACGGTCCATCCAACCTTCAAGGGGCTGATTTCTATCCTTATAAGCCAGTGTCGCCTTTCTGAATGAATTCCGTAGTAGATCTGTATTTCCTCTTTTGTTTGACTGATAGTGCGATGTCCTTCTTTTGTAATGAATATCTGCCTCAAGGCATGTTCCTCTTTTGGTGATGAATATATGAATATGTCGATCTTTTGATGTTTCTTCATGACTGATCGCGTATATTTTTAACCCACAACTTAGCAAAGCTAATAATATAGCGGCAAATAAAATTATCGATCCCACAGGGAAAGAGGTAATGAATAACCTTTAAGTACTAAGCCAGACGTTCTTGAAAATATTGATTAGGAAAATCAAATAAAAGGTTTTGTTGTTGTTTTGAAAATCACAATAGTTGCTAATGAAATTTAAACAGTAAATTAAAAAGCTTTTGAAGTCAAATAAGAGAAGTACAGATTCCAGGGATATCTACCTATCAAGTATGACAAGTATGAATAAATTGATTAATTCCCAATTTTAATTCCTCTTCGTAGTGAAACATCAGAAAAATATTACGAACTTCTTTGTTGGACAATTCGTAAAGTAGATTAATTAATTACCTATCTCCGCTCGGTCTCAAGATAAATTAACTAACTCCAAAAATCTACAGATTTATTCCTACAATTAATCTCCTTCAGTTACGACAAGAAATCAAATTATATTGTGAAAATCTCTTTCGATTGAAAACTATCACAGTTACGTCTCAAGTAATCAACTAGATAATCCTAAGATGTGATCAGCAAATCAGAATTATGAATAAGCACAGATTTCACAAACTACGAAGGGAAAGGGAAAATAATTCAATTAATCATAACAAGCATACATTGATAGTTCGAAACCCTGAAATCTGAGAAGGGATTTAGTTACACATATTCATGGTAATATTTATCTAAGAAAAATACAACCTGAACTGCATAAAAACTGGAATCCGGTAATCTTCCCGTAAAAACTTGTCTTCAAACATAAAACTCTAAAAACTCTTCAATAATAAATTCTTGTAATTGCTCTAACTATTTTCTCTCTCTAATTCTGGTCTCTCTCTGTCTACTTCTTTTAAAAAATGAATTTACATGAATATTTATAGAGGTGGAAGATGTATCTAGCAGTATCTAGGGTTAGATATGCGTTAATCTCCAAATCAGATCCAGACTAGGATTCCCGCATGCGCGTCGACCAAGGCTGTGTGGCATCGATCGCTGGACTCTGAACATCCTCGTCGATCGACGAGCATTGGCTTCGATCAACGAGGCCTTGACTTCCGTCGATCTCCCGTGTCCCTTCGTTGAGCGCTTGGCGTGCTTTGCCTCGTAGATCGACGAGCCTTTCCATCGATAGACGGGGTGCTGAAACTAAAACTCTAATCCTTCTCTGTTTTTCGACTACAAACCTGCATGATTCATCAAACACGACATTCCAAGTACAAAATCCAATTCATGCACGAAAATGATACAAAAACGATCTAAACACTACACAATCAGTCAAAGAACAATAAGATAAGTTGGTGAAAATCCTAACTTATCAACTCCCCCAAACTTAAACCATTTATCGTCCTCGATCAATTCACAGAAAAGAATTCTAATCAAATGCAGATACAAGTGTGCAATGCCTCACAAGCCTCTTTTGCAATCTAAGTTTCACTTACACAAAAATCATGCAATCCAAACAAATTCTTATTGGTAAACTATTAAGGAGAAACCTCACCGGGCAGTGCTTGCACTCATCGCTCAATCAAGCATAAAGGATTTTGAAATTCACACAATCAAAGTTTTAGTTTATTTCACCATAGGTTTGACAAATTTTTCATCTCTCCACTGCTTGGTTGTGTGGCTTTTCAGGGAATCAGAAAGGTCTTATTTGGTTGTAATGTGGCTCACCTAATAGGTAGGATATTTTTGGCTAAGTGACTCAAAATATTTCAATCAAACCCAAAGACCCAAGCATATCATAACCACATCATTTTTTTTTATTTTCACACACAATCTTGTTCTTTTCCTTTCTTTTCTTTTCATCATTCTCGGGGTTCCTAAGAACTTGCTCTTAGTTATTTATGAACAACATAAGTAAGGTTCCTTCATTTTCTTTCTTTCTTTTTTCATCAATGTTCATTTTTCAAACTGTACCCATGGAAACCCCTCAAAACAAAATTTCTTTCTTTTCTCTCTTTTTTTTTTTCGCACATGGCCTCACATCACATTCCCACAATTCACACCATCCAATAAATCACAATCATCTTATTCATCAACCCTTCTAATCAAAGAAAAAATTCATTCAAGGCTCAAAGGGGCTACAAGTGAAGATTTAAGGTTAGTGTATGGGAAATGGGCTACGAAAGAACATGCCTAAAATCATTTTCACCCTAGTACCACACTTAATGCAACCTCAAGAGAGAAATTCGTCAAATTCTAGGAAATAAATCTAACAACTTTGTCACTCATCAAACGAAAAATTGGCACAAATCCTCACAAGGTAGAAATTTTCGTTGCTCCTCAATAGTTATCCAATTTCGAACAGTTATCATGCAAAGATTTAAGTTTCAAAGATCAACATATCAAACAAAACAGCTCCTATCATTGGCTACTTTATCACATAGATTATCATTCTTAATCCGCAAATATCTCGATTATCAATCAATAATTCTAGTTCAAGCAAAGACAAGTAAGTAGTCATAACACCATCATAATCAAAAAGTTCCAACAAGTAAGTATATCGACAAAAACAACTAACCATATCGAATAATCACAAAAAATAGCAACGAAATCGACAAAATTGAAAAAATGAAAACAAGGGCTCCAAATTCAATTTTTATCAAAAATCATGCTCAAATCCTTCAAAACATGTGAAATAATCGAAGAGGAGGGTTTTAGGATACATACCGTGGTTGGTTTTGACGAATTTGGAGAGAAAAATTCGAAGTGGGTGTTTGGGAGAGTGAGAGGGGCGTGCGTCGTGTGTTTGTGGAGAAAAAATGAGGAAAAGTGGGTTTCAAACCCGTCTCTGTCCGACTCCGCAATGTTCGCGTCGATCGACAAGGCGTCTTCGTCGATCGACGAATGCGAAACATTCTCGTCGATCGACGAGCATCTTCGTCGATCGACGAGGCCGAATTTCCTCGTCGATCGATGCCAAGGTGCCTCGATCGATGTGGTCGACAGATGACTGGACCCAAAACAATTTGAAACGAAAAACAAAAACTCAACTGACTTGACTTGACGAAATTGAAAATAACAGAAATAAATAAAGCAGGAAACTGTTGGGTTACCTCCCAACCAGTGCTTGGTTTATTGTCGCTTGCTCGACAATACCTGAGCTTTTAAGGGCGGTTCAAGTAATACTTCTCCACCGCTCCGATCTGAAGAGGGGTGAAGTATGGTTTCAGGTTTTGCCCGTTCACTTTGAAATTCTTTCCATCTTGGCCAGCTAATTCAACTACACCGTTCATGAATTGGCAGATCACGGTGTATGGTCCGGCCCACTTTGACTGCAGCTTTCCGGGCATGAATCGAAGATGGGATTTGAAAAGAAGAACCTTGTCACCTGAATGGAAGACATGCGAGCGGATCTTCTTGTCGTGGAACCTCTTCGCTCGATTCTTATAGATGATGTTGTTCTCATGGCTTCGTCCCGAAAGTCTTCTAATTCGTTCAGTGCCATAGCGCGTTCCTCTGTAGCTGTCCTCCAATCCAAATTCAATTCCTTCACTGCCCTCCAAGCTTTGTGCTCCATCTCGACGGGAAGATGACATGACTTTCCAAAAATCAGCTGATATGGAGATGTCACAATCGGTGTTTTGTAGGCGGTGCGGTATGCCCAAAGTGCATCGTCGAGGACTACCGCCCAATCCTTTCTTTGCTTTACCGTCTTTTCCAGAATCTGCTTGATTTCTCTGTTGGATAGTTCTGTCAGCCCGTTCCCTTGAGGGTGATTTGGGGTAGTAACGCGGTGCTTTACTCCGTACCTAGCAAGAAGAGAAGAAAACCATCTGTTACAAAAATGTGATCCCCCATCACTTACCAGGGCTCTTGGCGTTCCGAATCTTGTGATGAGCTTTTGCAGGAACTTGATGACGACTTTGTGATCGTTGGTGGCTGTCGGAATGGCTTCGACCCAACGTGACACGTAGTCCACCGCCAATAGAATGTATGTGAATCCTTGCGATGGCGGGAAGGGTCCCATGAAGTCGATCCCCCAGACATCAAATATTTCAACTTCAATCACCGGAGTCTGTGGCATCTCATCCCTTCGCGAAATATTTCCGGTCCTCTGGCAGCGATCACAGCCCGTTATCCATCCGCGACAGACTTCGTAGATGGAAGGCCAATAGAACCCGCTTGCAAGAATTTTGAAGGCAGTCCGGTTGGCTGAATGGTGGCCACCGGTAGGAGATGAGTGGCAAGCTTCGAAGATTTTGTGCCACTCGGACTGGGGCACACAGCGGCGAATGACGCCATCAGCACACCTGCGCCAAAGGTATGGATCCTCCCAATAGTAGAATCTGACGTCGTGCATAAACTTCTTCTTTGCATATGGAGAGGAGTCCGGAGGAAGTATGCCGCCGACCAGATAATTGGCAAAGTCTGCGTACCACGGGGTTTTGGATTCATACATCTCTTTCATGTCCCTCAAGGCATAGACTTGTTCATCAGGGAATGTCTCTCGGATTGTCAATTGCTGATCATCTCCTTTGGCCGGTGGGTCGAGTCTTGACAAGTGGTCGGCGATGACGTTCTCACTTCCTTTTCTGTCCTTGATCTCCAAGTCAAACTCTTGCAACAGCAGTATCCATCGGATCAGTCTGGGCTTGGCATCTTGTTTTGCAAACAGGTACCTGATTGCTGCATGGTCGGTGTAGACAATTGTTTTTGAGCCTATCAGATAAGGCAGGAATTTGTCGAATGCATACACGACCGCGAGCATCTCTTTTTCCGTTGTGGTGTAATTGCATTGGACCGGATTCATGCTCTTGCTGGCGTATTGAATCACATGGAAGATTCTTCCTTTCAGTTGGCCTAAAACTGCTCCAACAGCGTAGTCGCTGGCGTCGCACATCAATGTGAAAGGCTCTTTCCAATCTAGTGCGGTGAGGACTGGTGCAGTTACCAGTGCTTCTTTCAACTTCTCGAATGCCTTCAGACATTCTTAATCAAAAACAAAGGACATATCCTTCTCCAACAGGTTGCACAAGGGCCGGATACCTTCGAGAAGTCTTTGATGAACCTCCTGTAGAATCCTGCATGACCTAGGAAACTTCGGACGGCTTTGACATTTGTTGGTGGTGGCATCTTCTCAATGGCTATCACCTTGGCTTGATCCACTTCCAATCCCTCGGCTGATACTCGATGTCCCAACACGATTCCTTCCCGAACCATGAAATGGCATTTCTCCCAGTTGAGGCACAGGTTTGTCTCGGTGCATCTCTCAAGTACCGTAGCCAAATTCTGCAAACAGACATCGAATGAGCTACCAAAAACCGAGAAATCATCCATAAATACCTCCATGATGTCCTCGATCAAGTCGTGGAAGATAGCCGTCATGCATCTCTGGAAGGTGGCCGGTGCATTGCATAGTCCAAAGGGCATCCGTCGGTAGGCGAACACTCCATATGGACAGGTGAATGCCGTCTTGTGTTGATCTTCAGGAGCCACAGCTATCTGATTGTACCCTGAGTAACCATCAAGAAAGCAGTAAAAAGGATAACCAGACAATCTATCTAGCATTTGATCAATGAATGGAAGAGGAAAATGATCCTTGCACGTGGCGGCATTCAAAGCACGGTAGTCATTGCAGACTCGCCATCCCGTGATTGGTCTTTGCGCTACTTCTTCCCCATCATCATTCTTTACAATTTGCATCCCTCCTTTCTTGGCTACTACTTGTGTAGGGCTTACCCACTTGCTGTCGGAAATTGGGTAGATCATGCCATGGTCAAGGAGTTTGAGAACTTCCTTCTTTACAACCTCTCGCATGATAGGATTCAGACGTCGTTGTGCTTGTCTCTTTGGTTTGGCATCCTCTTCAAGGATGATCTTGTGCATGCACAGCGAAGGGCTGATCCCTTTGATGTCTCCCAAGGTCCATCCAATGGCGGTCTTGTATGTCCTTAGAACTCGCAGCAGTTTGTCTAGCTCTCCCTGTGAAAGATAAGCAGAAACGATAACAGGGTAAGTGCTATCTGACCCAAGGAATGCGTACCTGAGGTGTGTCGGGAGTGTCTTGAGCTCCAGAAGTGGCAGCTCTGAGTTGGAAATCAGCTTCTCCGGGTTGCCGTCGATCGATGGAGCAGCTTCGTCGATCGATGAGGATATTGTTGCAGCGACGATCGACGAGGCAGTGTAGTCGATCGACGAGGATTGGTTGTAGTGGCTGGGCAGCGGTTCTCTTTTAATTTCTTTCTCACGAGTAATCTCCTCGAACACATCCAGCTCCATGACCAGATTCAGGATCCCCTCAGTTGCTTCGTCCAGATTTGTGGACGAGGAAAGGGAGTGTTGCAAGCAGTTTTCCAGTAGATCCGGCTCATTTTTGAGACAAGTGAAGGGGGAAGACATTACCGGGCTGAAGCAGTTGATCATGTGGCATTCTTCTGCATAACTTCCATCGTTGTGCTTCTGCATTGCCTTGTAGATCGAGAATGTGATGGACTCATTGTTCACACGGAACGTCAGCTTGTCGTCGCGGATGTTGATCAATGCTCCTCCGGTCTTCAGGAATGGTCTTCTGAGGATCAGAGGAATGTTTTGATCCTCCTCCATGTCGAGCACCACAAAGTCAGCAGGAATTATGAAGTCATTTACCTTCACCAACACATCTTCAACGATGCCCTTCGGATAGGTGACTGATCGATCGGCCATCTGCAGTAAGATTGTGGTGGGCTTGATGCTTCCGATCTTTAACCGTTTGAAGATTGAAAGTGGCATCAAGTTGATTGATGCCCCCGAATCACAGAGAACCTTTCCGAAGGTCTCACCTCCGATGACACAAGAAATTGTGAAGGAACCCGGGTCTTCCCTTTTGATCGGCATCTTCTTTTGGATGATGGCGCTGCACTCTTCGAACAGGTTGACCGTCTCGTGCTCCAAGAACGGTCTTTTCTGAGAGACCATGTCTTTCAGAAACTTGATGTACCCGGGCATTTCTTGAAGAGCTTCTACCAATGGGATGTTGATATGCACCTTCTTCATTGTCTCCAGAAATCGTGCATATCTTTCGTTCATCTTGGCTTTGGCAAGCCGCTGCGGAAAGGGCAGAGGCGGCTTGTACATTGGCAGAGTAGGGGCAGCCGTCGATCGATGAGCATTAGCCTCGGTCGACGGATGCTTTGGTGCTTTGTCGATCGACGGAGGTTCTTCGTCGGTCGACGGAGCTTCTCCTCTGGTGACTTCTCCTTCTTCCTCGGCTTCTCCTTCATCTTGGTTGTCTGTCCCTGCTTGTTTGGGACCTTCGTAGGTTTTGCCCCCTCTCAGAGTGATAACGTTCACTTGATTCCTCTGATTCTGATTCTTGGGGTTGACCTGAGTGTTGCTCGGAAGTTGTCCCGGCTTGTGTTTGGTTCCAAGTGCATCGGCGATCTGGCTGACTTGATTTTCAATGATCTGCACGTGCTTTTGCACCTGATCGACCTTTGTGTTCACCCCCGAAATTTCCTGCTTTAGCTTGGCTACAGTGTCGGTGGAGCCTTCCATGAATTTAGCCAAAATCTCCTCGAGATTTGGCTTCTTTTTCTCCACTATCACTCCGTCTTGTACGGCGAATCCTGGTGGTGGTTGCTCTGCAGCTTGAGGGTTTGCATAAGAGAATCCAGGGTGATTCCTTGCGTGATTGAAGGTGTAGGGCTGGTTATTCTGCTGATTGTGTTGTTGATATCCTCCTCGGTAGTTGTTTTGATAACCGCCCCTTTGAATGAAATTCACCTCGGCGTTGTT
Source organism: Plectranthus barbatus (assembly GCA_026898455.1). Taxonomy (NCBI): domain Eukaryota; kingdom Viridiplantae; phylum Streptophyta; class Magnoliopsida; order Lamiales; family Lamiaceae; genus Plectranthus; species Plectranthus barbatus. The sequence continues at coordinate 547,406 of JAPKLW010000214.1, forward strand.
TTCCTCGGTTGGACCCTGCACTGCTTCAACTGCAGCAACAGTTTTCTCTTGCTTCAGATTAGCAAACTCTTCCCTGAGCTTTTTCAGCTCGGCAACTTTTTCCACCGCTTTTTCTACTACTTTCTCGACAGCTTTCACAGGCCGAGTTCGGCTTGAGGACCACCTTTGAGTGTTGTTGGCCATCTTTTGGAAGAACTCCATGGCTTTCTTTCCACTTTTCGTCATGACTGTGTCTCCTAGAGTGGTGTCCACCAATTTGGCTGTCTTATCATTGAGCCTTTCATAGAATGCTTCAGCTTGTTCTCCTGGCAGAAAACCATGTCCGGGACAGGCTCGAAACAGTTCTTTGAATCTCTCCCACGCCTCACTGAAGCTCTCGTCAGGCCTTTGAGCGAACCTGATGATTTCTTTCCATTTTTGCCTGATAACATTTGGAGGGAAAAAGTTCCCTAGAAACTCGTTCCTTAGTTCGGTCCACGTGCCTATGCTTCCTTTGTCCAGTGCGGTGAACCATGATTGTGCCTTATCCCTCAGAGAGAATGCGAACAGACGCATTCGGATGGCACTCTTGCTGACTCCTCCAATTTTGACAGTGTTGCAGAGCATAATGAACTTGTCCAAGTGCGCATAGGGGTCCTTAGTAGGTCTTCCTCCGAATTAATTTTGTTGCACCATCTGCACCAATCCGGTCTTCAGTTCAAAATTGTTGGCATTGATGCCAATCTTGAAATCAGTCTCCTTGAACCGAGGTTTATACCGGTTCTGCATGGCTTCCTCTTCTTCCTCATCGTCCGACTCCTCTGGAGGATCTGGATTGTCTTCCTCTACTTCGTCGAGCTTATCTTCGAACAATGGGTTATGGCGAAGATCTCTTCCATTCGGATTGTTCCTTTCGAGTTCTCTTTCCAGATTGTACTGTTGGATTTGTGCCCTCATAGCTTGAACTTCTTGGAGAAGCACAGCCTGCTCCTCTGCAGTTAGCACTGGTGGAGGTAGTGGTACGTTATCTTCCATTGTTTGATTACTCGAGCCTTCCTGAGCACGCTTATTCTTTCAGATCTTTCTGCAAGTGGCTTCAATATCTGGGTAATAATACAGCGGGTCCTTTCCTCGGGCTCTTGTACTCATGCACTACCTGTACAGCAAAGGAGGTAGTGAAGTAAGACTGAAAATAAACGAACTGAATTAAGAAAATTGAGCCTCTGAATCGAGCAAAGCATCGATCGACGAAAAATAGCATCGATCGACGAAAAGAGAATGGCTTCGTCGATCGACGAAAACAGGCGTCGATCGACGGAAAATACGAAAATTACGAGAAAAATTCAGAAAGTACGAAAATTACAGCCTAAAGCAATATCTCAATCACAGACTTAATAGTAAGATTAATTCTATTCTTTCCCCGGCAACGGCGCCAAAATTTGATCGCGTATATTTTTAACCCACGACTTAGCAAAGCTAATAATATAGCGGCAAATAAAATTATCGATCCCACAAGGAAAGAAGTAATGAATAACCTTTAAGTACTAAGCCAGACGTTCTTGAAAATATTGATTAGGAAAATCAAATAAAAGGTTTTGTTGTTGTTTTGAAAATCACAATAGTTGCTAATGAAATTTAAACAGTAAATTAAAAAGCTTTTGAAGTCAAATAAGAGAAGTACAGATTCCAGGGATATCTACCTATCAAGTATGACAAGTATGAATAAATTGATTAATTCCCAATTTTAATTCCTCTTCGTAGTGAAACATCAGAAAAATATTACGAACTTCTTTGTTGGACAATTCGTAAAGTAGATTAATTAATTACCTATCTCCGCTCGGTCTCAAGATAAATTAACTAACTCCAAAAATCTACAGATTTATTCCTACAATTAATCTCCTTCAGTTACGACAAGAAATCAAATTATATTGTGAAAATCTCTTTTGATTGAAAACTATCACAGTTACGTCTCAAGTAATCAACTAGATAATCCTAAGATGTGATCAGCAAATCAGAATTATGAATAAGCACAGATTTCACAAACTACGAAGGGAAAGAGAAAATAATTCAATTAATCATAACAAGCATACATTGATAGTTCGAAACCCTGAAATCTGAGAAGGGATTTAGTTACACATATTCATGGTAATATTTATCAAAGAAAAATACAACCTGAACTGCATAAAAACTGGAATCCGGTAATCTTCCCGTAAAAACTTGTCTTCAAACATAAAACTCTAAAAACTCTTCAATAATAAATTCTTTTAATTGCTCTAACTCTTTTCTCTCTCTAATTCTGGTCTCTCTTTGTCTACTTCTTTTAAAAAACGAATTTACATGAATATTTATAGAGGTGGAAGATGTATCTAGCAGTATCTAGGGTTAGATATGCGTTAATCTCCAAATCAGATCCAGACTAGGATTCTCGCATGCGCGTCGACCAAGGCTGTGTGGCGTCGATCGCTGGGCTCTGAACATCCTCGTTGATCGACGAGCATTAGCGTCGATCGACGAGGCCTTGACTTTCGTCGATCTCCCGTGTCCCTTCGTCGAGCGCTTGGCGTGCTTTGCCTCGTCGATCGACGAGCCTTTCCATCGATCGACGGGGTGCTGAAACTGAAACTCTAATCCTTCTCTGTTTTTCGACTAAAAACCTGCATGATTCATCAAACACGACATTCCAAGTACAAAATCCAATTCATGCACGAAAATGATACAAAAATGATCTAAACACTACACAATCAGTCAAAGAACAATAAGATAAGTTGGTGAAAATCCTAACTTATCAATGACAAAATATAGATGTGATCTTTATTCCTTCATAGTTTGCTGAGCAGAAACAATTTATCTGCTGAAGATTGGTAGGGGCATATCTGACATTCGCCATTAGCTTAGCAGACTACATATAGTAACATCTCCCATAAACTGCTGAAAGTAAGAATGAGAATAACATCTCATTCATCCGCAGCAATATCTAGTTCCATCATGCCCAATTTGA
>JAPKLW010000214.1:555382-569212 GCA_026898455.1 Plectranthus barbatus
GAAGAATTATCTTTCACAATAGCATCTTTCAAGGTGTATACCTTAGATAGTTCTAAAGAAAGCTTGGTAAGATAATCTTCCTCGGAATCTAGGAAGGAATCCTCTGATTCAGATGTGTGTGCTGAGCATGAAGTATTCGTTATAGGTGTTACCTCCTGATTGTCGACTGCTAGGGCTGATTCGAAGGGTTGCTCAGCATCAGTGGATGATTCGCCATCTTCAACGATTTTTGCCATAAAGACCATTAGGGCTTCTTCTTCCTCGTCAGTGGGGTAATATTCTTCTTCGTTGTCAGGAATATCTGGAACTTCTGTCCGTGTCAGCAACGCCTTTGTTACAGCTCGTACTGCTCGTCTTTCAAATCTCTAACGCAGACATTCTCTTTCCTCGGGACTCACTTTTGGACAATCATGCTTCAAGTGATCAGGAGACTTGCATTCAAAACATGTTCTTATCCTTTTTTCATCAGGGTGCTGCATCATTCTCGCTTTTGCTTCCTTTTCGGCTTTTGCTTCCAGAATCATTTTCTGTATCTTCTTCATCTGTTCTTCCAACTTGCCTATCTTTTGATCTTCATCGTTGATATTAGAAGTTGACGAAGTCTCCTTGGATGGTGTTGTAGATGCAGGTGTTGACTTTTCCTGGTTATAGAAAGGTTTCCTCGGAGATTTCCATTTGTTTCCATCCTTTTTGACAAAGTAAGCTACGTCTTCTTGAGTTCCAATGCTTGTGGGGTTTGGATGTATAAAGGCAGCTTCATTTTTCTTTGACTGCTGAATGATGAATTCATGCGCCTTCAGTTGAGAGAAAACTTCAGCGGTCGTCATATTGTTGAGATCTTTTTCGCTCATGCTTGTCATCTTGACAAACCAATCACTTCTGGGGTAAAGCTTAGATATAATTTTGTTATTCATTTCCCCTTTGTCATATGTCTTGCCGACATTTTTGAGTTCTGCGATGATAGTGTTGAATCTTTCTTCCATCTCTTGAATGGTTTCTCCTGGAATCATGGCGAAGGATTCGTACTTGTCCACAGCGACTTGTAGCTTGTTTCGCTTCATTTGTTTCGTTTCCTGAGAAACTTTGCACACGTAATCCCACATCTCTTTTGCGGTATTGTAATCTAGAGCTTTATTGGACATTAGGGGAGGTAGACATTCCATGATTAGTTTCATGTCGATAAACTCCAGCTGGCCTCTTTTGTCTTCAAGAGTCCATTCCTTGTAGGGTTTATTCACCATCTCAGGTCTGGGTTGGCCACCAGCGGGTCCAGGGGTGCAGTGTTGAGCTTCATGATTTCTATAGGACCAACTATTAGGATGTCCCTCATCTCTAGATGTATGCTCTGCAGCTGGATTCTTTTTCCATGTTGCAAATCTATCCTTGTTGTACTTTGGAAGAGCGTGATTCGTCATCGGATAATTCTCGTCTTCACCTGAGCTATGTAAAACACAGATATAAGAGACGTAAGGAAAGACTAGGATCTAGGTCCTAAGCGACTCAGAAGCAGTCGGTTTTTCAACCTCCTGCTCTGATACCACTTGTTGGTCCCTTATGATCAGAGTCGTCGTGGTTACAATAAAGTACACACACGAAGTGCAGCGGAATAGATTGCATTTACTTGTATTTGGATTATTCTCAACTCTATTTTAGTTAAAGTTTACTTAGGTTACCTTTTTCAGTTATACTCTAGCAACTTGGTCACTAGGTTTTAAAACATATTAGCTCGAAAAGCAGTAACAACAAGACAACACATAATTTATAGTGGTTCGATCAAATGATCTACGTCCACTCCTTAGTCGAATCGCTAAGAATTTTACTAGAAAGTATACGGTGTACAAAGAGTTGCCTTTCCTGTTAAGCAATCAGCCGTCGATAGGTCTGTCTACTTTACGGCTATCTTCCGATACTCCGGACTTTCCTGGTGTGGCTCCGGCTGAGTCAAGGGCGCACCTTCGTAAAACTCGCTTTCACCACTCGCTTGGAAGAGTTTAAAGTTCCCTCTGAACTATCGTGTGTTCTCGGCTTCAATGCCCGCCTTAATCAATTTCTTCACAAGAAATTGACTGCTGGATGCTTTCCTTAAAAAGAAAGTGATCCCAATGATTGAAGATTCTTGAATCAGTTCAAGAATCACTCAGAAGAATGTCAGACGTGTAGTGAGACACTCAGAATGTTGAAGGCCTTTTGATATCTCTGGATTATACCTTCCAACTGGACTGCTCTCTTGCCTTTTTTGCTTTTTGGAATCTTACGTATATCGAGTTTTGGTTAGAGAGTGAGCAGCTCCTGCATCTTCCTTTGACTTGCCTTTTATGGCAGTGTCCTCGAAGTTTGAGTCGACAGATCCGTTTAGACACAACGGATCTTTCTCCTTAAATGCAGGTAGCTTTTTACTAACTTTTCTGCTTTTGCACAGGCTTTTTAGTCCTACTTCTGACATGGCGAATCGTCGTGTGTTGGTCAGAATGGCGGTGTAGCAGTTGTTCAGGTTTGCTTTGCTGAGCTTCTACTGGTACGGGGTGCTGGATCTCTTTCAGCATACTTCTGGACTCAATGCGCAGCAAGTGCTTTGTCTGCTACTCTGACTTTGGTTTGCTAGCATCTTCAGCAGTTTAGGACGTGTTTGTCAAATGCTGACTCCTTAGCATTCTGTTATTGCTAGCAATCTTCCTTTAGCATTCTTTGATGTTTGCTGAGATACTTCCAAGCAGCCTATTCTATTACAACTTGATGTTTACCCTATACAGGACATTACATAAGTTGCTAAGCTATGCTAATGTTCAACAATGATTGACCATCTACTAAGGTTTGATCCAACAAAACCTTTTACAATGAGATCCTAAGGGTAATTCATGAATATTTTCCCAACAAAAATCAATTCAAACTCAACCCTCAATCAATTCTAATCTCACAATCTCATTCGGGTTATATCAAAACTAAAAAATTTTCCCAACAAAATAGAATAAAATTTAAAAATTAAGGCAAAAATTTCAATAGAGAAAGCATAATAAATACACGATAAAATGTTCCATCTCTTGTCCGCATCCCCCCAAACTTATTTCCAACTCTTAGAGTGGAATAAGTTTGAAAATCAGACAAAAGAGGGAACGATACCTGGTAGTTAATCTCAGACATCAACTTTTTATCCCCCTAGAGTCTTCGAACATCGCGCGACGTGAAATAATTATTGCTGGCACTTTGCATCGATCGATGCAGGATGGCATCGATTGATGTGAAGCCTTCTTGTAGATCCTTGCTGTGGATCGAAGTGTATTCCGTCGGCTGCTTGGCGTCGATCGACGCCAGGCTGCGTCGATTGATGCCGAGCTGTACTCCAATTTTTTTTTATAAACTGCAAAACAACTATTAGCAAAAATAATAAAAATTCGAAATAAAAACAAAAATTGAAAAGGGAAACATGTAAAAGGTTGGGTTACCTCCCAACAAGTGCTTGATTTAACGTCGCAGCTCGATGATACCTCAAATCACCACCAGGGAGGTCGGGTCCAAACTCGCCGACCTTTGGCATCCACCATGTAAACCTTCCGGTCTTTGGCAATGGTGGTGAGCCCAGAAAAAAGGAGGCGTAGTTGTCACTTTCACCCCTCCGTTTCCTCGCTCCCACCCAATGGCAGTTGCTTCCTCCTTCTTCAGTAGTGGAGAATCCGATTGCACTCCGCCTTCTTCTTGTCGATCACGAAGGTGATCTTCTCGTCATTTTCCCGGAGTGTGATCTCGTCGCCTCGAGAGTCAATAAGAGCGGCGCTGGTATCAAGAAACTCACGCCCCAAGATCATAGGCATATTCTCGTCCTCCTTCATTTTGTGCACCACGAAGTCTGCAGGGAAAATGAGATGGCCCACGCGAATGAGCACATTCTCTAGTATACCTTTCGGGCGGGACACAGACCGATCCGCCATCTGTAGAGTGATCTTTGTGGGCCTCATCTCTCCGATGTTGAGACGTTTGTAGATGGAGTACGACATCAGGTTGATATTGGCCCCAGTATCACAAAGTACTCTCTCGAAAGTGCTTCCCCTAATCTCAACCGGAATAGAGAAGCATCCAGGATCGCTTCTCTTGATGGGCACCTACTTTTGCAGTAGCCGGCTGCACTGCTCGTGGATCTTCACCGTCTCGTTCTCCATGAATTGCTTCTTCCCACTCATCAATTTCTGGAGGTACTTCATGTACCCTGGGATCTCCTTCAGTGATTCAATCAGCGGGATGTTGATGCTGACCTCCTCAGATTCTCCACAAATCTGGAGAACTTGGAGTCCTCCTTCTGCTTCGCGAACTGCTGAGGGAACAACATAGGAGGGGGTTGCTCTTCAGACTGTCCCAAATTTTGGCCCGGAGTGGACTTCTGCATCGATCGATGCAGGGTTACATCGATCGATGTGGCTCTGTGTGCGCGTCGATCAATGCGGGGTGCATCAATCGACGTGGCTCCATCGGTCGACATCTTCTTCTTTGAGCTCTCCTCTTCCTTGCTCGACGACCCATCTTCGGCGTCGATCGACGCGGGTGGTGCGTCGATTGATGTGGCTCCATCTCCTACGCAATTTTGCTCCTTCTCGCCTCCAAAATTAGTCACAATCATCTCGGGACTCTTGTAGCTCGTCCCAGACCTCAGAGTAATTCCATTTACTGATTCTTCATTTGTCGGGTTCACCTCTATTTCACTTGGAAACTATCCCAGATTATGCTGATTGCTGAGAGTAGTGGCGATTTGGCTTAGTTGGGTGTCCAACATCTGAAGATGTTTCGTGATCAGCTGCATGTGGTTGGCCATCCCCTTCACCTCAGTTTCTACTTTCCCAAACCAATTGTTAGAGCTCTTGATGAGTTTCTCGAGCATCTCCTCCAGCGCAGACTTCTTCCTTTCCACGATATCTCCTCCAGTACCTACATCAAAACTAGGTGGAGGGTGTTCTGTTGCAGAGGGGTTAGAATATGAAAAACCAGGGTGAGTTCTCCCATGGGTGCAATGATACCCCTGATTGCCTCCTCGGTAGTTATTTTGATAACCACCTCCAATATAGCATGCAAGTTAATTCCTTTTATAGGTCGGAGTCTACATCGAGCCACTTCCTAAAAGCCCCGATTTTGGTGGACTGGGGGCAATTTGGGATGTGGACCAGCTCCTTGTTGAAGCGGGCGACGTAGGAGCGCAGGGGTTCCCTAGGCTTCTGGATGATGGCGTAGAGTTCGTCGAGGTGCTTCTCCAATTTCTAACTGCTGGCGTACTGTTGTCGGAGGAGCTGGTAGAGTTCGGCAAAGGTGGATGATAAGCTCACTATTTTACTCGCTTATCCATATTATTTTCTACTATTTTATGTAGTTTTATTGAGTTTATACATATATTATGTGCATGAGTCGATATTTGGTGGTGTTATGCGGGTTATGGTGTGTTTTCACAGTTTTTAGGCCAAAATCACCGAAAAACCATTCCGAAAGCAGTGACGTGCAAGAGTAGCAGTGAAGGATTTCTCCACACAAGAAATTTGGGCTATTGGCGCATGACAATGGATATAGCTTCGAGTAAGCTTTCCAACGCAACTGGAATCGGGTCAATCGGAGTTCGGGAGAGGAAGTTATGGCCAAAACCGTGAGACCGCGCAGGAGGACGCCGGAGAAAAAAAGCGCCGTCGATCAACGCTTGATTGGCGTTGATCGACGCAATTCTGGCGCGAAAATCCTGTCAAATTCGAGATATATCATATCTTTAGCCCTAGATTTGATAGGATACACCTTCCCCTCTATAAATACCTCCTTAAATTCGATTATTAGACATCCCTATTCATATTTTTCAGTTCTCTTTTCATATTTTCATTCTGCAATTTAGTTTTTGGAGTTTGGAGGGAACAAGAAACCCTTTTAATTTCTAGTAAGTTCTTTATGTTTATGCAATTTAATATGTTTTCTTTTGGATTTCTATCTGCGATGAGTGGCTAGAAACCCTAGCGGGTTCTAGGGTTTGAATATTATTATGGATGCATGTTAGGATTAATTAATTGGGTTCATGATTCCTGTGTTTATTTCATAATTCTAGATTAATTCAAGGACCGAGAGGTGACGATTAATTTAGATGTCTAGCTATTGATAGAAGGACCGAGAGGTGAATATAAATAGTGGGATTAGGAATGCATGATACATCTACACTATCCAAACAGATGTACTAGATTGTAGGAATTGAATTGATTTGCTTATGAGATTGACTAATTTGGTGTATTTGAGACCGAGCGGAGATAATCACTAATTAGTAATCTAGGTTATATTTGCCAAACAAGGAAATATAGCATTCTGCAGTATTCCACCTGTTAAATTAATTGATTTCCTACATGTTATCCATAATAAGACTTCTTCCCTTGAATCTGTGCCTCTTTAATTTTGATTACACAACCTTTAATTTTACGTATTGTTCTCTTTAGTTTCATATAATCAAAACCTGATTTCGATTCACTCAAACAATAGATTTTAGAACCATAATTAGTACATAAGGTATTTTCCCCACACAATTCCCCTGGATCGATAACCTTAGGGTTTACAAATTTATTTGCCACTGTTATTATAATTAATCTGTTAGAAAAAGCAGTGATCAGTGGATATGCATCCTCGTAGAAGGCTAACGAGCCATTCTAAGGCGGGCCCAGTCAAGTTGGACCCAAAATTCTTACACATGCATGCTTCCCGTTCCTCGGCCGGTATGGACGCATCGGACATCTTTTGTTTGTAGATTGCGATGTGGTTCTCTGGATTAGTAGTCCCATCATATGGGATGAAGTTCGATGGGACAAACCTCGCCGAGTTTTCGACGTTTGCAATGCTAGGAGCGAAGGGTGAGTCCACATAACTCTTCTTTGCGATGTTCCTCTCCAGAGGTGGCATCCCCGGAATCCGAGCCAGCAGAGACTCGAAGTAATTCAGGTGACTCTCGATCGCACTCATTACTGTCAGAGCAGCCACGTGAGCATTGCCTTTGCCAGCCCCAGTCCTGGGTCCTTCTTTAGTGTCGGGAGGAATGTTTTGGCCGCGCCCGCTGGTGTTGTGGTCGAATTCCACGTTTAAGTTCCTCAGGTTGATCGGCGGGCACCGGGTGGAACTCTCAGGGGTGTCGACCCACGGCTGGTTGTTTGTCGCGAACCTGGCCGCTCGGAGGCGTTGGTACTCCTCCAGTATTTCACGGTGGGCCCTCATCATTTGTTCTATCTGGAGGTTGATCCTCGCAATTCCTGCTGCGCATCTCGGACCTGGTTCATGAGTTGCGCCATGTTTGGGTTGTTCATCGATGAGGGATGTGGTGGAGGAAAGCTCAGCGCCAATTGCGTCGCACGATGTTGCTCCATCCCGAGCAGAAGGTTCTGGAGCGCATCTGCCCGAGTCTCCAGGACTTTCGCCCACCTGGACGGGGAGCTTTTAGCGTCGGAACTCACCATCGGAGCGTGTTCTTCGGCCATTTCCTGCAAAAAAGACCAAACTTATGTTCCAAAGGCCCCACGGTGGGCACCAAATTATTGATGTTCGATTTGTGATTAGATAGGGACCCTTGGAACTTGCGATAATTCAAATAGAATATGACTGAAAAGACAAAGCAAAGTAACGACGTGTTATTAGAAATGAGAGTGTATCACTTGACGAAATAAGTATACAAGCATATATGGGAAAAACATTATCGAAAATGAACTACCGGCGCTCCTTTTATAGCCCAAGGGGGACCATTACAACCCTAGCTATTTCCATGGGCGGCTCCTACTTTTGGGGTGGACCGTTGGTGGAGTTTGTTGCACCTTCTTCGGGTTCCTTGAGCTAGGGTTTTACTCCTCAGAAGGCCTTATCTGTTGACGGCGCGAAGTATCCGAAGGTTGTTCCAATTTCTACAGGAGCCGTTGGTGTTCGGTTTCTCAACCTCCTTCCAAATTTTGCGCGTCTCGGGGCTCGGTTCTACCTTTCTCGCGGGAGGTAGTGTACTGGTACTTGAGCTCCGCGTTAGGTCCCGAGGGTCATGACTCTGGAGCTCCTGGGGTCGTGCTAGTGTCTGGGAGCTGGACTTTGCCGATAGTTCGTCTTCCTTTGGGGACCAACTGAGGTTATCATCCGGAGGTCGTGTAGTCCTTTCGGGTAGGTCCCCTTGGGTCGTGGCCCAGTGCGCTAGGCCTGGTCGAGTTCACTTTTTGGAGGTCGTAGAGCCCGTTTGAGTGTGTCTTTTTGGACCGTTGCCATCCTTACTGGACCTGGGCCTAGCCTTTTCTAGCCCAATTATTTTTTGGCCCAACAATATATATTATTAAAATTAACAAATAAGATATATCGGTTGAATAAATTTGAAAATAATTGATAATAAGCCATTGTATAGAAGTTTCAATGATGAGCTTTTTAAATAAGACAATCATCCCAACAAAAAAGCTAAAATTTCAATTTATTACTATTTTTTAATACTAATACAAATTATTGATTTATACTATATTTTATCACCATCTTGAGAAATAATATTGCATCACTTATATTTTATTCTAGAGATTATCCCAAAAAAAAAAAAAAAACCATATTAATACGCTCATTGACGTGGTACTTAGAATTAGTGAAAATTCAATGCAGTGATTTTGAAAAGAAGCTCATATAGATTAATTGCATTTGTTACACTAATAACAAAACATATAAAATTCATACACTAATATTAATCAATATAGTATGACAACTGTAACAATCTCGCTATTTTTGGCCGCTTAAACCTCAAAAACTATGTACTCCCTCCGTCCCATTATATTAGTCCCATATTCTTTTTTGGTCCGTCCCATTTCCTAAAAAGGCAATCTTTTTCCCACTCATCAATAAAATATTAATTATTCTACACTAATGCACATTGGTTATTGTGCACACTCCTCCGTCCCTAATATAATGGGACGGAGGGAGTACATGATAGTCACCCCTATAAATCAATTTTATAATAATATTATTTCCTATTAAATCCGTGAATTCAACCGATCAACACACAAATTAAATTCTCGAATGACTATTTTTCACTGACACACGTCAATTTCACTGCCAAAACTGTTTGTTCTTGACTTATACAAATCATTTAGAGCAACTGCAACCCAACCTCAATGCAAATTGAAACTCAAAATATGCACAATTTCACTCCAACCCAACTCCATTTACGAACGCATTATGCGTTTTTCAGAATTCTCTCTCCTCTAGGTCCGCATATATGCGTAGTAACTGTAGCAAACACAAATAATTATTTTATTTGCAAAACGGTCCTTTCCCATTTTATATTTGTATATCTAACCTTTTATATTTAATTATACATTTGTTATTATTCCATTATTATATAACAAATCCATTGGCTTAAATTCACGAAAAAATTTATACAATTCGTAGCAATGATTTCTTTTTTCAACTTTTAAATTAATTATATTTGCTTCATTCTTAAAACTATAATACACCATTAATAATATTGTAGTTTTTAAAATTAGTTGTTTTGTAATAATTTAGTTTATTAGAAATTAGTAAAGAATATTTTTTGAGTTTGAGTTTTATAAATGCAAAATTAATCATATTTTGTATTGTCAATAATTGATTTTCACATAATAATTTTATTTTATTTGACATTAATGAAAGGTTCAAATTACAATTTTGATAAATTTTGGTAGTATTTGAAAAGTATAAAAAGTTGTGGAAAAATGAATATATCAAAAATATTTTTTTGAGTTTGACTTTGGTGTTTTGGGTTGGAGATGAATTACTGTTTGATAAGACATTTACTGCATTTTTGGTTTGAGTTTGGTGTTTTGGGTTGGAGATGGTCTTACCAGCCCAATTCGCAAAATAGAAGCAATTTATTAAAATAATAAATACACTGCAATTATCCGCCCAAATCGCAAAAACAACATTTGTTAATGAGAGCAAATAATAAAAAATTGTAGTCTAACATGAATAAAAACAAAAAGTATTTTGTCCTTTTAGCTTAATTTAATAAAAATCACTAAACTATAGGATATAAATATATTTGTAAATTCCCCGTCTGTTTAATTTATTTTAATTATAATAATGCTTTTTGTTGTCGTGCCTTTGCAAAGTTATATTCTCCACTATTCAATAAAGCAAGCTTGTGGTTTGATCCACCCAACATTATAATAGAAAATCATAACGTTTAATGGTAATTTTCACTCCTAAATAGTAGTATAGCAAAATTATAATTTCTCAAATACTAATTTAATTAGAAAGATATTTATACATTACAGTATATCACTATAGCAAAAAGTAATAAAATTACACCAATTTCTGCTTCATAAATATGCAATCAGAATAAAAAATAAATAGTGTGGATAAAAATATTAATGCCCATGTCACTGTGAAAAGATAGAACGCCATTCCGATGAAAGTGAAATTTTGAATTTTGAATTTCGAATGCAGCTTGAAAATTGTTCATGTTTCCACCATTTTTCAACAGTTTATTTTTAATTTAAAGGCAGTCAAGAATAGCATCAATCAGCCCTCTCGCTCGGCACTTGAAAATATAATTGAGAGTGTGAAAGTCTTTAAAAAGAAGAATGTGTGTATTCTATTCTACATGAGCATGAATGAGTGTCGCATTCAATTCTTGCAAAATTATAGTCTCAAAAGTTATGCGAGACGTCTTCCTGTGCTTCACCTGCAAGATCTTTTACACTAAAGACCACGATTAGATTAAGGTAAGCGTGAAATCGGCATGCTTAATAGTTTAAATCTTGGTTAGATCGATATTGTCCCACAAGTAATCGAGCTTATTCTTCAGATCTCTATCAATGTTGTATGTTTGGAGAAAGTAATGAGTTGATTAGAATCATGGGGAAGCCCTATTTCTAAATCTAAAGGAGCAGATTCGTCCTCTTTTATCTAATTATCTTCTATTGTTGATATGGAGTTTCTTTATTTATTATTTAAACTATTTTGTGTTTCTTTTTCACTGATTACTAGTATTGCTCCACACGCGATGCGTGGGAATTTTAAATATTTGTACCCATACGTGAGAGTTTTAAATATTTGTATTGATATAATATTACTTCTATATTTTATTTATAAGCAAATTATATATATTTCTCTATGCATAAATTAATATATATTTTTATATTGTAGTATATACATATGATATTATAGACACAAATTTTATTTACTTTGATTAATTTGCTAAATCTTATTTTATAAACCTCATATGAGCTTCTTATTTATTATTGTGTGAAATCTTTCTATTTATTGCTAAAATTCTTAAACTATCATCATTTTCTTTATTCTCTCTCTTCACTTTTTAGTACCAAAACAAACTTTTATAACTTATGTAATCATAAAATTTATTTTTCATATAAATGGATAAATATTTAACCATGTGTACTGATGCATACATTATACATATTAAATTTGGATATCGAACTCCTTGACATGCAATTTGATTTGTTACTCTCGAATGTTCTGGAGATTAATATGTCAATATCTTTTTTCATCAACTCTTTAATATATTCAATCATGATATCTAATATGGTGATTGTTGTTGCACTTTATTGATTGCATTTATGAGGTTCACATAATCGCCTCAATTATGTCTGTAACGCCCCCAACTGACCTTCCCAACTTTGGGCCGCGCTACAGTCGTGGTTGATGATTTTCAAGTATTTTCATAAATTAAAACAGCGGAAGATTTATCATAATTCAAAAGAGTAATAAGAAATAACGTTTAAACACATTTAAAGGGTAATAATGTAAGGAGTTTAACATTTGTTCACAAAAGCATTTAAAATACGGGAAGGATAAAGTTCAGAGAGTGGTGCAGCAGTGTGTGCAGCGTAGTGGAGATATGCATATGAAGATGCATATCTCAGGATCTTTCAAAATCTGTAAAATCCTTGTTGCGTCTGTTTACACCCCGCACTTCCATCCTCGCTGCTTAACCTGCGTATTTTAGAAATAATACGAGGGGCTGAGTACAATTGTACCCCGTGGAAACATGCCCGAAAAATACATTTTAAGTAAGAATGCTATGCAACTCACACAGATAAACACGGGGTTTTGTTGAAAGAAACCGTGTTATCTAAAACATTTTATTTCGCACGTGCTATTCGACATGTTATTATATTTGTTTACCGTTGTGTAACTGGAAGCTGGCCTACTTCCAAGTTACGATGAACAGCTGGGAATGGATAAACCACTCAACCCACTGTCATCAATTAGTGCACTAGTCTCAGTATAATACCTTGAGACCCGATCGATTTCAGATAATAAGGCTTCTACCTTTTTCTTTTATATAGGGCTTCTACCCTTTTCTTTTAAGTAGGGCTTCTACCCTTTTCTTTTAATTAGGGCTTCTACCCTTTTCATTTAATGAGATCAGCGCAGTAATTCCTGGTTCATTCTCATTAAATCATCTCTCTGAAAGCGTCAACTGACAGAGGTACAAATATAATAGCACAAAAACATTTAGCATAGCAATCAGTTAAAATAAGATCATTTTTACACATTTTGTAAACTGAGCATGAAGCTCGAAAAAGCATTTATTTTTACTGAAAATAGTTCCCACATGTGTTATGCTTACGGTATAAAAGACGGTCTTGTTATTCGTGCAGATTGAGCTGTGTTCCCTTTAACTTTAAATCCCCTTCAAAAATAATCACAATATATACAACTAATTAGGATGGATAGTCTAAGTATTCCTATCAACCTTTACTGATAATACTAGACGAAATTAGGACCTAGGACCGACATTTAACCGACAACTTCCTATCATTCAACTTGAACCCACTTCGCATAATCCAACCTTCGACTAAATAATTTCACAATTTAAATTCCAATCGCCAAATCATGTCTTGGCTTTACTTTAATCGAATTAATCAAATCCCGACTCTCGATTTCAATAACCTACACCTTAAATATGTTTAACATGCTTGGATAAACATATATTAAACTTAAAAATTGAGAGTAACTTAAATCGGATCGAGACAAACACGAAAATATGAGTTATGGTTCGTGAAAATCACATTCAAACAAGATTTAAAATCTGAAAATCGTATTCTCACCAACTCCGGCGGGCTCACTTCTCTCTACGATAACTTTCTCGTTCCTCGTCCTCTCGAAGCCCACGAGTACTCAAATCGAAGCTTGGAGAACGAGCTTTCAGATGGCGCTAGTGGCTCGTCAAATGGTGGCCGGAGTTGGCCGTAATCGCGCCGGGAACCGGGCAGCGTGGAGAGAGAAATGGGTGGGGGTGCTGGAAATGGTTTTGTGAGTGGAGTGACTTCTCTCTTCCGTATCTCCTTCGACACTCAGCCTCACGACTCGTATTTTAGCTTCACGGAAACCTTGAAGTAAGGGTTACGAAATGGTTTTGATCTTGTGGCCGGCGGCGGTCTGTGGCAGCCGGAATACAGCCGGAAACAGGGACGGCGAGAAGGGGGCTGGGCTGGGAAGAATTCACCACAGTCCGGTGACCCTCCTTCTCTCCTCGATATCTCGCTCGATACTCCGCCTCACGAGCTCCACCTTAGCTCAAAACGAAGCTGGGAGCAAGAGCTACACGTTGGTGGTGCCGGTTCGTCGATATCTTGCTGGAGGCGGCCGGAATGTCGCCGGAAAGGTGACGGCTGTGGTGGATTTTTTTTTCTGAAATTTGCACTCTTGCCTTCTCTTTCTCTCTCACTCTACTTCTCCTTCTCCTTTTATTTCTCTCTATTTATTTTGTGTGTATATTTGCTCCAATCTCATGCCCTTATATAGGCATAAAAAGACATTTAATTATTATTATTATTATTAATAATAATAATTTCCCCACTAATTCCTCCACATTACTATTATTAATAA
>JAPKLW010000214.1:569222-592848 GCA_026898455.1 Plectranthus barbatus
ACATTACTATTATTAATAATAATTTCCCCACTAATTCCTCCACATTATTATTTTTATTTATTTTTTTATTATTAGTGCATTATACACTATATAGTGGTTCCTCCATAATTAAATAAAATATATTAGTTTTAATAGTGCTAATATAAATATTAGTAGTGCATTATACATACATACTATATATATAAATATATAGAGATTTTTATTTTATTTTAAATAATAACCCTTAATTTAGAAAATAGAGTATCATAAGTGCACTAGAAATTCGTATTATTTAGACAAGATCGAAATTTAAATACGGGGTATTACAATGTCGGCGTTCATATTATACTGTTTGATCACCAATAGCTCATGTACCTCATTACAACTCGTTCCAAACTATATTGTAAGTCCATAACTTCACTATTTGGATTCTTTATTAAAAAAAAACTCATATTTTTTCGTTGGTTACAGTATCAACACTTAAATTTCAATTTTCACGCCTTCGTTTCATCCATTTCGTTATCCTTTTCACTTAGTTTTTTATGGTCATTCATATATATATATATTTTTAATTTGCCTCCATTAATTTTACACTTTCAAAATAATTTATTTAATATTGAAATAAATGTAAACAAATCCAGATAATGTCCAAACTTTTTTTTTCCAAACTTTTCAATTCTTATACGATGCAAATTATTATTTTTCTTAGTATTCTTTAAATATTATTTTCTCATTAAATAAAAAATCAATATTTGAGTAAATAAAATAAAAAAATCAATTGCAATTATATTTGGGTAGTTGTTATTTCTCATTAATTATTTTTGTTGACCACATAACGGATTTAATATTCGATTACAAATATGTTATTTTTTAAGATTTATTAATAGATTTTATTAAATATTGAATGCGATTTAATTATATGTGTGATTTGTTACTATGTTAGTGACCACTTTGTGGTTCTTCTAATAATATTTTGTCAAACGTTCAGATGAGACGGTCTCATCATTTTTATTGTGAGATAATTTTAATAATATATTTAATTTATTAAAATGATATATTTCTTAATTGCAAATAATATATTTCTTTGTTGCAAATAATGTAGTTTTTAAACAAAAAGAATAATATATTTAAAAAGAGTTGGACTCCTGAGAGACGGTCTCACCATTTTTTTATTGTGAGACAGACCTTAATATATCATTTCAATAAATTAAATACATCATTTTATTTTTTAAAATTACATTATTTGCAACAAAAAATACATCATTTGAAATAAAGAAACACATTATTTTCATAGACCGTCTCATCTGAGAATTTGTCATTTAAAAATAAAATGATGTATTAAAACCCGACTCACAATAAATAATAGTGAGACCGTCTCTTAGGAGACCAACTCTAATATTTTTTATTTGTTTCCTTTATCTTTGAAACGATTAGTTTTCTCAATTATATAATTAATATTTATAAGTTGATAATTATGTAAATATTATTTCCTAAATTAATGAAAATCGTGATCTCGCCTGATTGATGTTTTTTTGAATTGATAATTTCATAAATATTTTTTCTTTAATTTATAAATTATATTATTGATTCCTTAAATTAATATTCATAACATAATAGCAATTGATGTGTTAGAAATTATAAATAAACAATTTCAACATATCAATTAGAGGAATAAATATTTTTATAAATTATAAATAATATTTAATTATCAATTCAAAAAAATATCAATCAAGTTTAGAGCGTAATTTTTCATATTTATTGCAATTCAATAATTAATCAAATCCAATATTTAAATAAAAAATTATAAATTATATTTGGTTGTTGCTATTATATTGGCAACGTTTTTGTATTTTCATTTAATCTATTTTATTAATTACTTCATTTGATAATATTTATAATATAGTTTCTTATTATTTTGAATTTTTAATAAAATCAATATCTAAAATAATAAAATCACAAAATAAGATTGCTATTTCACTCCAATTCATAAGCTGCCACATTGCATTTTAATTTAATAAATTTTAATAAATTATTTTATTTTATTAATCAAGGTATATATACATTCTTACTATGTTGCAATTGAAATGATGTGATTAGAAAAAAAAAATATTAAGCTATTTATGATTTTTATTCATTTCTAATATTTCCAACGCACTAATATGTTCAAACTCGATGAATTGCATTTTAATTTAATAAATAAATTTTTTTGCGGGTTAATATTTTAATGACTACATCTGATATTTTTTTTATTTTCTTTAGGAGACTCATTCAATTTGTTTAATTATGTCGTATGGATAAAAAAGTTACATAAGAACTTAAAAAACAAAAGAAAACGACTGAAGAAATGATATTATACATAACAAAAGTTATGCTTCATAATAAAAAGGAAATGAAATAAGATGAAACATGCAATACAATTTACAATTGATGTGTTGATCTACAATAAGATGAAAATATGCACCCCTTTGTTTCTGTTTTCCTCCATACATAGTACTTGATTCTTAACTTGAATCTCACTTTGAAGCTAAATAATATGAGCTACAATAATTACAAAAGAATAGATGACTAAACAAAACAAAGCAAATAAAATAATTTGATATGAATTAGAGAACTAATGAAATTGTTAATAAAAATACTCATATTTATAGTGCAAATATAATAATAGAAAGTCCAAAATTTGATTATATTATGCCATGATTTAAGGATTGTGTTTGATTTAGATACAAATTGTTATGGAATATTAGCAAATCAATTTTGATTTTCTTGTATTTCAAAAGAAAGAATATCTCATAATTAAATTTGTTCCTATTGTTTGCCATATTCATTAGGTAATTTCCATAATAGCATTTATTATACATGATTTTTAATATGTTTAAAATTATCATGATTAATTCTTATGGATTTCTTGTCAGTTTTATTACTTTATTTCTATTATATCATTTGTTAACATAATATACTTTTTATATTTCTTTGATATTAGTTTTAGATCTTTTTAGGCAAAAAAATGCTCTTAGTTTTAGGAATAGTATAAATCACACACTTATAATAAGAAATAATTAAAAATTATTGGCAAATATAATTATAAAGATGTATTACAATATAATTTACTTTAAAATAATAAAAAGAATTATTTAATTAAAAAATGCAAAGATTTATGCAGGAAATTATTTGTACATAAATATCATTTTCTTAAATAATAAATAATCTTCTAATTAATTTTTACTTTAATTTGATACATTTAATTGGATATTATTAAATAGAAAAATGATTTCTCATACATAATTATAGAATGTTTTCAAACATAATTAATGAAGTAAGAGTTTAATTAATAAATAATTAATGCAACTAAATATTTCCATATATTTGCATTCGGCCTTACTTTAATATATATATAGATATAAATATAGATATAGATTATGTAGAGTTTCTAAAGTTAGCTTGGTATATATTTCCTTCTACTGAACATCTTCTTACGTATATTATAATAAAATAATAATTAAGGTCTAGTTTATGTATATCCATAATACATGTATTTTAAAGTACAACTAAGAATAATCTATAAAATTTAATTTGATACGTATTTCCCTTTTTGTAAAAATAAACAATAATTCATTTTTTAATAAGATATAAAAATCTGGAATTTGATACATGTTTCCCTTTTCTTGAAGATTGATTATAATTCCTACTCATATTTTAGGAAAATAATAATTAAGAAAAAATTAATCTAATTAATTTATAAATATTTCTCTAAAATATATTGATTAATTCTAAGACTTAATTTGTGTACCCTATATTTTATAATTAACTCCTATATTATAATTATTGTATTAAATAATCCGTGAAGCATTTAATATGGAATATAATAATCCCTCAATTTATTAATTATATGGAAATAATAATTAATCGATCTAATTAAAAATTATTACAATGCATATTATGGGGAAATAATATTAGAAAATCTTCACATGATAATGCAACTAAATATTACCATATATTGCAATCAGTTTTGTTTTAATTTATATAAAGACATATTATAAACAAAGAAGTATATAATTGATATTTATAATTATAGAATGTTTTACTTATTATTAAGGAACTAAACAGTTATTTAATGAACCATTAATGTAACTCAAACTTACTATATCATACATCCGGCCTTACTTTAATATATATATAGATTACTCCATTTTGGATGATTTATTTCATTATTATTCATAGTTGAATTTCTTGGATTAGAAAATGGTGCACATATTTGCCAAGTTCCGGTATTTTCTACACCTTCTTTCTTTCTCCTTTTGTTGTTGTTGTTCTTATATTTATATTTATAGTTATTCATTTATTGTGTTTGTGCATTTATGTGGGGGTTTTTAGGATTATATCAAAGTTAGAAGGGACAAAATTTTGAAGTATGTATGAGGCATGTTTCTAAATTCTGATGTTGCAAATTATGTGATATTCATAGTTACTAATGTTAATGATCTTATGCTTTCAGTCATCGGTGCAGTTGAAAATGTAAACAAAAGATTGTACTGAAATTGTGTTTTAAACAATCCATTTTGGTAATTGATATTTCATACTCCAAATATTTTATTATCTTATTTGATTAGTTTTAATCATTGGTGAATTTATATGTATTATTATTATTATTGCTATTGTTAATCTATACATTAAAATGGTTGTTGTTAAACACATTTAAATGAGGCTACTATTAGTATATTTTTTGTTATAGCAGAACAAATAAATGGATTGTTTAAGTATTAATGTAAATTTTAAAGTAAAATCCCATGATATATAGAAATAATGTTACTGAATTTGATTGACCTATATGTAATGTCCTATGGGGTCATCATTTGCATTGTGATTATGGTTGTTGATAGAGGAAATTATTATTAGGATTTTGCCAAAATATTAATCCTCCCATGTTTTTCTTTCCGTTAATGATTTTCTTATTACAAATTTATGTTGCAGGGGATATTATACTGAAATATGGGAGCAAGAAAAATCAACTCCAATAACTCAAGATCCCATAGATAATTTGAGTTGCCATTTTTTAGAAGCTTTATATTTGAGTTGTATTCGGCTTTTGCCTCATTCAAATGTAATATGATTTGTAACCACACACAAACATTTGGAGTGAATGCATGCACAAAATGCAATTTTTCCTCCATCCATTTTGAAATAAATTTAAGTTCACGTGTAATTTTTGTTTTATAATTATTTTATGTTTAAGTGATATAGATAATTTAAAATTTTAAAAATATTTATTTCTTTCCCGAATTTTGAAACATAATATTCTAGAACTCAAACTTTGAGTAATTTTCAAAAAATATCTTGAACAATAAAATATAAAAAATTAGGTCTAAATTTTGGTTACACTCACAAAATTCCAAAGACAAAAATCTTTTATCTATACACTATTAGGATGTATAAACCTATCAAGTTGAATATATATAAATTAGGATAAACAAATCCTAATTAAGATATTAATAATTGTAACTGAAATAAAAAATTTGAATTGAGATATTAAAATTATATGTATTTATAATATAACTTGAAAATTAAACAAAATATCTAAATAAAAGTTTATATTTTTACAGTAACATATTTGTATATAATAAATATATAAAATATTTTTGTGCAACGCACATGTAGTAGTCTAGTTTCAATACTTTAACAAATTATTTTTCAACCCTCTTAATTTCCAACCCTTCACGCTCTCTCCTTCTTCGTTATCAACCCTCTCTCTCTTAACAATTGTTGGTAAAAGAAATTATTTCATAAACATGTCATATCATCTTATTAATAAAAAAGAAAATTCAATTTAAGGGGCCGAATGACCCAAGCTTATAAGTAAATCCACTAATATGGTGAAATGCGTATAAAGAAGGATAAGAGAAGATAATTGTACAAAAAAATTTGATTAATTGAATAATTTAAAACATAAGATTTACGAAAAAAAAAAACTGAATTTTAATATTTCTCTGATATATATATACATAATAAAATACTAATATAATTTATAATAAATTATTAATAAAAAATATACATATACAATTAACAAATTAGTATAAATTAAAGCTTAACAATTTTCATTTAAAATTTTTTGTAATATGGAATATCAACTACCGAAATATGATAAAAACAAAATTATATTTTAATTTTTTTTATATTAATTTAAAAAATAAATATTCCTTAGAAAAACTAAACTTATGACCTTCAAAACAACACAAAAAAAAAAAAAAAAGTAAAAAAGATTATATAATTATTTGAGCGATGCAAAAACAATATTGCCTTATCTACAGACCGTTTGGATAATAAAAGAAAAACAACACCAACAAAAAAAAGAAAAAACTCACACTTCAAAAATGGCCGCCACAACAACTGTCTCACTACTTCACACTAATCGAATCCCCAAAATTTCCCGAGATAAATCTGAATCAACTCAGAAAAATGACGCCTTCAATGGAAATCCGAACCTGATTTCACTGAAAGTGGGTGTGAGTTTCGCTATGAAGAGGCCAACGATATTGCGGGCCGGGCTGTCGCAAGTGGAGCCGGATCTCAACGAAGACCCTAAGGACAGATGGGCGACCAATGGGATTGATGAGGTTTTGATATGCTTTCGATCACGAATTTGTTTCTTTCGCATTGATTTTGTTGTTTCAAGGTTTCTGTTGGTTGATTGATTGCAGGAGGATTTTGTGTATGGAAAGTATGATGGCCATCATACATACTTTGAGAGTGATGACAAAGGTTCCATTCAACTTTCTTTTTTTTTTTGTTTCGCATTACTTTGAATTTTTTTTATTTTGGTTTTAATTTTGAGAGTTAATTATGGACGATTTTTTTTTTTCTGCCGGAAATTAAGAACTGCTGATCTGGTATAAGAATCTGGTTAAGCATGCTTTGATGATTTCAGATTACGTTGACTCTTAATTGGTACAACACATTTTTGAGCTATCATTCCAATCATTAATAAAGGCATTTGAAATTGATTGGAAGATGAAACGTGGAGCCACTTGAATCTCGATGGTTTGAGCTCCTTTAGTGAAGATCATTTAGTAAATGATATTTATTCTAAAAATATCATATTTACAACCTAAATTACGAAAATATTAATATTAATGATTGTATATTTGATCTAATTTTAATTAACAAGTTTGCTCATGAGTTAAATACTATAAAGCTCAAGCTTGGTTCATTTAGGATTGTAAATGAACCAAGTTCAGCTGGTTTTCTACGCATGTCTCGGCTGAACACGGCATCATAGGAAGTCCTTGTATTGATACCTGCTCTCTCTGTATTTAATATAATCTTAGTGTCTACAAAGTTGTATCAAGACCTTTTGCATATATAGTTGGCGTAGGTTTGGATTAAGTAATGATATTCAAACGGGGTAATTACTTAGGAAACAACAAATCGTTGTCATCATCATCTTCTTCATTTTCCATCTTAGATGTTTGTTTTGTGTCCTTTAGGAAGCTGTGTGCATGCTATAGATGTATGGTAATTGTGTACCTTATGAACTAGGCTATTTAATGCATGCTATTGGCAAAGAAGTATCTTTCTTTAATGTTGCATAAGATGAAGTTGTTCATGCAGTATTAGATGGGATATTAGTCTGTTTATGATTATTATTTTATACTTCTAGAGGTCCATTAGTTCCCAATAAGTTTGTAGGCATTCTTTTTAGTTATTAGACTAAAACATTATTCATGTCGAAAACCTGATTTATCTTCTGAGTTTCATCTTTCAGGATCATTTTGGGGATCAATTGCTGAAGATTATGCTGCCATTGGACCTCCTACAGGATTCCAAGGTATGAACTTTACGCTAACCAATATGCCTGTGACCATAATTATGTGGCAATGAAATTATCAGTTGTTTTATGTGGGAACAGGTCTTATTTCATGGCTATTCCTTCCTGCAATTGCTGCCGGGATGTACTTTGATGTTCCGGTACTCTTGAATATATTCATGCTGCATCAACATTGAAGATTTTGGTCATGCTTGTTGTTATGTTCATTTAACTTGCAGGGGGAATACCTTTACATCGGTGCAGCCGTTTTTACGGTAGTATTTTGTATTATTGAGATGGACAAGCCTAGTGAGCCACATAACTTTGAACCTCAAATATACAACATGGAGAGAGGAGCTCGTGACAAGCTGATATCTGATTACAACACCATGGACATATGGGATTTCAATGAGAAATACGGTGAGCTATGGGATTTCACAGTGAAGAAGGATAGCATCACAAAGAGGTAAAAGGTTTCGCCATCACTCACAAGAGGGGATATTCTATATCTACTTTGGAGAGCTAAAAGGTACATAAAATCTCTACTTGGACCCTTCTGCTGTTTCTCTTGTTTGGTTGATGAATTTGCACTTTTCCTTGAAGACAAATTCAATGTGACACGTGAAACGACTGCACATGAAATCCAAGAAGATTAGATTCCACAAGTAATCTCAGACCTCTGGAAACATGGTATGGCTGGTATGTATTTATTTCTAGACTAGATACCTTCAGATGTCATGGCAAACATCTTGTGTACATGTCTTAAAACTATTATGTGGGATCATGAAGATCCAATCACTTCTTACAATACATATGTATAGGTTCTGGAGTGTGTCGTTCTTGTGTCATGTTTCACACGGGCGGACAATGACATCACACACACACACACACACACACACACACACACACACAACGAAGTATGAAATGAAGAGGCTGAATGCCGGCACTTGGTATTATTTTTTTTTATCCCCTGCAGCATGTGAACTGGCGGCCGCCTTTACCACGAGATGTTTGCAAGTATATTATTAACTGTTCTTGGCCTGCATACGCCAAAATCTGCCTGCATCTGCTAGTTGGGGATTTTTAATATCTTTTTTTATCATTGAAATCCAAAGCATATACGTTTCTTTTCTAGTCTTGGAGTTGGACCACTCAGGTCAAAGAGTCATATTTAGAAATTATTTTTGTCACAGGCTAATTGTAGTTTGGCACGTCTGAGAATGGTCGATTTGTTTATTGTAGACAATACTCTAATTCTATGCGAGTGGCTTTGGTGACATTTGTGTTATGGCGGTTGAGTGGTTTAGACTAGAAACACTAATTTGAAATAAATGAAGTAATCTAGAAGGGTAAGTGGGCGAAATATTAAGTTTCTTTGTTGAGTGATTGATTGTCAATGGAGGCTATGACTTCTTGACTTTAGTGTAAGCATACGTTTATTGAAAGATCATTCTTGGGTGAATACTTGACTAGTGTGAGCATGAGTCGAAATTGTATTTACATAAACCAAGTTGAGTTCAAGCCCAAGTTTTATGATCTTGAGTCGATAGGTTCGAGAGCTTTATTGAGTTTGAGCTTGAGTCAAGCTTAAATTCGAGTTAAGTGGTTTGTATCCCTTCGCTCGGGGTGTAGTGGTTAAAACACCTTGTCTGCAACTGAGAGGTCACAGGTTCTATCTCTTAGAGAGATATCTGGTGCATTTATTTAAACATAAACATCTGGTGCATTTATTTAAACATAAACATGATATCTGAGAAATCTTGAATTCATGATATTTTGGTTACAAACAATGCTTTTAGCACTGTCCAAATAAGAAACAATACTTTTTCCTTGTACATATATGTTGCATAGAAATATTAATTTGGTCTACTATTCGAAGCTAAGTAATGAAAGTTGATTAAGAAATATTAATTTGATTATATATTTATAAAATATTTATTGACGATTTCGACTCCGCTAACCAAGCAATGCTAAATGGAAAAATAGTTTGTGTATGATCTTCTAGAAAAAGACTTTTTATAACTCAAAATTACAAATGCATGCTTAAAATGAAACTAGCCCAACCATGAACTCTACTTCATCACGTTCTTATGCAATCCCGTGACTTTAATCAATTTTGTTTCTTACACCGATTCATAAATATCTCAAACAACTTACTATAGAAACCCAAAACAACTTTGAATTGTCAAAAAAAAAAAAAAAAAAAAAACGAATTTTAGTTGATGAACAAGGTTGACCAATACATACATTTCCATCAGTGGGGCCCAACAAACATAAATTATTTTTTAAAAGAAAAGTCTCTTTGCCATCATTAAATTGACAGTGTCTTAATTCAAACTGATTAGGTACAAAAACTAGGCATCTTGACCTCAACCTAGGCATAATTCTCCATTCCATCAACCATGAAAATCAAATCCAACCATCTCATCCTTCTCCTCCTCCTCCTATGGTACAACACCACCCTGCACCATGTACAAGCTCAGCCGCCGCCGCCCCTGCCAACCACCATAGGCTACAACTGCACAGCCAACCAGTCCTCATGCGATACCTACGTCTTCTACAGAGCCGCGTCGCCCGACTTTCTTGATCTCGCCTCCATCGGTGACCTCTTCGCCGTCAGCCGCCCCGAGATAGCGAGTCCCAGCAACATCTCCTCCCCGAGCTCCCGCCTCCTCCCCGACCAGTCCCTCTTCGTCCCCATAAAATGCTCCTGCAACACCGTCAACTCCTCCATCACCATCTCCTACGCCCCTCAGAACTTCACCATCAGGAGTGGGGACACTTTCTACCTTGTCTCCACACTCAGCTACCAGAACCTCACCACCTACCAATCCGTGGAGGTCGTCAACCCCACCTTCCAGCCCACGCGGCTCAATGTAGGGGACGTCATCGTCTTCCCCATCTTCTGCAAGTGCCCCACCTCATCTCAACGCCAGAATGGTGTCAATTATCTCATCACCTACGTTTTTCAGCCCTCGGATAGCTTGGGAAGCATTGCATCAAGATTCGGGTCGACAGAGCAGTCCATAGTTGAAGCGAATGGCAACAGCAGCAGTATTAGGCCTTTGGACACTATCTTTGTCCCAGTCTCGAGGCTGCCGAACCTCACACAGCCCGTGGTGCCTCCTCTCTCTCCTGTGGACAGAGAGAAGAAAGGCGCCGTGATCGGGCTAGGAATCGGGCTTGGAGTCTGTGGAGTGCTGCTCATGTTGGTTTGTGGTGTTTTGTATTATAGAGAGTGTGTGATTAGGAGGGAGAGAGAGGGTGTGGATGCAGAGAAGCAGAGGAGGGGAGGGGATGGATTGTTGAAGGCTGAGAAAGTGAGTTTGATGGCCGATGTTTCGGGTTGTTTGGATAAATACAAGGTTTTTGAGCTGGAGGATTTGAGAGATGCAACAGATGGATTTGATGAGAGATGGATTATTCAAGGCTCTGTCTACAAAGGCAGCATTGATGGAGAGTGGTATGCTGTCAAGAAAATGAAGTGGAATGCCTATGAGGAACTCAAGATCTTGCAGAAGGTAAGTTTCTTAAAGATGATTGCCTGCTTTTGTGTGTGTGTGTGTGTGCAAATTTCTTTCTCAGTTGGGAGATCAAAATGGATTAAGGTTTGATCACACACAGTGGAGTGCTATCCAAAAATGCACAAGTTATTGTGTGTATTTTTTTAATGAATCAACAAATAAAGTAGTGTTTTTGGTGAAGTGATATGTCTTAATCTTAGAATCATATGATTAAATTAAGGAACACATCTTGGCTTATAGTAACAATGAAAAGGACATAAAAAAGATGTCTTTAATTTTTTTTATAAGCTTAACAACGGCAACCGCATTTGGATCATTTTCTCTTGATTAAAAATGTTATCCCACCTGCCAAAAGGGTCCAAAAACAAGATGATTGGAAGGTCATATGTCACTATTTAATTAAAAAAAAAAATGATTTCTTGATTCTTGGAAATATGAAAAGTGTGTGTTTCTTGAACTGCAGGTGAACCATGGGAACTTAGTGAGGTTAGAAGGGTTCTGCATAGATGCAGAGGGAGCCAACTGCTTCCTAGTATACGAATACCTCGAAAACGGCTCCCTTCACTCATGGCTCCATGAAAACAAAGCTGAAAAACTAAGCTGGAAAACAAGACTGAGAATTGCCATAGATGTAGCAAATGGCCTCCAATACATCCATGAGCACACAAGGCCTAAAGTCGTGCACAAGGACATAAAGAGCAGTAACATCCTCTTGGACTCGAATATGAGGGCGAAAATCGCCAACTTCGGCCTTGCCAAATCAGGCTGCAACGCCATAACAATGCACATTGTGGGCACGCAAGGCTACATTGCGCCTGAGTACCTCGCTGATGGAGTTGTGTCAACGAAGATGGATGTGTTCTCGTTCGGAGTAGTGCTGCTCGAGTTGATCTCGGGCCGGGAGGCCCTAGACGAACAGGGGAATGCCCTGTGGGCTAGTGCTAGTGGACTCATGGATGGGAAGGAGGAGAGAAAGTTGAGGAAGCTTGGGGAATGGATGGATGAGTGCCTTCGAAATGAGTCGTGCTCGACCGAGAGCGTGTTGAGCGTGATGGCCGTGGCGGTCGCCTGCCTGCACAAGGATCCGGCAAGAAGGCCTAGCATGGTGGAGATTGTGTATGCATTGTCTAAGAGTGATGATCTCTTTTTTGATGTGTCTGAGGATAATGGACTCTCTCCTAGGCAAGTTGTTGCAAGATAGAGATCACATCTGTTCTCACGAGCCTAAACACGGGATATGTTATGATGATAGGGAGAGAGATGTCACTCTTTGTAAAATTATGGAATGAAGTTTATAGATGTTACAATAGTTATTAGTTGTGCCAAAAATGACAACTGTTTCTCTCCACTTCATGTTTAGTGAAAAAGATAATAGCATAAATGTAAACCGAGTATAGGCCGAAACCTTACAGCAGCACAGGGGCATACCCCAGGAATAAAAACAGACACTCGAGGTTCACAAACAGTGTGACCATCGGGACAAGCAATCTAACCCTGCAAATACAAGTACACGGTGCATACCCCGGTAGAAAGATGACATCTAAGCACACTATAAGGTGACCAGCCCGACAATGGCCCAAATCTCACACCTACCGAGATAACCCAAAAGAAATCAACCACCCAAAACGATTATACCGATAGTAGTCCTAAGTCCGAAAGAGAAATGCCATCCTAACCAGGTCAGCACGACATCCCCCTTCATCATACTCAAAACCAAGCGATGTAGGCATACTAACTAGGTCAGCCCACCCACATCACACTATCGATATGATCACAAACCAACATAAAACACAGAAGAGACCACTAATGGGTATTCCAGTCAAGATGAGCAACAACCTCATCTATCGGGAACACCGAGTAAAGAATACGAAAAACGCCCTCCTTAATGCCCTTCACAACTGCAGCGGCATCAAAGGGAGCACCATTAAAGACTTTTTTGTTCCTAGCATGCCAGATATGGTTCGCCGTGGCGGCCAGAGCAAGATAACGGGCTTTCTTCAAGACTTTGGACCAGCTTCTCTCCCGCAGGCACCACTTCAGCGCAGCTTCCACGGTCGATGTCCTATGCTTCAGTCCAAGCCACTCCCGCACATCCCTCCAAACCCGTGAGGTTTCCCTACATTCAAAAAAGAGATGCTTAGCAGTTTCATTAACAGAGACACAAAGCTGACAGACCAAGGGCACATCATCACTTAAAAAGCACATGCGGTCCCTAGTCTTAAGTCTGCCATGTAAAATAAACCAAAGGGTAACAGAAAAACGAGGGGGGATAGGAGACTTCCATATGTTCTTGTGCCAAAAGCGCCGAGTCCCCTTAATCCTCCAGAACTCGTAAGCCCCAATCACCCCTTTCTGAGCGAACATCCTATCAAGTAGTCTGCCCGCACTCTCCGCATCCCCTGAAGCAGCCTGCAAAAGAGAATCACGAAGAGTAAAAATCCTCTTCAAAAACACAGAGTCTCGAGAGTTAATATTAAAAGTCCATAGATCAGCTCCCCTCAAGTACTCCGTGTGGACCCAGCGAATCCACAATGAATCCGTCTTCTTATGTATATTCCAGAGCACCTTCGTGAAAAGGGCATCATTCCATTTCTTCACATCATGAATACCCAGACCCCCCTCCTCCTTTGGGGTGCAGACCGTCTTCCAGGCTACAGGCGAAGACTTAGCTCCCCAAAGGAAGGTCCTCACCAGCCTGTTAATCCGGTCAATCACACCCTCCGGAATCGGAAGGACCTGAAACCAATAGTTCTCCACCCCCTGCACCACAGCTCTAATCAATTCCGCCCTTCCTGCAAGAGATAAAGAACTATTAGACCATCTCCGAATAAGCCCCGTAATCTGATCAATCAAGGGAGAATATTGATCATTCAAAAGGTTATGAGAAGCAAGAGGAAGCCCCAGAAACTTGATCGGCCAAGTCCCCACTGGAAACTCAAACAACTGCTGTATCTGTTCCTCCTCCCACCTACTGAGTCCCCCAAAATATATGTTAGACTTGCGGTTATTAATCACAAGTCCCGACGTCGCAGAAAATTCCCTGAGGGCATCAGCCACAACCTGCATACCAGCAACAGTACCCTTGCCAAACACCAACAAATCATCAGCAAACATAAGGTGTGTAATATTCAACGAATCACATTTTGGCAAGTACGCATATCTAGAGTCCCTAATCCTTACAGATAAGAGCCTAGACAAATACTCCATGCACAGAAGAAATAGAATCGGAGACATAGGATCACCCTGTCTCAGACCCCTCCTACCCTCAATGTAACCATGCACCCCCCCATTCATAGACAACGAAAACGTAGGGCAAGTCACACATATCATAATCCAATGGATGAACTGAGGGTGAAAGTTCAAACCGTGGAGGACCTCATATAGAAACTCCCAAGAGACAGAGTCGTAGGCCTTCTGTAGATCAATCTTCAATAAGCACCGCCCAACTCCTTTTCTCTGCGTCTTCTTCTCAAAGCCTCTAACTATTTCCTGCGCCAAAAGAAAATTATCAGTGATATTCCTTCCCCGTAGGAAAGCAGCCTGTGCAGGGTTAATAATAGAGGGCAAAAACAATGACATCCTATCAGCCAGAATCTTAGTAATAGTTTTATAGACAGTGTTAGTGCAAGAGATAGGACGAAAATCAGCAACAGTAGGCTCATGCGCCTTCTTCGGGATTAGGGAGACCACAGTATGGTTGAGTTTGCGAAGCATGACCCCTTTCTCAAAGAACTCCTGCACCGCATCCACCACCTCGGGACCCACAAGACTCCAATTCTTCTTGAAGAAAGAGGAGGAGTATCCATCAGGACCCGGTGCCTTGTCATCTCCAATCCCAAACATAGCCTCACGGACTTGCAAGGCCGATACCCAACGAACTGATCTTTGCTGCTCTTCACTGCTTAACCTGGTACCTGCAAGAAAAACAGAAGGAACAACAGCAGTACGAGGAACAGAGCGCCCAAACAAATTAGAATAGAACTGAATAAAATCATTCCTAATTCTATTCATATCACTATACACCTCGCCATCCGCATCACATAAAAAAGAAATGGCATTACGTCCATGCTTTCTCTTCACAAAAGAATGAAAATAGGCAGTGGACTTATCTGCTTTAACCAAGTGGATACCACGTGCTCTCTGGCGGAAAAATTCATACTCAGCAGTGTCCAAGCGAGCCGCCTCCTTACGGAATTCAATTTCTTTATTCCTCAGATTCCCATCAAGTGGGTTCCTATCACGATCCATTTGAACCTCCTCCAGATTAGCCTTAGCAGCTTTGACCCTGTCCTGGAGGAAAGCGAACTCCTTGAAGTTAAACCTCTTCAGCACTCCCTGTAAAGCCTCCAACTTGTCTGCAAGGTGGCGCTGGCAATCAGACTCTGCCCTTTCCACCTTCCAGTTGTCCTTTAAGACCCTGTCAAAATCATCGTGCTCCAACCACAAGTTAGAGAATTTAAAGGGAGGTTTGAAACGAGGTACCTGCTCGAAAAGGTAAGTAATACTCGGCGAGTGATCAAAATGTATTCCTCGTGGAAGGAATTCAGATCTGCAATACCAGCCCGCCTCAAACCAAGCTTCATTAACCAAGACACGGTCAATTTTGGAGAACGTGCCTCCTTCTGACCAAGTAAAATGTACACCTGAAGAAGGCGTATCCTGCAAGCTCAAAAAAGAACAAGCATCAGAAAATTCAGTATACTCCTTCTCAACCGGTCTCCTACCACCAATCCGCTCATCCGGGTGCAAGATAGCGTTGAAGTCTCCTGCCACAAAAGCAGGTTCGTCCAACGACACATTGGAGATCAAAGAGTTCCAGAGAGTCCTTCGTTGGGCAAGAGGATTAAAGCCATACACTGCACTAAGGTTAAATAAAGACCCGGTGGGTTTCCATTTAATCTTGCAGTGTATAACCTGATCCTCAATCGAAACAACCTGCAAATCCACACGAAGAGAATTCCACAGTACCAAAATCCTACCAAATGGTCGAAAGGTAAAATTATTAACAAAACTCCAATCAGGAAAGGAATTTGAGAAACTAGACATAAACTTAGCAAAAGAATTTTCCCTAAGTTTAGTTTCAACAAGAATAACAAGATCAAGAGAACGAGTAGAAATTAAATTTTTTACCGCAGAGTGTTTATGGGCCTTCTGCAGTCCCCTAACATTCCATGCTGCAAAAATCATCTCCACCGTCCTTCTTTTTCACTCCGAACACCCCTTAGGGTAGGGGGACAGCTGGTTCTAGCCACACGGTTCTTAATGCGAACCGATTTCCTCAATGTGTTACCTTTCTCTTGTTTGTCTCCCACTTCGGAATCGGGGGGGCTGTCACTAGTGTTGTGCACCAACTTACTTGTAACCGCATCCTCCTTATCCACTGTATTGTCCAAAGCAATTCCAACACCAAATTTACCTTTTGCAGCTCGTGGAATTTGTCCCAAAACCTGAAAGGAATTAGAAGTAGAAACAAGAGTACAAGAACGGGAAGTAGAAGAGATACTACCCGACGGAGACTCCGGGGTTCGAACAACATCTGACCATTTCCTCGACGGAGGAGATATTTCCCCAGATTCATTCAAATGAGGATGGGAGGAGTTAGCCAAATCCACAAATGTAGTGGGAATCAAGCTCATTCCCTTCGCAGCACTATTGGTGGCGTCGGGAGAGGAACTGCTTGAATTTTCTGAATTTACCCCCTCATCCAAATGGCCCCCAATTCGATTTCCCGTCTCCGTATATGTCTTAGCATGCTGGGAAAAATAGGGGGAGGAAGTACGGGACCCCTCAGGGTCGGCTACGGGGGATTTACCAACAGCAGCCGCAGCATTTTCAGCATTTTCAGAAACAGCTTTCTCTGCCTTTGACGAATTTTCTGCTCTATCCCCCGCATCCGATTGGCCCAAACGACCATTCGCCATCTCCATAGGCATGTTAGGGAGCTGTAAAAAATCAGAGGCGGCCGGTGCAGATCCCGGAGTGTCGTGGTGAAGCAAATTTCCTTGGCTCGCTGCAGCAGTTTTTCTGGAGTTTTTTACGCTCTTTTGCAGGTTTGCCGAAGGATTTGGAACATCTTCCAATAAGTCATCTTGATCAATATCCAGCTGGCGCGTCTCGGAGGCACGCTGCCTAGGGCTAACATCCGCATTAGGGGCGACGAGGGTGGCAGTCCGAGTTAACGGTGAACCATCCTGCACACAAATCACATCAACATGAGCATTGCCCAAGGAGAGGGAAGATTCCGGAGAATTAAAATAAGTATGCTTGTTTAAAGGAACTCCCCGATTCTCCTCGCGAGTGTGAGTAGCTTTGGAAGTCTCCGCAGCCGATTTCAAGTTAGGAACAACCTGAGCATTCGCCGTTTCCTTACGGCGCCAAGTTCCGACAGATTTTCTCCTAGCATTAGGGGCCACACTCAAAGAGCGGCTCCTCAAATTCGGAGCTGATTTGGGAAGATTCGGATCAGCCGGAGCCTTACTAGTCGGACGGCTAGCATTCTTGTTATTCAGCCCTCTTTTCCTAGCTGCAGCCCGGGACCGACGTCCTTGTGTCTCCCACCCACCTGCATCATCAGAAACGAGCTCCTTACCCTCCCTTGATTACGTATTACCTCTCTGTCCTCAGCCGATCTGCACCGGATGATAAGCCATCCCTTGGGGTGATATGCTATCTTAACCGGTCGAGCCCATCTCTTAACAGCGTTTTCCGTGGCTTCCTTCCCCGGGAACCGGCCTCCGTAAAAACCCAAAAGGCAGCAGCCCATAAAGTTATCTTCATCAATGCAGTCATCGTTATTTAAACAGAGTTTTTCACAATTTAGATCAACATGACGCAGCACCGTATCTTCAAAACGAACAGTTGGTTCTTCCAAAAATTTGCCAATCAACCAGGGGTTCTTGTCCCGATTGTGTAAAGGACCAGAGGTCACATTAGCAGCCGGGCCAGCCCCAGAATCGTGGTTCATCATACCTACCACCTGTTCGAATAAAAGCCAGAACCAAAATAGGGAGGGGAGGTTAGAAAAGTCCAGACTCAGTCAACCCGTGGGATGACAAAGCTCGCAGCAACAACACGTTAACAAGGATAATTAACACCCAACACACAAAAACTCAGAGGCTCAAAGATTCGACAATAGTGGGTGGTCAGTCCACAATTGACGAAATAGATATCTGGGCGAGATGAATAAGGAATAGTGGTCAGGGAAAATGAGAATCGAATAACCAGGCTCAAATTGCAGGCCGTGGAAGAGAGATGAATCGCAGTGTCGGAAGTAGTAGCAGTTCAGACCCCCAATTCGAATCACCCAACACGTCACAGCAAACTATCAACTTCACCTGGGCACGGGAATACACCGGAAAGCCAGCAGCACCGGGTATGTGGTATTCAACATCCGAATACCGGTGTGAGAACACCCTTCGCACCCTGTCCTCAGAGGAAGTCGAGCAGGATACCGGAGAAGCAGCGCCGATGAGAGTAAAGGGCAGCGAGCAGATGAACAGTCGCAAGAAGATGAACAGTCACTCACGTCGCTTCAGAGAACCCAACGCCAAACAGATTGGGGGCAGCGTTGATGGTGGCAAGGGTTAACCAACGCGGGACAAGGGAGCACCGTTCGCGTCAAATCGCCGGAGGGAATAACGCGAACAACAACCCTACGCCAGAAAATCAGATCTGGCTGCGAGGACAGAAACGTGAACAAGGAGACCAGGGTTCACGATAATATTGCCGGAAAACAGAACGGCGTTAGCAAAGGCAGATAGCAACAGCAGCGACGTGAAGGGGATCTCGATGGGTGATGATGAACAGTACCAGAAACAGGACACGTTGGTTCTAGAGGGGAGAGGGTGCCCCAAACTGTTCACGGCCGGCGGCGGGGGAGGTGGTCGGAGGGATGGTGGTCGGCGGTTAGGGGGGGTGGTCGGAAAATATGGTGGTAGGGGGGGGAAGGCGATGGACGGGCGATGGTGGAGGGGTGGAGGGAGAACAAACGAGATATTTCAAATTCTAGAGAGAAGGGAGAGTTTCTCTCTCTAGAATCCCCTTTAACTTCTCTCTTCCACTTCATGTTTAGAATGTATGCTAGTAAAGGTTCAATGATTTTTGCTAAAATTCACATTTAGTTATCATTTGGCCAAAGTTACAAATTTTTGAAAGGGTTCATAGTAAAAAAAACCTTTTACTACTAGACATTGTTTGAATTTTTGTGATGACAATATATTTTTAAAAATTTGACAATTGTAACACAATATTTGATAACTTCATAACACAGTCATTTGCTTGCAAATGAAAATTAAGAATTCTGAATTTTTGTAAAAATATATTTTTTTTTTCATAACAACTAGTTTACAAACTTTTGAATGTTGTATGATTTTCACTTTTTAAGAAATTCTTTGCAAATTAAAATGTCAAGTCCAACCAAATATCTTTATTTGCATTATACAATATATTTTTTTTCTTATACTTTATTTATATTAGTGCGATGTACAAATTGATTCCATGATATTTTATTTTTTACTTTTAAATTTTAATTAATAAAATTATATACTTATGTTTTTAAGTTATTATTTGTTAGGAATTATTGTTAGTAATTCCTTTCTTATTATGTTGTATTGATGTGTCAAACATACCACCAGCTAGTTTGTCTCTAGCTAGGATTAATTCGTACTTGTAATGTTCTATATAAGGTTTATCGAGTTGCAAATTAGAGCTGATCGCAAGCTTTTGGGAGTTTGTTGGCTGAATTTCATTCAACAACAATAGGTCTTTACCTTTGGAGATAGTTGGCTAACACGTCATCACCACCAAGATATCACCAGCAAAAGCGGCTTCCAAACCAGCACGTAGAGACATAGCGAGCCAAGGCAAGCAAGTCCTTTCCAAGTCCAGACTTTAAGAAATGAGATCTTAGAGTCTGTGATCCTTAAAGCTTGTCTGTCCAAGTAATAAACCGACAAACATTCCTGAGATTGGCTTGGAGCCGTTCTGACTAAAGCTGCAAAGTCCACCTGCTCTGATAGTAAATGACACTGCAATTCCGGAAAAATGAGACATCCTATTAGATGGATTTCTTTTGTCTCACTACGGCTCCAGATTCAAACATCTCTAAGAGCGCCTACAAATAGAGGATTCACTCAAGTAGAGAAGTATCTAACGAATCACGAAAGCACCGAAACTCTATCAAATTTCAAACTCATAGCTTTCTAAGCTTTCAGGTTGTCGAACACCTCACTTTTCGTGTGCCTTATTGGAGACGAGGCTCTGTGCGTCTGGCAAGAGTTATCTGCTAAGTCTTCTTACTTTCTAAGTAAGAAAACATCTTAGAGTATCCAATACTCCGGTGGTAACTATTACGAGTGTTCACCATAAGTTGACATTGCGGGGAGGAACTCTAAGTCCCACGATCAACTGGAGTTTGAGTGAGGCTCCCACACTTGAGATCTGAAGAAACAAAGAAGAGTGAAGGACTTGGCGAGTGCGCTAGTGAACTGGTGGATGCGAGTATTTACCAGTTAGCAATAGATCATGTGACATATTTGTAATCTCAAACTTAATAATTTCCAAACTGCGAGTCTGAGGAGAGGACATATAGGACAATTTTGTTCAAACCTCTATAGATCTTTTGTTCTTTATTGGTTTATTTAAGTTATGCATTGGATTTAAAGCCCAACACCTCAAGTGTTGTACTACAATTGTATTTGACTAAGTTAACAAGCTCGTTAAATTAATCAATTTTCAGAACCAGAGCTCGTGCCAGAGCAACCAGCTCGTAAAGTGCAAGCTAGTAAGATTTCCACTATACATTTAAGTACTCTAATGTGGTACCAACATTCTTATATATATATATATATATGTGTGTGTGTGTGTGTGTGTGTGTGTGTTAGGAAGTATTCCTACATATTTGTTGTTTTGATGTGTCAAAAGAATGTATAAAAACCATCAAGTTAGAGTGTCTCTATATTAGCTTAGTCCGTAAGAACTTGTAATGTCCTGTTAGGATGACTATTGAGTTATAATGGAGCTGATGAAGCTGATCAAGACAAACTGGGTTGGATTCTTATCCACCAGTTTGGAACGTGTGAAGGATGAGAAGAAACTGGATCCCAACTGGGAACTAACAAATCAAAGAAACTGACCAAGACACCAGCTTGGCTCTTCTCCAGTTTACATGACCAGTTTCCATTCAAACACAGAGACAAAGAGAATAAGTCAGAAGAATCATTAAAGACCAGTCTTTAAGAATGGAGATTCCTTAAAGACTAAAGCTAGAATAACTAGTTTAGGTTCCTCAGACTAGCGAAGCTGTTTTGACACAAAAGAAGCATGTCGACATACTGTGTCAGAAAAGGACGTAGCAGATGTAGAACTTCAGGAAAAATCATCCTGCTCCCATCAGAAAAAGAGAAGCCTCATATTGGACATGCCCAATTCATCTCCAAACGACTATAATTTTGAAATGCTCATATCTCGTCACAAAGCACTCAGAGACAACATATAGAAACTAGAAGAAAGCAATGACACTATGCACTAGGGGTGTTCACAGTCTGGTTCGGCAGGTTTTGAGGAAAAATCTCGGTCAAACCAATCGGTACGATTTGAGATTTTTCCAAACCAAACCGGCCAAATAATTTATATAAATCAAATCGGCAAAACCATATAAAAATAGTTTGGTACGACCGGTTTAACGGTTTAAAATGAGACTTTTTTGAATTTCAACAATATACTATAATATATATCAAA
The DNA here is from genome assembly GCA_026898455.1 of Plectranthus barbatus. Lineage (NCBI taxonomy): Eukaryota > Viridiplantae > Streptophyta > Magnoliopsida > Lamiales > Lamiaceae > Plectranthus > Plectranthus barbatus. The sequence goes on from JAPKLW010000214.1 coordinate 591,261, forward strand.
ATCAAAACTTCATTAAAGTGCTGAACAAAAACATAAGAAATAATCAATATATAATCAGTGAATCATACTACAAACGGGGAGCAGCGACGAAGGGGGCCGTGGGGCAGCGAAGCAAATGAGGCGAGAGTGAAGGGAAAAATAAAAGAAAGGGGTTAGGGTTTGAATTATATCATGTATGAGTTAAGTTATAGCATGTGAAACTAATGTTGGGATTGTACGCGTGTAATCTACTGAAATCGTTGTTTAACGTGTCTACTTTGTCTTTATGAGTCAATGAGTTTGGTTTGTTTCTTGGGGGTAAGGATGCATGGTGGAAATTATCTCATTAAGGGTTGATTTGATGCTTTGATTTTTAAATTAAATTTTTTTCTTAATGCTTTAGGAGGGTTCAAATGTTGAAAATAAGGTGCATACTGTTCTTTTTGTGTTAAGATGATTTCAAATTTGGGGGTTCTTTATTTTGTGATTGTTCTTGGATGGTGGTTAATGAATATCAGATCATTATCTAGAGAGTGGGTTTTTAAATATGTTGGAGCATTTTGGATTTTAGCTGTTGGTAAATACGGTGTTGTTGAAACCAGTCATGGTCTTGTTTAGTTTTGAGTTTGGAAGGTATAAATAAGTGCCATGTTGCACCCATGTTTACCCATCACATGAATAAAGTCATGAGTGGATGCAAGTTTTTGCAATTTTGAAGGATAATCACCATCCGGACTAAACATCCCTAGCTGAGGATGTGCCCAACTACTCTACTAGCTCCACACCACCTGTTGAAGGGCCACAGTCCCCTGTCACTCGAAAATCTAAGAAGGCTGCAGTATCTACTCAGCGTCAAGCACCAACTGGAGTTACTCATACTACAACAGCAAAGAAGCAAGCTCAAAGAAAAAGGGAAGGCCCCATCCACTTCACAAGCTTCTCCCAAGAGCTATCTGACAAACCCAAGACAAAACCTTACCGTACCCTATGCAAATTTCCACAAAATGTCCAATCCACTGACCCTACTGCTACCACTCTTGATGAACAAACAACCCAATCCACACAAGAACCAAGTGCTTCTACTCAAGAGACTCTTGCTATGAAGAAGAGGGTTAAGAAGGTATGCAACCTGGAAGGAACCCAAGAAGAGATCTAGGCAGAAAAGTGAAGAGGCTTCTGCCTCAGCATCACCTAATCCTCAGCCACTAATGCTAATTGAGAAGGGTTTCACATCAGACTGCAACACTCTATCTGAGTTTTTGCAGACATCAATAGTGATTGATTTATATACTGAAAGGATTATGATTGGTACATTATGTACAAGGTCGATTGGTTAATATACTGGGAATCATAAATGTTGTATGTTCATCTCCTGTCTGAATTAACAAACATGTGTCGCAAACGCAATTATCCTCTTATCTCGTCAATAGGGAGATCATACGGTGTGTAGAAGATCACGGAAGATCGTATGGATCGTTTGACCTAGCGAGATATAAATGGTTATCACAACTGAGATAGTTCCAGGATAAACTGTCGGTGTAGGCAGCACACGCAGTAATAAACATCTTATCTTGGATGGCTTGGTATGCTGGTGTGGGGCACACATTGA
>JAPKLW010000214.1:603421-623368 GCA_026898455.1 Plectranthus barbatus
AACCGATGCTAAACATGTTTTCGTTACAAATGCAAATGATGTACCTTGTCTGTTGCTTTCGCATGCGTTCTTACTTGAATTGACACCAACCCTCTTCATCTCATTTGACCTCCTCTCATGTTTTCTGCGATCAATCAAATTCTTGTACGCAGTATGAACCACATTTTTCAATGTGCTCAAGATCTGATAACTCAGAATCCCATGAAGATATGAAAGACTGTTCTGCCAAGAGATCAGTAAGCAACTCTTTGAAAGAGTACTCGCTTCTCTTAGCTACATCCTTCTTGAAGTCATAGAATGAAAGCGGTAATGAGTTCAGGATTATATTAATCTTAGCCCGATCACTAATACATCCACCTCTACGTGTGAATCGACTCATGGTGTTATCCATCATCATCACATGTAACGTCACCGAACTATCATCAGCCATTCTCTTACAGACAAGGTCTTTTACGAGATCACAGCTGACAATATTTATGTCTCACTAGGTCAAGTGATCATACTGTCTTCTGCGATCTACAACGCGCCGTATGATCGTCCCTATCGGTGAGATAGGAGGATACCATTGTTACGTGCATGTAAGTTTGTTTAACAGATAGGAGAAAAGTCAATCGTATACTCATTGTAATAAATGCTTTCAATATACAAACTCAACAAGTAGTGTTTGATCTTTCTTTTGTTGGGATGTTGTTTATTTTTGTTGGATGCTTTATGTTTTAATTTGTTTTGTTTATGTTTGGCTTGAGAGTTGTTCTCGTTCTCATGTTGGTACGCATGCTCAATAATGAGATTGTCCCTCACATTTTTAGCTTGCGGCCATGCTCAACTGCAACACGACACTTATCTAAAAATAATTTTGATGTTTTAGGTTTTTAAATTCTGAATTGTTTAATAATCCTCTTTGCTGTAGAAAATACTCAACATGTTTCCAAAAAAAATTAATTTGAGATCTGTTCGTGATTAAGCTTTTCGGGGTGATCATGTTTTCCATTAAACTCTAAAACCTAAACCTCTGCATTGGATTCTTGTTCTCATTGAGGCAAAGTTTAGTGTAATCTTTTTCTTTGGATATGATGAAGGTCATCTTTGTTTAATTCCAGCCTAGGTCTTGTGTGACCTCACTCAAATAACATAATCACTTGATCCTATTTTGCACTTTATTGCCGGTTTCTTTATTTTACCCTATATTATTGTTACCCTTATATCCATTTTTTATAATTATTTTTGCACCTTTATGAGCATTTTTAGGTACTTTTGCAACATTGAGGACAATGTTGATTTCTAAGTTTGGGGATGGGGTGCCGTGAAAAAAATTAGTGACTTGTTATTGATCGAAAAGAGAGAGAGAGAGAAATATTGAGTTATGTTGCTCTAATAAGAAAGGATTACATGCTAAAAGATGCTATGACATTTATCTAGCTTGTGTTTTGTTCATATATATATATATATAGAAAGAAGAAAAAGATAAGAAAGGCAATAGAGGGCTAGAGAGGAATTTGTGAGGCACCTTGGTGAGATTTATAGATGAAAGCTAGGTGTAGAAGTCCTTGAAATGCTCATAATTTAGTCACTTCATCCATACTATCTAACCTTGTCCCTAGTCTATCATTACAAGCTGGAAAGTCCTTCTGATCCTTTGGAATTGAGAACACCATTCGTGGAGAGGTTTGCATGCAATCTAGTGTGGAGAAAAGAAGAGTAGCTTTAATGAGCATGATGGCTTGTGCATTGAAATGTGTGAGAATCTTGTATGCTTATTTCATGTGAACTCTTGAATAAGTTTCATGAGGATTGGACTAATTGAGCTTGAAGAATTTAGTTGTTAAACCATTAAGAAGTATGATGAGATGATGTGTTGTTATACTTATGAGTATGGTTAAGGCTAATTTTCTTCCATTATGCTAGGAGTTGAATGAGTCTCATGTTGAAAGCACAGAGCTACTCTTTGGCTACGGTTTGTTATTTTTGTGCAATTTTTATTTACTCAAGGACGAGTAGGGCTTTAAGTTTGGGGGTGTGATAACTCTCTTAGGAGATTTATATACTTACTTTTATATTACTTTAAGTCTACTTTTATCATGTTTAGGCTTAATTATACCTTAATAAGAGTGCTTATGAATGAGCAGCTTAATGTGATTAGTGTCTATGAATTAATCTCCTTTTGGTATCTAGATTTTCATAAAATAACGCATGTGAGTATCAAGTACAAATCACAAATGAAGTGGAAGATACTAGAAGATAATGTTGAAGCAGGCTGTAGCAAGTTGCTCGGCCAAAGAGAGAAAGTCGGGGAGAGAGAAAATAACATCTCACATGGGCCAACTGTACAATGCTGACATAGGTGACTAAATGCTAAGCTGAGCTAGGGGATTTAAAGTGTATGGGATTGATGCCATATCAACTGGGATAATTAAGGCAACACAGAGATAATTGAGGAAACCTATATGGATCCTTTTGGGGTTGAGAGCCGCATATAAAAGGAAGACACATTTTTTAGAGAGACAGAAACTAGTTGGGAGAGAACACTCTATGTGGAGCAAATAAGAGTGAAAGTAAGGCTCTTGAGTGAGCTGAGTATTGGCCGAAGGAGAAATCTTGAGGGCAATCACCTCGGAAGTGAAGGAACTCACTCTGATGCAGAATCGATTGAAAAACCAATTGTTTATCTTTATTTATCATGTTTTCCGGTAAAAGGATCTTAGTTATTTGCTTATCTACTTTATCTATGAGCTAAATCTTGTAGACTTGGGTTGTTGACTTCCATGTTTGAGTTTATTGAAGTAGTTTACTAATCTGTCACTATTCTGTCAAATTTAGGTGTTAATCATTCTTATCTTGCTCTGTCTGATCAATTTAGCATAGGTACATTTCTATTCATTCTTGGAAAAGTCTGTTTAGGAGAGACCTTGATTTGAGCCATCCGTTTACCATTTGAAAATGTGTGAATATGGTGTGCTTCTCGAATTTGTCTTGTATTGAGCTGGTTAACCCTCAGTTGAACATAGGAATATGTGGATGTACATTTATCTAAGCTTTGGAAAACGGTTATAATACATTTATGTTTCAGCACTAGTATGCATCAGGTCAATGCTACAACATCTTATAAAACATGGAGAGTCTTCAACCTAAGTTGTTTTAATCATTGAAATCTTACTGCCTAGGTTCTCTGTCTTTCGTTATCTAGATTTTATTGTCCTGATTTATGTTAGTTTATCATTTCTACATTGAGATAAATTCAACCACCAATATTATGAAACCCTATTGCATGTTAATGTGTGCACGACTACACATAAAACACTGCATGTGGGATTCAACTCTGGAATACTTCTAGATACTATAACTTGATAGCGTATACTTGCACTTAGTTGTGATCAGACACACCACCACTCAAGGAGGCAATCAGTATTTTATGTTAATAGTGGATGACTACACCATGTGGATATGGCTCCATGTGATGAAAACAAAGGACGAGGCATGTTCTTTGTTCAAGAAGACAAACAATGGTCAAGAATGCAACTAATCATCTATTAAATTCCTTCGTTCAGAGCAATGAGGAGAGTTTTTCTCGATTAAGTTCGTGGATCTATGCATACAAGCGGGGATCTAATAATATTTTACCGCACCATATTCTCCTCAACAAAATAGTGTGGTGGAAAGGAAAATTCGAACAACGATGGACATGGCTCGGTCATTACTCAAGACGATAGTTGTTCCGAGCAAGTCATGTGGGGAGATAGTTCATCATACAGTCTATCTACAAAACCGACTACCAACAAAATTTGTTTGAGAAAAGTCCCCGTTCAAAATATGGACCGGGAAAAAGCGTCACCTAGTACACATGTGTTTGGGTGTACTGCACATGCCAAGGTGACCAATACCCATCTTAAGAAGCTCGACGATCAAAGTCGGTCATTCGTGTACTTGGGCGTCAAAGAGGGAAGCAAAACACATATGCAGCTTGAACCACATCTAAAATAAATGCATGTAAGCTGTGTTGTTGTCTTTGAAGAAAGTAAAGTTGGGGATTAGCGAAATACAGAAGATGAGCAACACCTTGAAGTATTCAAGGAGGTTTTTCATGAGCAGGGAGGAGTTCAAACTACCTAGTTTGAAAGTGGTGTGACACTGATAATATCAACCATTGAATTCAAAGAATACATCACTTCATCGACTCCCATTCGAGATAGCTCTGTATAAGTTGATTAGCTCTAGTTCAGTGATAGGTATCAAAAGCTGCCAGCACCGTGGTCAGGAGGACACTTTGAGAGTGATGATGTGCTAATTCAATATAGGAATATGAGTGATATAATGGCAGAAGCTCCTCGAGTCGATCTTAGTGAGAACTTCTAGGAAGCAACGTTAGTAGAGGCGGAGGAGCCGTCTTACTACAATGAGGCAACCGGTTAACCATAATTGGAGGAAGCAATGGCAAAATAGATCAATTCCATTGAGAGAAATGAGACTTGGTCGCTCGAACCACTACCTGTTGGAAATAAGGCAATTGGCCTTAAATGGGTATTCAAGTTGAAGTAAAACTCAAAAAGAGAAGTGATCTAACCTAATGCTCACCTTGTAGCTAAGGGATACGTGTAGAGACAAGGAGTTAACTTTGAGAAAGTTTTCACACCAATCGTTCGAATGAACATAGTTCGAGTCATGCTTGTCTTAGCAGGAATCGAGGATGGGTAGTGCACCATCTCGATGTAAAGTCAGTGTTTCTAAATAGAGAACTCAAAGAGGAGGTGTACGTGAGTCAACCGAAAGGGTTTAAACTCACAAGGAATGAGCATATGTTGATAAAATTAAATAAGACATTGTGTGGCCTTCTCCAAGCACCTCAAGAATGGAATCTAAAACTCAATCAAAATCTGAAGCAAATGGGCTTCGAAAGATATACACAGAAGTAGGTTGTTTATATAAGGAGAGATTCTAACACAGGTTGATCGTAGGTGTTTACATGGATGATCTAATCGTGATAGGTGAAGACCCAAATAGTGTCAAAGTCTTCAAAAAATAGATGATGGGGGAGTTCGAGATGAGTGGTCTCAGACTACTTCTGTTCTACCTCGGCATTGAGGTGGATCAATTCGAAGTAGGCATTTCAATCAAATAGACAACATATGCTAAGAAAATGTTGACCCAATTTAGAATGCTTGGCTGCAATTCCACGAGAATACCAATGGAGCCGAAAGCTCAACTCCACAAAGACCCTGAAGGACAACCAGTCGATAAGACAAAATATTGAAGAGTCATTGGTTGTCTTTGTTATCTCCTCCGTACAAGTTCAGATCTTTTGTACGCTGTTGGAGTTGCCTACGAAGATGCATCACAAGGTAGTAAAGCGAGTACTTCGATATCTTCGAGGCACTATGCATCTTTGACTAGTGTTTCGAAGACGAGGAGATGATGAAAAGATAGTGGATTATTCTGAGAGTGATCTTGCAAGAGAACTGGATGATCAATATAACACAGGAGGAATAACGTTCTATGTAAATAATTGTCTTGTTTCGTGGAACTCACAAAACACCAGAAAACGATGGCTCTTTCCTTGTGCAAAGCAGAGTTCAAAGTAGCAGCTGTGGTAGCATGTCAAACACTTATCCTGAAAATATCGTTGTTCGAACTGATTGGTTCAAAACTAAAGATAGTGAAGCTCTTTGTCGACAATAAGTCTGCGCTCACGCTTATAAAAAAGCCAGTGTTCCATGATCGAAGCAAGCACATCGACAAAAAATATCATTTCATTTAAGAGTATGTCAAGTCGGGTAAGATCGAAGTGGATTTCGTTCGAACAGATGTGCAGAAGGCCGACGCAATGACCAAAGCCTTACTCGTACCAAGGTTGGTGCGAGGTTAGAGACCTCGAACCACTCAAGGAGTTAGGTGGAGAATGTAGATATTTTACTTCTTGATTTAAGGAGATTTTGTTTCCCTATCTAGTTGGATAGATATCTCATATTTTAGAGATATATTGTTATATCCTATTATATATTGTTATTTCTTTTTTCATCTTAGTTTTTTCTTATAAATAGGAGTGGTAGATAGCTTTGTTTAATAAAAGTTTTTACATAAAGATTTGTAATAGTTGATTAAATGAAATAAGAATCTCTAAAATTCCTCCAAGCATATTTTCTTCTCTTCTTCCTTTCGTATCTTTCTATCAACAATTTAGGGTTCAGGATATATAGACATAGGATTGGAGAAGTTCCGAGACCTTGTTTACCATAGAGTGGAAATAAATATCAATTATATTTTTAAAAAAGTATTTAATTGAATGCAATCTAAACTAAGATGTGTATCACAAAAGAAACCTATGAGATCATCCCATATAAATGTCTCAAAAAGAAATATTTATCATAACTATAAATTAATTCTTAGTCATCATACAAGATTTTCATTAATTAAACTTATCATAACTATAAATATTTATCCTTGTTGCATGCATCATTCTAGATTTTAGATGAACCTATCGACAAGAAATCAAGGTCTAGTTAAAAGAATTAGATTTGAACTTAATAGTATTAGATATGATTTGCTCGTAAGTTCATTTAGTAAATTATCTTAAAACATAAATTTATTGATTTTTTAAGATTTATATTTTATACTTTAAAGTAATACATATAAGTTCTTGATTAACTTGGATCAGACATAACAAAATAATAAATTTGAGTAAATATGTTTTTCTATGATAAGATACATTATTTGAAAATTTGAATCATTCATCTCTTTTAATTCCCTTAAATTTTAAAATAAATCATTCAATACAAAGTGAAAATACTCATTTTTTTTCCTAATGAATCTTTGACTAGTGTTTCGAAGGCGAGAAGGTGATGAAAAGATAGTGGATTATTTTGAGAGTGATTTTGTAAGACACTTGGATCATCAATATAACACGGGAGGAATAACGTTTTATATGGTTGAATTTGATTGATCTGGCCTCTTTGGGCCTTTTTAGTGGTGGCCATTTGGAACCGGAACCGCCGGAACCGGCCCGGCGGTTCACGGTTCCGAACCAGAACCGTCCAAAACGGTTCGGAACCGGAACCGTAACCGTTTTTGGACGGGCCGGTTCAGGTTCAAGAAATAGCCTGAACCGGAACCGGCGGTTTTGGTTCCGAACCGGAACCGGCGGTTTCGGTTCCGAACCGGCGGTTCCGGTTCCGAACCGTTGAAAATATTTTGAAAATTCAAAAATCGACGAATCAGAGAGCGCCACGTGTCCCTAAAAAAATAAAAAATAATAAAAAATAAAATATTTTTTGAACCGCCGGTTTGGAACCGGAACCGTGTCGAACCGGAACCGAAACCGTTTTTGGACGGGCCGGTTCCGGTTCCAACTTTCTAGAACCGCCGAACCGGCGGTTCCAAACCGGAACCGGCCCGTGGCCACCACTAGGCCTTTTAAGCTATGGATATTGATGTGATCTAGTTAAGATGTTAAATGAGCGTTAAGATACATTGACTAGTCTTTTTTTCTTTTTCTTTTGTTTTCATTTTGATTGATATTTTTCTTTATTTTAAAAAATGTGTGGCCTCAGAACTTGAACACCCTTCATTCATTTATTTTATGCTTATCTATTTTTAGTAGAATATTTTTAAAAATAATTTTTGTTTTAAAAAACACGTTTAGACTTGATTAAGCTTAGGAGTTTTAAAAGACTCGATAATAATACTAAAAGTTAATTTAATAATAAACGAATAAAACTTAGACATAGTGTTCGATTCGACTCGGTTGAATTAATACCTTAAACACAATTTTCCTTTAAATTATGATTCATAATTTCATCTGCCTTTGTGATAATAGCCCAGTTGTGAAGTAATGTACATATAATATGATTGAAAGTATTAAATCAAATTCCTTCAATATCACTATATACAAACTTACTATATAATTTGCCAAATATAACTTACAACTATGGTCGCGGATAATTTTGTTCAGAACAAAAACTTACAAAAATTGAAGAATCAGTGGCGGATCCAAAAATTTAATAATTAAATAAACTAAATTGAGAATACATTATACAAAAATATATATAAATAATATACAAAAATATATAAATAATAATAAATATGTATATTTTATAAAAAGGAAAAAAATTGGGGTACAAGTCTACCCCATTAAGTAGATCCTCCCCTGCGAAGAATAAATTATGCGAAAATAAACTGTATTATTAATTATTTATAAAAAAGATAAATTAGTGTGGACTTGGCAATGCAAAAGGCTTCAAGAATGTTATAATCTTGAAGAATTTTTCATGAATGTGAATGAATTAACTGGTGTATGGTCGAAGGGGTCTCTTTCTAATTCCCAATAGAAATAAGAAAATATCCCAAAAGTTTAGGGATTAAATATAGATTTACAAAATCTTTCTATCTTGTTTAATTAACGGAAAAAACATGCAGTCTTAATCCGATAGTATGTTTGAGCATATCTTCTTAAATTGGAAACTCACCAAGAATATACCTTTTCTAGAGCTTCTAACGTCCTTTGTGGGCTTTCGAAACGTTCCGATATCTATCTCATCCAGGGGCGGATCTAGAAACTTAAAATTGGGGGTACAATATATAAATAAAGTTAAAATGGGGATACATTAGTAAAAATTTATATAAATAATATATAAAATATAAATATATATATATATATATAATAAATAAGAAATAAAATTTTTGGGGTACAGTTGTACCCCATCTCTCCATGTAGATACGCCTCTGATCTCATCAGAGACATATGTTGATGCGTTTACGAATTGTGTTGCTGGCACTGCATATTTTTATGGGCATATTAAAAATTGTTCACGATATATATTAGATTATTAATTTCGTCTGGAGTGACTGAATGCATTGCCTGTTGAACTAAGTTATCTTAACATACAATAACTATCATATAAAAATATGGTTGTAGAATACATTAGACGTTAGTCAAGCGGTCATATAGCACCTAGCGCCTAGGCACGGTTAACATATTTTTTATATTTTCATATTATAAATATAAAATATTAAAGATAAAAAAAATATTGTAACCAATTTATTTTCAAAGTTTAAATATCCTTAAAAAATAATAGAATATCAATATAGAACAATAAATATTTCAACATTTCAAAATTTAGTTTATACCAAGAAAAATAGACAATATCAAAATAAAATTACAAAAATTATAATAATCCTTACATTCAAATTCTCGATTGTAAAACACCTAATACGGTTTTAAAATGTGAATAATTGAAAATTTTTATCTATTATTCTATTTAATATGTCTTTTCTAATTTATTTATGTTCTTATGAATCTTTTCTAATTTTTTTAAAAATTACCGAACTGACCCGCCTAGCCCGTACAAAAAACCGTATAGTCCGTACAATTGTTCGTATAATCGCGGTGCCTAAGCGGCCTAACCGTCTAGGCGGCCGCCTAGACGCGTATAATTTCTTAAATGTATAGTAGAGCCATACAAGAGGTTTTCAGGACGCTCACGTAGGCGGCTGCCTAGGCCATATTTTACAACAATGTATAAAAATAAGTTTACTCATATAAAAATAAAAAATTCAAACTTCGTTTTCCAATAATGAGTTGGCAATTTTAAATTCTGCAACAAAAACAAAATAAGTTGTGGAAATGGAAGTGAATGTGTGTTCCTCTTTTTTTCTCACTCATAGAAACGTGGTGAGAGAAACGTTTACCTCTTCCACTAAGCCTTTCATGGCTTGGTGGCATTTTTGTTCCCTTCCATTCTCATGTAGTGTTTCTTTCTCATTTGGTCCCCCCACCCTCCATTTCTATTCCATCATCTATTTAAATTTTCTTTTTATTACTCTATCCCAAAATCTCTCATTAAAAAATCATTACACCGAAAATCTTATGCTACAAGAAAAAATAATATCTTTACCGAAATATAACCATCAAACTTTGATAGGCTTAAATCGAACTATATATATATCGAATAATTTTGATATTTTCTGTATATTAGAAGTATTGTATATTAATTTATTTCTCTTTTATTTGGTACTTTTGATACTCTGATCAAGAATCTACAGAGATTAGATTTCATTAATTGATAATTCACAATTTTTTTTATTGTCAATTCTATGTTTTTAAATTAGTATATACTCCCTCAATTCATTATTATTGACCTATTTTTTTTGGTACAGAAATAAAGGATTGTAAGTATTCAATAAATTGAGTAGAATAAATATTTTATTTTTTATTATTTTTAAAAATGAGACTAATAAAATAAGATAAAAAAAATAGACAATTCAAACGAAATAGTACTTATTTAATCCATTACTTAAAAATGGGAGAGTTGATCAATTGCAGAGGCAAAATCGGCCGCCATAGCACTCGCAGTCGCTTTGCCTTTTGTTATTATTATTAATAAAAAATTGTTTTTGGCATATATTGGATATTTGTAGTGACGAGACCACTATAAAAGCACACGCGAGTATGAATTATTATTAAGTCACAAATACAATCATTACTGTTTCACCACAAGCCTACTCTGCGACACATCATCCTCAAATTCTTTATTTTATATACTATTATTTCTGCGGCGCGTCACAAATATTAAATTTATATATTGTTAATAAATTATAAATGTATTAGGTGTTGAATTTTAGTAAATTAATGTATGTTACATATTGATATAAATATTATTTATATAATAATTATGTGTTCGATAAATATGATACCCTGATATATCCACGTACGCTTTATATTTTTAAAATAAATAAAAGGTTATAATCAAAATTCAATAAAAAAAATTAAATTGTTGTTCCCACATTTTATATTTTTTAACATATAAATAATACTGATATAAGTAACATAAAAATTCAAACTAATATACTCACACTTTACATATTGCAGCATAAAATAAAAAATATTAAATTAAATAAATTAGAAAAAATCAAACGAATGTACCGATGTTTAAAAGTTAATCATTTGAGTTATTTTACTAATTAAAATTAAAATTATACAATAACATGGCTATGATTTCATACATAAATTTCTATATTATATAATACAATTACATTGGTGAGTTGTTCATTATTCGTTGTAGTACATATTACATATAATTACTATTTTAAATTATAAAAAATAATTAATTTGCACCGAATATAAAAACTAATACATAAGTTATATAAAATTATTGTATAAGTATCTATTTAAGTAATAAATTAAATAATTTGATATTAATCTATCTTATTAATTTATTAATATCATCAAATTTTACTATCTTATGATGTTTGAAAATTTAAAATCACAATAATTTTGCTTGTAATCATCACTTAATTTTGTATGTTATTATATAACTTTAGTTACCGAAACTATATAAATTATTAAACTATAAATTGTTGAGAAAGATAAATTATTTTGTTGATAGTAATGGAGATAGTTGTTTATTATCATATAATATATAAATTGAGAATAAGATTGTCTATCTTTATAGAAATAAATAAATTATTATGATTAGCTTTAATTGATAATTATTTAATTAATCATGATGTATTGACATAAAATAAAATATATTTTTTTGGTACAATAACCGTACCCGCCATTTTATTTTCTAACCACTTCTTTGCTTTAGTATATATACTAGTTTTTCACCCGTGCGTTGATATCCGCGTGTCGTGGCATGCACCCATGTTATTTTTGTTTCAGTTTTAATTCAAGAATTTAATAATTTTTATATCTTATTGTATAAAACAATTGATCACATAAGAATAATATTTATTATTTTATATTTTATTATATAAAAATGTGATCACAAAAATATTGTATCTTAAGTAATATATTATTAAATGGTTATGAAAATATGTTGAATAGTACACATTTTGAAACTGATATACCCAAGTTATATATTTTAAACATTAAATAAAAATACTAATTTAAATAAAATAAAAAAAATCAAATTAATGTATCCACATTTCATAAAAAATACGTTGATATTGTGTTATTGAACAGTCAAGTTAAACGTATATTTTGGGTGTGAACCATTATTGAATGATACTTGTTTTATTTTGTGTAATAATTTGATGCTTATTTCAGTTTATTTCAAATAATGAAATGATGGGAGAAATGGAAAGTGTCGGTTTAATACTATTTTATTTAAGTGCAATGAAAGAATGGTTGAAAGAAATACATTTTTTATGGCGTGAGAAATACAATTATTCAGACGAATCTTTAATAAACTCAATATTTGACTGTATCAAAAGAATGAATAATTTCATAATTTTGAGCGTGATCTAAGTGTAATGGGCAGTTTTTTTTCCTTTTTTCTTTCTTAAATTTGAGAGTAATATAATAGTAATGGATGATTTTTTGGTTTTGCATTTTCTTTGTTTAAAATATTCAACTATGAAATGTTTATATAAAACAATTGTCATAATTTTTTAGCATTTTTTTTTTTAGTAGATTAAATAAAATTATTGTCGTAATTATAGTCGTAATCTTAGCAATAATTATATATGAAATCAAAGTCGTAATTACACTTTAATACCTTATACATAAAATTATATATAAATTTTAGCCCAATATATCTGTAATTATATAAATATACAAAAAATAACAATAATTATATTTTTGTCATTTTTATTTTAAAAACGTCACATCAATATTAATTTTATTTTATTTGTTATTTTGTACTCCCTCCGTCTAAACTTAATTGTACCATTTAATTTTTTAACACTCAACAATAAAATATTAATATACTCTACACTCACAATCTTTGGTTATTGTGCCCAGTGAAGCCGGGACAATTAAATTGGGACGGAGGGAGTAAATTATAACATATACAATAAATAATTATATCAATTTCAATAAAACAATATTTGTGTGCGATTTTTGTAATTGAACTCATATTTTGTAAAGTTTTATGTTTGATTTGTTTTATTGAATTTATACAAAGAATAATTTATATTGGTTTAGGACAATAAATTCCTCGATAAATATTTGTTGATATTATTGGAGATGATTATGGATTATTATGTGGTAGGAGAATTAATAAAAAAGTGTATATTTATTATATATAAAATTAATAATTATCTTATAAAATTATAATGTATTTTGATATAAAATAAATATTAATATAATTGTCCAAATTATTAGCCTTAATTTTAGCAATATTAATAAGTAACCCTTCCCGCCAGTTTTAAAATAACTACTATTTTCTTTTCATATATTATATAGACTAGATACTAGATTTAGGGGTGTTCGCGGTCCGGTTCGGCCGGTTTCGGAGGAAAATCTCGGCCAAACCAATAGGTACGGTTTGAGATTTTTTCAAACCAAACCGGCCGAATAATTTAGCCAAACCAAACCGGCCAAACCATATAAAAACAGTTTGGTCCGGCCAGTTTTTGCGGTTTGAAATGAAACCTATTATAAAGTTTAACAATGCACTATATATTTCAAAATAAAAACTACAATTCATTTCAAAATAAAAACTACACTTCATACCAATAATATAAAGTTTTAAAACACAAAATAAAAAATAAAAAAGTCCATAGTCCACATATGAATGATAACCACAAAATACACATCAAAGTCCACAACATTTCAACAATCCACTAAAGTTATTACACTTCAAAGTTCCAACATAAAAAAAATAAATAAACAAGAAGTCTTCTTCTTCGATCCAACTCTCAACTACAAAATAAATTAAAATTATAGTTACTATTCGAATTAACATAAATATAAAAGAATACATTATCTAGAGAAATTGAATTACCTTTTTCACGCATATTATTCTTCAATATGATCCGTGCAAATACTTAGTTGGTCGGCAAAATCTGAAATTGAAAAAAAAAAAAGTTAAATTTTGTTAGCACAAATAAAAAATAATAAAATTAGTAAAACATATGAATACCTTTTTCAAGATCATCAATCTCTTCAATCTCTTGCAAAGCACTTTGTAAATCAATTCTATCTCTAGTGATTTCACTTCGCAACCAATTTTGTGCGCATATGAGTGCTTGCACAGTTTTAGGACTAAGAGAACTCCTATAAAAATCTAGAACACGACCTCCCGTGCTAAATGCCGACTCCGAAGCAACGGTAGATACAGGAATAGCTAGCACATCTTTTGCCATTTCAGACAAAATCTTGTACTTGCTAGAATTATTCTTCCACCAACCCAACAAGTCAAAAGGCCCGTCTATATTCTCTTTTGCTTCACTCAAATACTTCTCCAATTCATTCTTTTCACTAGTTTCCCCCGCTTTCATAAAAGACTTGAACTTTAACAAACGTCTCTCATGTATAGGGCGATTCCCACCCTCACTATCACCAAAACTACTGTTTGAGGAACCATCGCCTTTTTTCTTAGCATGCATAGGATCAGGAGAACGATAATGCTCAAAAAGCCTCTTCATAGTTTCTTGCACCTTCCTACTCATTCTCATTGCAAGATCATCATTACCATAAGTATCACAAAAACTCCAATCAACATACTCCTGCTTATAACGAGGATCAAGTACCACGGGAATAAACAAGAAAGGATTCATTTTCTCCACATCTCCCCAATACTTATCATACTTCACTTTCATTTGTGAAGCCATGACACTCAACCTAGAATCTCCATCCTCTATACAAAAATTTATATGACTATACATCGAACACATATCATGAAAATAAGTATTCGAAGTAACATACAAAGATCCCGAAAACCGATTGGTCACATCGTAAAACAGCTCAAGAAATTTCATGAAATTACTAGCTGCTTCCCAATCCCAATCACGAGGTGGCCCAATTCTATTTGGGTCACTTGATCCCTCAGAAAAGTATCGAATATATTGACTATCATCTTCCAAACGCTCAAATCCCCTCCTAAACTTCAAAGTCGACTGCAACATCAAGAATGTTGAATTCCATCTAGTAGGAACATCTAAGCACACACTCCCACCAACCTCCAACTTCTCTTTTCTCACACATTGATTGAATTTTTCTAACCTAGAGGGTGATGATCTAACATACCGAACAGCATTTCTAATCACTTGGATAGAAGAGTCATAATCTTTCAAACCATTGGTCACAATCAAGTTCAAAATATGAGCACAACAACGCATATGCAAAAGATCACAGTTCAAAATAGATTTTCCCCAATTTCTTATTTTCTTTTGCATATAATGAATAGCTCCATCATTAGAACCAGCATTGTCTACAGTGATTGTGAGAGCCCTCTCAATACCCCATGAAATCAAACATGCTTCAATCATCTTTCCAATTGTCTCACCCTTATGATTAGTAATAACCTCAAAGTTCAAAATTCTCTTTTGTAACTTCCAATCATCATCAATATAATGGACAGTTAAAACCATATAATTAATATTTTGAACTGAGGTCCATGTGTCAGTTGTAAAACAGAATTGTCGTGAAGACTTAGCAAACACGCCTTTCAATTTTTCCCTCTCTTCAACATATAAGCCTATGATATCTCTAGCCATGGTGATACGACCTGGTAGCTCTAATTTAGGTTGAACAATAGAGCAAAATAACCTAAAACCCACCTTTTCAACAAATTTAAAAGGAAGCTCATCAAGTATTATCATCTTAACTAAAGCTTTCCTACCCATTTCTTTGGTAAATAATGTAGATACCAAACCACCCTCAACTGGCTCAAATGATAAAGTTTTCTGTTTCTTATCCTTGTTAGGGTATTTCTTACAACTATTCAAATGATTCCATAAACTGCTAGTGCCGATCTTACTTGGAGCATAGGAGTAATCTTTGTGGCAGTATTTGCATATACAACGTGGGTTGTCTTTCGGGACAGGATCAGGAGCATTGAAATGATCCCATACAGCTGAATTCTTTTTCTTTCTTTTGGAATTAGCTCCTTGTGTCTTCTCAGCATCAATGTCCTCTTTTTCCAACTCAATTGGAGTATTGTTATCCTCCATAACTCAAAGAAGAATCTGTATCAAGCAAATGAATTTAGAAAATGAATCTCCATAACAAAATAATCAACTAAAAAAATCTGAATATCTTACTTACCACTTAGCAGACGTGGGTCGAGTGGTGCAAAGCAGCGTCGCCGGTGGAAGGCAGTCGACGAGGGGAGATGGGTGTCGGTCGTGGGGCAGCGAGGGTGGAGATTGGCGAGTTGGTCGAATGGTGCAAAGCAGGGGAAAGCAACGACGCCGGGCGAAAGGCAACGTCGTCGGGTGGAATGCAGCGTCGCCTGGAGAAGGCAGTCGGCGAGAGGTGGAGACGGGAGAGTCGAGAGCAGCGGCTGCCGGCTGGGGAAAGCAGCGACGCCGGGCGGAAGGCAACGTCGCCAGGCGGAAGTCAGCGTCGCCGGCAGAAGGCAGCCGGCGAGAGGTGGAGACGGGAGAGGTGGGGCAGCGAGCTAGGGAGGGTGGAGACGGCCGATGGTAGAGTCGAGAGTTTGGGGAAAAAAAACGTTAGGGTTTTTTTATTTTTCTATAAAATGTATGTAAATAAAGTTGAGTTTTAGATTTTTAAAAAAAATGGCAGTAAAAAACAAGGAGGAGGATCGAACCTGCACCATCATACATATTAATGCCCCTCCATTGCAACTAATCTATAATACACGACTTGTACAATATCTAAACAAATATATATATAACCATGTATAAATACATATATATATATATATATATATATAAATATATGGCTGGTCCGGCCGAAACGGCCGGTTTAGGCCTCCAAACTGGAACCAAACCAGTTTTGGCCGGTTTCAAATTTTTCAAACTGCCAGTTTGAAAAATGAAATTATAACCGGCCAAACCGGCCAAATAAATCCGGTTCGGCCGGTTTGAACGGTTTCGGCCAAACCGCGAACACCCCTAACTAGATTTACATTCATGCGTTGCATGAATTTGATTCAAATATCATTATTATTTTACTTTATAATATTAAAATATAATTTATAAAATTATATCTATATCTATTTAAATAGTTCAATTTGCAATATTAGCTCATAAAATATTGTACATATAAATTGATACAAATATGATATAAGAAAATGTGACTCAAATATAATTTTGTTGAAATTCATATCTTACCTAACGCATTAGTAGTAACATAAACATAAAATAAAGTCAATTGCTGTTAATATAGTGTGATATTTTTTAATGAAAAAAT
Organism: Plectranthus barbatus; assembly: GCA_026898455.1. NCBI lineage: Eukaryota > Viridiplantae > Streptophyta > Magnoliopsida > Lamiales > Lamiaceae > Plectranthus > Plectranthus barbatus. The sequence goes on from JAPKLW010000214.1 coordinate 620,517, forward strand.
TGCATATTTGTTATTATAGTAAACTTATTTGCTATATTATAATAGCGAATTAAAGAATATTTATCATACTCTTTTAGTTTATTGAAAAAGAATAACGACATTTAATGTGTGTATAAAAAGAATTGTTCATAAAATATTTTATTAATGAAAAAATATATCACATATTTTTAAATTCCATAAATATAGAAATTATTAAGTAAATGCTAAAAAAAGATTGCATTGATTTCCTAATTAAACAAATCGTCGAGTAAACTATATATTATATATTTAATTATTATGTGTTTGATGGTTATGATAAAGGATATATATATTTTTAACCCGATATACCCACAATTTATTTTTTCACATAAATCATAATTTAAATAAAATGAAAATCAAATTGGTGTACTCATATTTTATATTTATTTTAATATATAAATAATACTACTAATTTTAAGTAACATAAAAAATCAAACCGATATACTCACATTTTATATATTTTAGCATAAAATAAAAAATCTTAAATAAAATAAAACAGAAAAAATTAAACTGATGTAATCACATTTTAAAAATTAACTTATAGTTTGATTACTGAATTTATATAAATTATGCAATTATAAGTTCTTATATATTGGTGAAAAATAAAATATTTTGTTGATAATTAATAGAAATAATTGTATTTTATTATGGAATATTTAAAATGAAAATAAGACGATCGGCTATATTTATAGGACATAATTGATTGATATTGACTAATGAATAATAATGTATCTAATAAAAACAATAAATTTTCTTGATGGAAGAGATAATTTTAGTATAAAAATTAAAATTCTAACATATAATAAAATATAATAATATATGTTGAGATTAGGATTTGAACCTAGGCCTTTCTTTTAAAAGAGATACTTAATGCACACATTGAGATCAATTCAGCCTCTAAATATTTTTTTAAAATAAGTTGTTCAGAAATGACGATTTATATCTATTTTTAAAGAATTAGCGGGAACAGTTTTTATAGACTTCTTTACTTTAGTATATATATAGATAGATGTATAGGAAGTAATTTTGGTGTGAAAAAATTGTTTTCGAGAAATGAGAAAGTTAATTATGTTTATTGCACAGTTTGAATATTATATTAATTTTTAAATAGGGATAAGGGTCAATTTAATCCTTCGATTATTCTGACAGGATCACTTTAGCCCCTCCTTAACTATTTGGCTCAACTAAACCATTTGACTTTAAAAAGTAGCTTAATCTAACCCCTCAACTTAAAAAATGATTTTTTTACCTTGATTTAGAGAGAATATATATTTGAGAGATAATAAATATTTAATTTATAATTTTATCTTAGTTTTATATTTATTACTTTTAAATTACTTAAGTTATTTTTTATTTGTACTTTTAATTTGTATAAATAAGAATATTTGAAATAATAAATATATCTATTAGAAAATAAATCTGGAATACAAGTAAATTTAATTTGAAAACTAAATTAAATAAATAACAATTGTCGATAGTTTATAATAAAAAGATTTATTTATTACATCTATCAGATTGATATTTAATTATTGTTGGAGGTCCGGACTCGATCCGACCTGATTAAAGTACTGAATTGGGTTCAAACCACAAGCCGGACCCGTTATCGACCCAATCATAAGAAAAACATCTTGCTCGAGCTGAATAGGATCGAGCACGAAGCAGTTCGAACGATAAAAGCGGTTCGCATAGTACCGGAAAGAGTCCGGTCAGTCCCTCCCGCAGCTCTATCTAGTTCGATTCCAACGAAGAAGGGAGCTCGATGAAAGAACCACGCACCTCGCACCCCTAAACATCTCAACGGGTGGGACAACGGCCGCCACGCGAAGGATTCGTAACCGCCAGGCCCCACTTCCAGCCAACCACCCCGATAATCGCGGATTCGACTCTAGGAGGTTGAATACGGCGCGGAAACCCTAGGGCTGTAAGGTATCCTATAAATATATCACCAAACCAAGGAAAAGGGGGGGAGAACGACTGTTAAGAACGCTAGTGCTGAGCTTTTCCATACAACACTTAAAAAACACCCTTTTTTCAACATTCATAGCAACTTTATCAATAGTTTAGCCGCTAGCATTTCTTGTACGCCTGAATAAACTATCCTTATTCACCATATTCCTGTAATAGTCTTCGTATTATATTCCAGTTCTCGGGGCTCCGATACGTATTCAAATCGAACCTCAACAATTATTAAATCTAATTTATATACCAATAAATTGTATTTTAGTTGAAGTTAAAAATAATAAAAAATAAGCATAAATATACACAAATTTAGCAATCATTGCTGAGATATTTAAAAATAATAATAATAATAATAATAATGAAATAAAAAAATATAAATAATAGTTATATTGTAAGCTATTTTTATTTTATTTTATTTAAGCTTCAACAACTTCGAACCGTATAATATCATATTTAGAAATATAAATGTTATTCTTAAAAAGATGTATTGTCGACTGATTAGGTGGTCTCATATCTACCGTCAAGATATTATGAGAGTCTATTTTTTAATATATAGAAAAATAATTAATTTTTGACATAAAAATAAAATATTGATTTTAGAAATCGGTAAATACTTATACTATTGTTTATAATTATTTATGAATGACATATTAATGTTGATTTAATAAGGTAATTTAATACATTTGTTTTAACTAAAAATAATAGTTAAGTATTTTTTAGCTCATACAAATTATATTAAGTATTTTTATTTATACTAATTAAATTATAAATAAAAATAATAAACAATCTAATAACAATAATAAAACTATAAAACAAATATATATTCTCTCCTTTCTTAATCAAGGTAAAACAATCATTTTTTAAGTTTAGGGGTT
>JAPKLW010000214.1:623378-686762 GCA_026898455.1 Plectranthus barbatus
TCAAGAAAGGGCTAAATTAATCCTTTTAGAATAGTCGAAGGGTTAAATTGACCCTTATCCCTTTTAAATAATGTGGTAAATATATTTAAGTAATATGGATATTTAAGCAATGTATAATAACACATAATCAAGCAATATAGAAAATGTAACAAAGTAATTTTCTTATTTCTTACAAAGTGATTTTTTCTTACGTGATCACATCTCTCTTTCTCTATATAATGCCTAATTGGCTCTTGGATTGTTATAAATCATTTAATAAACAAACAAAAATTTGATGTTTGCATGAAAAACGAATGTGGTCCATGCCAAGAGGAAACGTTAGGAAAAAGCCACAGCATATTAAAGAAAAGTTGAATAACATTGCCATAAAATTGCATGTGACATAATTAGTTGTAATTTCTCTCATTGTTTTAGAATCTCATCTTTGAAAAATTTATCAGTAGATATCCAGTGTCTCTAGCTATTGCTATTACGTAACTCATGATCAATTAATTATAAATAAAACGTTTAATCATTATGCTACGAAGTTGGGAAAATTAATAACTTTGTTAAGAATTTGTGTTCTAACAAAGTCTATTATGTCATCTATCATATCACAATAAATCACAAGGCATGCATTTGGAGCATATAATAAGCTCATAGAGATTAACACATATTCGTTTAAAGCAATCAAATTAAAATAATTGGGTAGATTTATCTAATTTTATGAATGAGAAAGCAAAATGACAAATCATGTAATTTGAGTCGGTTGAGAGTTTACAGTAGGAATCAACCAGTGTGACTGGATTGGAATATTTTTAGTAAAAATATTTAAGCTATATATTATATAAATTCATAATACAATACATGGTTAAAGATTAGAACACAACTACAAGAGGTTTTAAGTTTCAATCCTAATTCCTATAAAGCTAATTTATTTTTCGAAGTTCTTTTTTTTTAAAATAGAAAAGTCCTCCATATTTTCAATTATTCATGTTTATGACAATTTTATAACTCATATTAACTATGTGCTTTCACAAGAAATCTTCCAAAAAAAATTGAAAATGCTAAATGTTAAAATTCGATCATGAATCGATATCTGAAACCGTAAAACCAATAAATCAAACAATTTTACTACAATTTAACCAATTTAATTTGTAAATATTATATAAGTATTTCCAAGCATCAAAACGTGCTTAGACATGCATGGTCCACCTCAACATTGTCATGTGAAGTACAACAAATAAATATACAATTTGGCTCTATTTTAGGGTGCTAATCTATCAGCCTCACAATAAACAGATAGCTAAACTTTATTTCGGTTTCATTTATTACTATCTTTGCATCAACGTGCAAAATCAAATAGATAATATTTTATATATAATATAATTAATGATATTATATATTTTAAGTAATTTTTAAAAAAATTATTAGTTTATAAAACAAATTAAGTTCTTATTATTTAAATATAGTAAATAAAATAAATTATTAAAAATTGTTAGCTCTCTTGATCCAAAAAGTCATAAACAATTGATAGAAAACACGAAGAAAGAAGATAAGAAATTATGGAGGAATTTTAGAGTTTTATTTCTTGTAAACAACTGTTACAAAACTCTATGAAAAATTGAATTAATTATTGCTCTAAGCAATGAAAACTATTGCCCCTATTTATAAGAAAACTAGGATAGATAAACAAGGAAAATTAGATAATTTAGGATGTATTTATATCTTCCTAATTAGATTAAATTATTTTCCAAACTAGATAAGGAAACAAATCTTTCCAAAATCAAGGAGTAAATCTTCAACATTCTCCCCCTTACTCCTTGAGTGGTTCGAGGTCCTTGACTCCGAGCAAATGTCGCATCACTACCAACTTCGGTGCTTGTAAAGTTTTTGTTAGTGCATCGACCTTTTGCTCATCGGTTCGAACGAACTCCACCTCAATTTGACCTGCTTCGACACATTCTCAAATGAAGTGATACTTCATGTCAATGTACTTGCTTCGATCATGGAGCACTGGATTCCTCACTAGTGCGAGTGTAGACTTGTTGTCGACAAAGAGCTTCAATGCCTTCGATCTCAAACCAGTCAGTTCGAACAACAGTGCTTTCAACCACATCGTTTGAATGTTGTCGCTGCTGCTGCCATGAACTCTGTTTCGCACGTCGAAAGTGCAATTGTCTTCTGCATCTGCAAGTTCCACGAGACAAGACATCATTGATGTAGAATGTCACGCCTCTTGTGCTTTCCGATCTCTTCATCACCTCCTTCTCCTCTTTGAAACACGAGTCCGAAGTGCATAATGCCTTGAAGGTATCGTAACACTTGCTTCACTACCATGTGATACATCTCCGTATGCCCCTCCATAAATCTGCTGGCAACTCCAACTGCATAGGAAAAATCTGGCCTCGTGTGAAGAAGATAGCGTAGACAATCGATGACTCTTCGATATTCTGTCTCATCGTCTGGTTGTCCTTCAAGATCTTTGTGGAGTCGAGCCCTCGGCTCCATTGGTATTCTGGTAGAGTTACAATCAAGCATCCTGAACTGGGTCAGTACCTTCTTGGCATAAGATGTTTGCTTGATTGAAATGTTGGGTTTTATATACTGAAAGCATTTATTACAATGAGTATATGATTGACTTTTCTCCTATCTGTTAAACAAACTTACATGCACGTAACAATGGTATCCTCGTGTCTCACCGATAGGGACGATCATATGGCATGTTGTAGATCGCAGAAGACAGTATGATCACTTGACCTAGTGAGACATAAATATTATCACAGTCGAGACAGCGTTGAGGATACGTCTGCCCCGATGGCTGCGGCATAGTCGGAAGAAGTAATCTGTCTTGGTTACTTGATATGCTGGTACACAAGGGTGGTGTATTGATAGGACCACATTGAGATGTATTTGTCTGTCTCACATCAGCGAATACAAGATCTCGTTCTTGATTGAGTCCAAACCCTAATGAAGGTTCAGGGGTATGCACAGGTTGACTGTTGCTTTGATTTGCCATGGTGGAGAGCATAAGTAACGTGCTAGTATATCCGCATTTTGGGTAGCAGCAGTTCGTGTAGTACAGCCTGAGACTGAACTTATGTAATCATATCCGAGTAATAGGATGAGGACATTCCCTGAGGAGCTCAATAACATTCATCGTGCCAAAGTCCTACAGGCTGATTAAGTTCAGGCACGAGTGATAAGGTTTGAGTGGTACTAATCAGGAAAATAAGATATTAATTAATTGTAGGTAGAGTCTGTCACAAGCTCCAATTAATTAATGAATGTCCGGTAACCTTAAATATGGGGATTCTCAGATAAATGCAGCCCGTTCTCACAACGTGGTAATAAAGGGGTAGGTCAGTATTAATTCTGTGGTGAAAAAGAATTAATATTAATTAATTAATTGTGTCCTGGGTTGTGGACATGTGAATTAATTAATTCATAGGCCCACTTTATTATTTGCATTAGGTCCCAGGTCTGGCCCAATTATGTATGCTGAAAAAAGGCCCAGTAGCCCATTAGGGATAAAACCCTAAGTCTATAAATAGACATCTCTCTCTCTCTGAAACCCTAGCCACCTTGATCATAATCCGAATCAGTCAAAACCCTAGGGAGAGAGAGTTGGGCGGCGCCAGTGTAGAAGGGGAGGAGAAGGATTTCGACTCCGGTCTACGCTTTACATTTCTATGGAATCCTCACCAGTTGCAGATCTGAACAACATTGGGATACAGATCTGAAGATCTGATCTGAAGAACATAATTCTCTTCTTTTCTATTTCCTTTATTTCAATTAAATCTAGAAATTAGATTTCTAATTTTTGTTTCCTCAGATTTATTTGAATCGCGTGGTTGAATTAAAGTTGGATGTTCAAACGCAAAAGATTGGATCAGACTCTACAGAATAATGGTCGTCCCTTTAATCCATGCATTAAATTCATAAGAGCATGCTAGGTTTATGAATTGCCTATCGTATTCAACATCCATGATTGGTCTTGTTCATTTGGATTTGGTGATTCGGTTCACGGAAAATCCCTACAATTGGTATCAGAGCCAGGTTCCTATTTCATGGCTCTGTTGAATGCGATATATTCATTATGCATGTATGAATTTTTATTGTCGTGGATGGTTTTTGTTCCTCGTGGCAACCCATTTGATTTAATCCGCAGTGGTTTATCTCTATTTGGATTAGATTTATTTTGTAAAATCACGAGAAAATCCATGATTACATTTGATAGGAGAAATTGTAATAGATTAGTCTATGCATTGTTTTATTTTCAAATCTGTAAACGGGATGGGACGAAGAACAAGATGAAGACCGGCGGGACGAGGGCGACGCGCACGGCGGCCGCGCGCGTGCGGTTGCGGTGATCGGCGGGCGGCGCGCACGGCGGCAGCCTGGCTGCGCGCGCGTGCTACTGCGGCGGGCGGTGGCTGTCGTCGGCGACTGCTGCCCCTGCGGCGGTGGTTCGTGTTTTGGCAATTGGCCCAATTCGATGTAAATCCCTAGGGTTTGCAGTTGAGTTGTGGGGCCAATTTTCAAATCACAAAACCCTAGATGCCAAAAGATTTGGTGGTTGAAGATTTGAAGGCCCTGAAGATTTGGAAAAGATTTGGAGCTATCCAATAGATTTAATTTTCAAATATTAAATAGATAGGATTTATTTTCTAATTTCTGTTTTCGCAGATTTATTTGAATCGCGTGGTTGAATTAAAGTTGGATATTCAAACGCGAAAGATCGGATTAGACTCTACGGAATAACGATAATCCCTTTAATCCATGCATTAAATTCATAGGAACATGCTAGGGTTTATGAATCGCCTATCGTATTCAACATCCATGATTGGTCCTGTTCATTTGGATTTGGTGATTCGGTTCACGGAAAATCCCTACATGAAATACCTCCCTTGAACTGAGTCACCTAAATTCCTAGGTAGTACGATAGTAATCCGAGATCACTCATCTCGAACTCCCTCATCATCTGCTTCTTGAAGATTCCAATTGCCTTTGAATCTTCACTTGTCACGATCAAATCATCTACCACCAATTATCAATGTGAATTTAGTTCTACCTCTTGTGTACACTGTTTGCTCTCATGTGCATCTTATGGACTTCGATCGAGCTTTAGATTCCAATTCTTTTGAATGGCTTTGATTTTTTTTGCCAGTGCTTCTTTCCATTCTGGATGTCCGACTACCTCATTGTAGCAAGACGACTCCTCCGCCTCTACTAACAATGTTTCCTCGAAATTCTCATTGAGATCGATGCGAAGAGTTTCGGCCATAATTTCACTCAAACTTCTGAATCAAATTGGTATTTATCACTCTCAAAGTGTCTTCCTTTTGTGACCACGGTGTTGGCAGCTTTCGATACCTGTCACTTTCTTGTTCATTTGACTCTAGCTTATCTACTCGTACATGGTTGTTTCTTTCTGGAGTTGACGAAGTGATGTCTTCTTCTGTGGTTGGCCTTCTCGGAGTCACTCCACTTTTGAACTGGGTAATACGAACTCCTACTTGTTCATAATTAACCTCTTCAAATACTTCGAGGTGCTCGTCATCTTCTATATTTAGCCAATCCTAAGCTTTGCATTCTTCGAAGACTACATCTCGACTCACATGATTTTTTTCAAGATGTGGTTCGAGCAACCCGTTTGCCTTGCTTCCTTCTTTGACACCCAAGTACATGAACGAGTGACTTTGATCATCGAGCTTCTTAAGTTGGGGATTGGTCACCTTGGCATGTGTTGTACACCCAAACACACGAAGGTGCGCTAGGTGTGGCTTCTTTCCAGTCCACATCTCGAATGGTGTCTTCTCTCGAACGTCTTTCATTGGCAATCAATTCAAGAGATATATTGCATGTCGAACTGCCTCCCCCCAATACTTTCTTGGTACACTTATAGTCTTGAGTAGTGATCGTACCATCCCAATCATCATGGTGTGATTTCTCCTTTCCACTACAATATTCTATTGAAGGGAATATGGTGTAGTGAAATGTCGTTCAATCCCTTCTTGTTCGCACAGCCTCGTGAAATTCTTTGAGAAGAACTCTCCTCGATCCAATCAAATCACCTTGACTCAATGACCAACTGCATTCTTAGCCAATTCCTTCATCTTTTTTAACGAAGAACACACCTCATCCTTCGATTTTAACATGTGTACCCACATTCATCTTGAATAGTCATCCACAATTAGCATGAAGTACTGATTTTCTTCAGGAGTGGTTGGACTGATCGGACCACACAGATCTATGTGTAGTAGCTCGAGCGGCTTCCTCGCTCAAAAATTTGCTTTCTTTGGGAAGGGGTGTCTCGACTGCTTTGCTACGAGACAATTCTGACATAGCTGATCTGGGTGAGTGATCATTGGTACTCCTACCACCATTTATTTGTTGACAAGGGACTTCAAAGCTTGAAAGTTTACATGTCCGAGACGAGCATGCAACAACCATGTTGGATCTTCGAGGCTTGTCAAAAGGTTCGCTAACCTATAACCCGATTGATAGAGTCAATTCTTTGATCTCTTCACTTTCATTATGAGTCGTGGGGATCTTTCGAAAAGACCTCCAACTCATCACTTTCCATCATGACTCGGTCTCCAATTCTTGTTAGCTATTCGAGACTCAACATATTACTTTGTAGTCGCGGAATGTGGTAGACTTCCTTAAAGAGTCATTGATCTCCATTTTTGCACTCAAAAAATGATAGAACCCTTTCCTTCAATCTGCACCGTCGATCCATCTCAAAAATGGTCATTCCCATTGATTATTTCATCCAGCTTGAAGAACTTTCCTTTTTCACCAGTCATATGATTACTCGCTCCATTATCTAGAAACCTATCATCATAAGGTTTCTCGAGCTGCTTTAGGTTCTCTTCTGAAACTGCCATAAGTATAGTTGGCTTGATATTATCAGTGTGGATGATGTGAGCTTCCTCATTCTTCCTTACTGCTCGACATTGTGTCGAGTAGTGTCCCATCACGTAGGGATTGTAACACCGAATGTAACTTTTATCTTGAGGAGCTCTTTGACCACCTTTCCCTCGACCTCTGCCTCGGGTTTTATCTCTACGGCCATGGTTATCACTCTCTGTGGGAATCTTTTTTGACTGAGAAGATGACGACTCCTTGCCGTCTTTTCTAGATCATGCTTCTCACTCCGCCTAAGTGAGAAGGACCTGGTCTTTTTTCTTCCCTGTGCCACACTCTTTTTGCACGCGTGCTCCTCGAAAGCTTTGATCCTTCCAACCGCATCTTCGAAGGCGAGCTCTTCGAGATTGAAGAACGGCTCGATGTTGGCCACCACACTGATGAACCTTTCTGGTACTATGTCAAACAACTTCTTCAGTAGCACTGAATCACCGAGGGTTCCTCCAAGGCTTGAGTTCGCCACAGATATTGTAGTGAGCTGACTTGCATATTGATCAAGCGACTCACTGTCTTTCATATACATCGAATCAAACTCACTATTCAATATTTGTAACCTTGCGTTCTTCACTCGATCCGCCCCTACGAATCTCATCTTAAGGAAATCCCAAACGTCTTTCGCCCTCTTCTTTTTTGGCAACCTACATAAGAAGATCTTCTAAAAGCGCCTACAAGAGGTTCGATCTTGCCTTCTTGTCGAGTCGGGAGTCCACTGTGCGCCCTCAACTGGTTCTACTACTTCCTAGACTCCTTGATCTTCATTCATGGCATGCACACGAATCACCCAACTGGTGTAGTTCGTGTGTGTCAACTGCGGGTATAAGAACGAACTGCTCGACTACTGTACCTCGCGCTGCATCTGTTGCTATCAAAGTCATGTTTTCACAACGAATATTTTTTGGCATTCAACCTTGGCTCTCGATATCACTTGTTGGCCCTTTGGATCCAAAAATAATAAACAATCGATGAAAAACATGAAGAAAGAAGAGAAGAAAATATGGAGGAATTTTAGAGTTTTATTTCTTGTAAACAACTGTTACAAAACTCTATGAAAAACAATGAAAACTACTACCCCTATTTAGGGATGTCAAACGGGCTAGCCCGTCGGGTTTTGGTCCAACCCTATCGGTTTGCGGGCTAATCGGTCCGGGTTATTCGGGCTGTCGTTTTTGTCGGGCTAAAAATTCTCAACCCTAACCCTAACCCGTCGGTTTTCGAGCCAACCTGTCGGGCTAATCGGGCTAACTTTTTTTTTACATTTTTTTTGGTAAAATTTGTTTAAATGACTTTCAAAAAATAATAAATAAAAAAACAAGTTCAATTAACATCAATATCCTAAAAAAAATATCAAATGAAGAATAAATATTAACAAGATTAATCAATAGTACCATATTTATGTTCTCAATCAAAAACTATAAGCAAAATTAGTTCACAAATTCCAAAAGTTCTCAAATAAACAAAGTTCACAAATCCCAAAAATTCTCAAATAAACAAAGTTCACAAATCCAAAAGTTCTCAAGTAAATAAATTTATTCTTCAACATCAACAACATTTGAGCATTCTTCATCAACTGCTTCACCATCTTCGACATCTTCATCATCTATTAAAAAATATTTATTACGATATAATATTACAATTAAATAATTCAAAGACTTATAAAAATAAAATCTTACCATTCGGTAGATATCCATGCAACCAATTACGAGTACAAATGAGAGCTTGCACTCTTTTAGGAAGGAGTCTATTTCTGTACCTGTTCAACACATAAGCTCCAATACTAAAATTAGATTACAAGTCATACATATAAGAATTTTCCCTTTTTTAGAAAGAAATCTATTTGAGTACCTGTTTAAAACATGAGCTCCAATGCTAAAAGTAGATTCCGAAGTTACCGTTGTAATAGGAATGCTAAGCACATCACATGCCATTCTTGCAAGTTCTGGCCCAAAGCTAGATTCCTTATTCTTCCAAAATTGAATCAAATCAATTTCCTCGGATTCATCGGCTAGATCATCCTCTAAATACTTATCCAAATAAGACTTCATTTCACCACTAGAAGCCTTATTTTTATAAGTCCTGATATCCTGCACAACAAGTTAGATTTATTATAAACTTAACCAAGAAATTTAATTTAAAAAATAAATAAAAGTTTAGAGATGCAATACATTAAGGTCATCCACATCGAAATGTAGACCTTTTCCTTTTTCTTCTCTTTCTACTCCACCAAAAACTTGAGATTCTCTCACACTAGAACTAGAAACTCTTGAAGTTGAATCTGCACCCCTCTTTTGATACTCCTCATATAGCAAATACATCTTTTTCTTCAACTTATCAACTTTTTCTTTGCTAGAGAGGCTATCAATTTTCGAATAAAAAAATTCTACCAATGTCAATTTCAATCTTGGATCAAAGACCGCTCCCATCGCTAGTATTTCACTATACTCCGACCAATATTTATCAAACTTCTCTTTCATTTTCTTGGTCATTTCTCTAACAACATCATCATCACTTTCAGAGTGTTTATTCAACAAACATGCAATCTTCCAAACTTCCATAAAATACAAGTTAGAAGTTGGATATGATGAGCCCGATATCAAATTAGTCATCGTGTAAAACGGGCACAAAAAATCACACATCTTCATCCCTCTATCCCATTCTTCACTAGAAGGACATTGCCGAAAACTCAAATCATCAAGTTCAAGCATACAAAAAACACTACGATATTTGATAGCATTGGAAAGCATCAAATATGTAGAATTCCAACGAGTAACCACATCCAAAAAAGGCAAAGAAGTAATCTCAATCCCAACTTTTTTAGCACACTCTTGAAACTTAATCATTCTCGCCTCTGAACCTTTCACATATTTCACACTACCTCGAATTTTCTCCAAAGCACCACTAGCTACTTTCAATCCTTCTTGCACAATAAGATTTAAAACATGTGCACAACATCTTATATGAAAATAATCACCATTCATAAGCAAGGATTTTTGCAAAGAAAAACGCAACTTTAACTTATTCACCATGCTATCATTTGCAGAAGCATTATCCAAAGTCAAAGAAAATACTTTTCTGTCAATTTTCCAATCTTCCAAACAATTATACACTTTCTGAGCTAACTCATCACCGGTATGTGGGGGAGGCATAGCACAAAATGCAAGAATCTTATTATTCAACTTCCATTTTTCATCCACAAAATGCGCAGTTAAACAAATATATCTGGAACTAGTACAAGCAGTCCAAACATCACAAGTTAAGCACACCCGACCATAAATATTTCTCAATGATGTCTTTAGTTTCTCCTTCTCAGACTCATACATCAAGACATCCGAGGCAAGTGTGTTTCTAGTTATAAACTTCATATCCGGGTCCAAATATTTCAAAAAACCCCTCATACTTTTGTATTCTACCCACTGGAAAGGAAGATTATGTTCAATTGATATCTTTGCTATCCATTCCCGACAAACCTTCGCATCAATTATAGTTCCTTTTGCTTTCATTTTTCCTTCATGGTCTACAAATAGTGAACTAACATCTCCATATTTTGGTTTTCTCTTGCAGGCTCCTAAATGACGAGTTAAAGTAGAAGTCCCATAATTACTACCCTCATATGTGTAGATTTTATCACAATGATTGCACTTCACATATGACTTACCATCATTTCTTGTTTCAACTGAGAAATGATTCCAAACCTCTGAAGTTTTTCTTCTTTTCCGGGAAGTTTGAGATAATTCTGAATTTTGCACATCTTCATTGTCAACATCAATCGGACTTTTGGATGAGGCTTCCATTTGTAAACTTTATGCACAACATAGATTAAAAATACATCAAATGATGCAATCATATCAAATTACACCATACAAAATGTGCAGCAACATAAATACAGTCAAAAAAAAAAATTGAACTTACATGAATAGAGATGCAGGGCAGGGAGTCGAGAGCCAGGCAGGGCTGGGCTGGGTAGCGAGGCAGGGGCTAGGGAGGGCTGGTGCGTGGGTGAGGCAGCCTGGTTCAGAGAAAGCGAGCAGCACGGCAGGGCAGGGGTGGTGCGAGCGAGCGTAGGAGGGGTTGGGGCAAGGGCTGGTGCATGGCAGCGTGGGTGAGGAAGCCTGCGTCTTGGACGAGGGTGGTGCGAGCGAGCGTAGGAGGTGCAGCCGTGCAGGGCAGGGGTCGAGCCGCTCGAGCGCACGGCAGTGACTGAGGCAGCGACGCTGGGCTGCGCAGCGAGGCAGCGACGCTGGGCTGGGGCTCGTCGTGGGCGAGCCGACGAGGGCTGGGTCGTGGGCGAGCTAGCGAGGGCTGGGTTGTGGGCGAGCCGGTGAGGGTGGTGCGAGCGTAGGAGATGGGCGAGCGAGCGAGCGTAGGAGATGGGCGAGCGAATGGCTGGAAATCTGGTAGGAGGAATAGGAAGGAAAGAATTAGGGATTTAGTGTATTTTAGGATATTTTAAATTTTAAATTATTTAATTTTTAATTTTTTTTTAATTCCTGCTGGACCGGCGGGCTGGCCCGTGACTCGGCCGGTCCAGCCCGTTTAACACGTGACCCGATTAATCCAGCCCGTTTAGCCCAATTATTAAACGGTTCATAATTTTTCAACCCTAACCCGGTGTTTGGCTCGGGTTATTCAGGCCAACCCGTCGGTCCCGGGCTCAATTGACATCCCTACCCCTATTTATAAGAAAACTATGATAGATAAACAAGGAAAATAAGATAATTTAGGATATATCTATATCTTCCTAATTAGATTAGATTCCTTTCTAAACTACATAAGAAAACAAATATTTCCAAAATCAAGGAGTAAATCTTCAACAAAAATGTAATGTTGTAAAGGAAAAGTATAAATATAAGTTTGTTATAATTTATTATTGATGTTATAATATAAAACATTATTAATTAGTATTAAATGAGAATAAAAAATAAATAATGTTGATTTTGATGGAACTAGGTATACTATTCTCTTTAATATATAGATTTGTAATAGAAGATGAAATATGATTTGGCAGACATTTGACCTTTCATATGCAGTTGGTTGTACATATTATTCCAACACCCATACAACTTTTTGGCAGGTTTATAGTTGCCTTTGAAGCTTTTGTCAGAACGGCACCCAGTCAGTCTTAGGAATCATGTCTGTTAGTATTCCCTGATTCGTCAGACGGACTCATTGTAGGTCTAACCCTTAGTTTTTTTGTCTTCGTAGACTTGTGTAGCGAAGGTATTAAAACAACACAACACGCCTTACTTTAATGTACAAGAGTTTGGTTGTTGATTCAGAAGTCAGATTTTTTTTATCTTTGCTCTGACTTAGGGATAATCAATTTAAGTAACCATGTTTGAAAATTGTGATATACACTACAGAGAAATAGATATGCTTCCTCTTGTTAGGGGTACGCACGGTCCGATTTGGCCAGTTTAAAGCACAAAGTGCGAGCCAAAACAATAATTATTGTTTGAAGTTTTCACAAACCAAACCAGCCAAATAATTATTTCAAAACCAAACTGGCCAAACTACATTGAAATGGTTTGTTTCGGTCGATTTAAACGGTTTGAAAGATTATTCAACTGATAATGGAAACAATCATCTCAAAAAATAATGCAAACAATAGAGTTTGTATATGAGTTTGATTGTAAAATATTAAAGAAAATGATTTAAAAAAAATAGAACTAATATAAATATATTTCACTTGACATTAATAATAAATAGGAGATAAGTAATAATAAATAATATTATGATAGCAAGAAAGAATGAAATATAAGTTAATTTATACGGTTGCAATACGAAATAATATAAACATCTAACATGTACTCCCTCCATCCCGGGATATTAGTCCCATATTATTTCGGCACAATAACCAATGTCTTCGGTAATAAGGGGTTTTAATCCTAAAATTAATGAACTAATTAAGAGTTGGAATTTGAAATGGAGAGGAGAGAAGGGATGATGTGATTGGGGGGCAAACCACAAAATTCAAACAATTCATTCTCCAAAACAATTTGCCACCAAATTAAATTTGTGGTGGCAAATTCAAAAGTTCAACAAACAAATAAAAAAAACAGAACAAGCCAAAATAAGAAAGATCAATAGGGAAGAAGAAAGATGTCCCAGACAGCATCAAAGAGGAGATTGTGCAATTTCTGCTTGCATCTTGCAAAGATGGCAAGCCAGCCCATGGAAAGATGAATGAGGTTGTTGTCAAGTATTCAATCTGTAGGAGAACCATCAACAGAATATGGGAAACTGCACAAAAACAAAGAGAAGCAGGTGGAATCATCAAAGTTCTAAGCCAAAGAGAGGTAAATGTTAGAGCTAAACTTGTTCAAATAAGCCAAGATAGCATAGAATCTGTCCATTATCAGAAAAGATGGACCATTAGACCCCTTGCAGAGAGCATCAACGTTTCCAAATCAATTGTGGGTAGATGGGTAAAAGATAATCTAATTAGAGCTCACACAATGCAATCAAACCGAAATTGACAGCTTCAAATAAGCTGTTGAGGCTAAGTTTCAGTCTTCAAGCCATAGAGTTAGATAAAGCTTCAAATAGTCTTAGATTCAAGCCTATAGATAATGTGATACACATAGATGAGAAGTGGTTCTATCTAAGCAAGAACACCCACAGGTACTACATGACTCATAGGGAAGAAGATCCATATAGATACTGCAAGAGCAAGAAATTTATCCGTAAAGTTATGTTTATGTGTGCTATCTACCGACATATGTTTTCAGAGGAAGGGGGTGTTATTTTTTATGGAAAAATAAGGATTTGGCCATTTGTTGAAGAAATGCAAGCAAAAAGAAACAACAAGTTAAGACCTGCAGGGACTATGGTGACAAAGCCTATCGAGTCTATAAAAAAAAGTCATTAAAGATTTCTTAGTTAATTAGGTAACAACTTTAGATTGTCTATCTTGTAATGCATGCAGAAATGAAGTAATCATAATGCAGTCATAAACTTTTTAATTTTCAGATTTCATGTATGCATATTTCACTATCCTCTCGATGCAATGCAACTAATATACACATCTTATTCCAGCTTGTACCAGCTATTAAGGCTAAGTGGCCTTCATTTATAAGTAAAAACATTTACATTCAGCAAGACAATGCAAGGCCACACATAACCAACAGTGATCCAGAGTTTAGTGCGGTGGCAAATGCAGATGGATTCAATATCACATTGGTCCAACAACCTGCTAACAGTCCTGATGTAAATATCAATGACTTAGGGTTCTTTCATGCTATTCAAAGCCTACAATAGAAGAATGATTGTAGGAATGCCAATGAGTTAGTGAATGCAGTTTAATAAGCTACAACAGCCTTGAAGCCATGACCTTAAACAAGGTGTTCATCACTTTGCAGTCATGTCTTCAAGAAATATTGAAAGTCAAGGGATGCAACAGGTATAAGATTTCACATATGAATAAGGAAGCACTAATATTGCAGAATGAGTTGCCCAGAAATCTGAAGGTGCCCATGCAATTAGTGAAGGAAAGCAAGACATGAAGTAGGAATTCAGCAGCTAATTAGTGATATGGGGATGCACATAGTGTAGATAGATAGATCATGTAATATATGATTTGCAGGTGAGATAATCTGATTAGGTTTATTTTGCACTAATCAGATTTTGTCATAATCAGAATTTGCTTTTGGATTACACATTAAAGGCTTGATTTTGTAAAGATTATGATAAAACATTTCTATGGCTTGAATTTTGGACATTTGCCTAAAACAATTTAAAGAAACCACTTCAATTCCGGTTTAATGCATTTCACACATTTCATCAGTAATGTGTTCAAATCAACAAGGCATGTGTGAATAGATGATCATCATCATCTCAGATTTTACTTAAACTCCCTAATCACATAGCCATCAGAAACTATATGTATAGCCAGAACAAATTAACCAACAGAGAAGGTCGAATACATTTCGCATATTTCATCAGTAATGTGTTCAAATCAACGAGGCTTCTGTGATCAGAAAATCATCATCATCTCATATTTTACTTAACCAATAGAGAAGGCCGAACACGTATAACAAACAGACCAACAGAGCATGCAAAGTAGTCAACCCCCAAATTAGTCACAAAGGATCAGAGCAACAGAGTACCCATCACATATTGTACCAACAAAGAAGCCAAATCATTTTTCCCATACAAAGGAATAGATAAGCCAGTACAGAAATTAAAAGTAAGATCAAAGTTCACCGAATATTGGGGAACTGGATCTCCCAAAGCTCCCACACAACCTCCATCTTTGCCTTTAGTGACAGAGCCAGCTCATCGTACTCCCTCGCAAGCCATGCTCTCTCAGCTTTGCTCAGCCATCCGCCCTCTCCTTCGTCATCGCCGGCGGCAACAACACAAGTACTCGGAGGTGTGTCAGTTAAGGTGAAATTAGTAAAGGGCAAATCTGCGGTGGAGATTGGACCGCCTATGAAATCGGCAGTGCTGATAGACGGGGTATCATACTCCGAAAGTGTGTCATCGCCTGCAACGGCGGACGACGAGGAGGGTACAGGGGAAAGAGGCATAGAAATTTTAGAGATATTATTCATTACCAGTGGAAATAAAGAGAATAAAAGTCGAAAAAAGTAAAAGGTAACATCACAGCGGTGAGGAGGATGGCGAAAATATTCACCGATCGGTGGAGGAAGAAGACAAAGAGGATTAGGGTTCGAGAGAATGTAGAGAGAAAGTGTCGAGGGCGGCGGGTGAGAATGAGAGAAATTAAGGTTGAGTGTGTGGGGGGGGGGGGGGGTTTAAAAGACTTAGGGGGTTAATTAATTAAGAATTTAATTAATGAGTTTAATGATTAAATTTGTTTAATTTAATGTTATTTTTGTCATATATGGAAATGTGACTAATTCGGTGGAACAGACCAAAATGGAATACGAGACTAATTCGGTGGGAGGGAGGGAGTATCGATATAATTGATATTTTAGCTTTCTATCAAATAATATTTTATTATCATTATTATATTTAAAATAATTTTATGTATACGACCGGTTTCATTTTTCAAATCGTCGGCTAAATCAAATTATCCAGTTTGAGAATTTTCAACCAACCGGCCAATCATTTTTCTCAAAATAATCAAACCGGCTAAATTAATTTGGTTCGGCCGGTCTCGGCAAAACCGTGCACACCCCTACTTTTTGTTGCATTGAAAATTCGAAAACTTCAAAACACGTGTGAATTTGAGAATGCTTATTTCAGTATTGAATAAATTATTTAAAAATGTGCAATCAATGAAAGGGTAAGGTGGATGAAGAAAATAGATTGACACTCATGTAAAAGAAAGTGGAGATAATAACGAAAAGAATGAAGCAAAAAGTAGAAGATTTGAAAGTAATTTTGATGTTATAATAGTCAAAGAAAAAACATAGACTTCATAATGATGAACACAAACAGTAAAATTATTTTGACTTGAAAACTTAACCTAACAAACATAAAAATAGTATGATGCTCAAACGAATTAGTATGTGGTATGTCCCATCAATGATCAAATATGTTTATACATTATTTGAATTAAAAATCAATATTTATACTTATAAAATAAAATCTACAAATTAATCAAAGTAAATACATGTTAATATAAATAAATTATATGTGTTATCATATAATTTTACGGTTTACACATTTTAAATATTCATATTTCTTACTTACAAGTAAAACATTAAATTTAATATTACAATATAAACAATTAAAATTTTCACATATAGTGTAGGTGCAATACTTATTGGATTTATAATACGAGAAAACTATGACAAATACTTTAATGTATTTGTCAACTATGAAAAATATTATAATGTTTCTATGTCACTTAATTATACTCTTATATTTTATTTTGCCAATTAAAAATACCCTCCACTAGGAAAAATATTATAAAGTTTGTCATGTTACCGAATTATACCCTAATGTTTGATTATGTCAATTAAAAACATCATACATCATTGGCAGTGTTAAATTTTTGATGAATCATACATTAATTTTAATTCAATATATACCATATATATAGAAAAAAGGAAATACCACTCATGATTTAACGTACTATTCACCAAAATTTTAACACCGGATGGAAGGTATTTTAATTAACAAAATCAAACATTAGGATATAATTGAGTGGTAAAAGAAATAATATGATATTTTTCTTTATAGTGAATGATATTTTTAATTGATAAAATAATTCATTAAAAATAATTTAATAATAAAAAATATTGAAGTATTTTTTTATAATTAACCAATTCACTAAAGTATTTTTATTGTTCTTCCTTTATAATACTCCCAATTTCAAAAGTGAAGCATTGCTAGTGAATTAATTTTAAAAAACATAAATAACTTTAGGACATAATTTTTTTTATTTTTGTTAGAATAATTGATGGGTTAAACAAATATGTTGATTATTTTATTGTATATATCATCAGAAAAAGGTTCGTCTAAGTCAGTTCCTCGGATTTTTTTTCCATTAATTTTAGTGCGGAAATTCCAGACATGCATTAACTAATCTGTAGATCCTGAAGAACCCACCTCTCTTTTTGTGCCGTCGTAATTAAATAAAGTGAAGTAAAAAATCTGGAGAGAGAGTGGGAAGAGGGAGAAAGCGATGCTGCAGTTACACAGTTTGCGGCCATGGGTTTCAACGAAAAGCTCAGAATCGGATTTCTGTCCATCCAAAAGGTCACCCAAATGGTCCATGTTTTTCAAAACTTGTAAAAGTCTCAATCTTTTCTTGTTACAAATCGGAAATGGTCTTCATGCAGCCGAGTACAATTAATACACACATGATGTATGTGAAAATACCCCAACCAATGTCTCACTGAGTTTGTTTGATCGGCTGCATTAGTCCCCTTTCAAGAATCCAAATGCCTTGTTTGATTTTCATGTTCGCAGCGTGGGGATAAGATTGTTTGGTTTGCTTATTTCTGAAAAACTGAATTTGCTTCGAGACTCCATGAAACTAAGCTTTGTATAAATAATATGATTGATTTGATTTCTATGGTTGCTAAGGACTTTGTTTGTGTTAATGACAGTGATGTATCACACTTATGTTCTGTTTCAGAGAAATGAGAAAAATGGAGTTCTGTGTGGTGTTGGGATAGACAGACTTCTATTGTTTGTCAAGTGAGATATATCATATATATTGGGATTTTGTCGTACGTATAGTAGTTTTGTATTTATTGCAATTGTAATTTTACATTTTTACTGTCAGAGCTGCAAAGAGGTCTTCCAATTCTTATCGGTTACACTATTTATCCTATCAATGCTGGATGCTTTCCTCAATTCATATCTGTTACTTTTATATGTGTTCCTTGTTCTGAATGTTTTTGATTGGTACACACTGAAGTTGTATTTTTTTGACTGACGATGCTGGGTGTTTTTCAGAAGCTCAACGTTGTATACCTGTGGTTGGATTCCCATCTCAAACTGTCATGTTAATATCATGTTATTAAACAATAGAGGTGAGAACTTCGCGGTATTCTTACAAACATTTCATTAGCTTTATCTACATTAAATATAACCTTCAATTTTATGAGTTTTATAGTAGATTTGAGGCCATCAAAGGGGTATTCAAAATGGCTGGTCACTATTTTATTCATGAACTTTTGCCAGAAAAATGGAAAATGAACTCCAGAAAGCAATGGAGGAAGCTCGATCCTACAGTGAGAATTAGTGTTATCAGCAAAGTGAATTCCAGTCTCCCTAAGATGGATTCAATAAATTCTTCTGAGGTGCATGCATTTCAACGTATAATGCAATCATTATATATATATATATATATATATATATATATATATTATGCTGTTGCAAATGTGATTTTATTTCTTTTGGTAGTTAGTATGGAAAATTTCATTAATTTCATTGAAACACCAGCATATACATGTCTTAAGATTATAGAGTCTGTATCCCCTTGGACCCCTTCCGTAAATTCTTAGTTAAATGGTCTTTCTTGTTTACCTTTTTGTTCGTTCTATCAAACAATTTGCATTTGCTTCTTGTTATTTCATAAACTCATCTTATTTTAGACTTTTGAAACTTTATAGAAATCTCATATGAATGGGAAAGCTATATACCAAAGAAATAGAACAGGAATATCAAAAGACAGAGAACACCTAATGGTGAAGAGGTCTAAGCTTCTAAAACATTATTGCTACAGCTACTCTACATGAAGGGTTAGTGTAATCCTAGTCTGGCAAAACATGAAGTGAAAAAACAAATACGGCGTAACATGTTGAATTGTGGGTGACTAGTGATTACTATTTACTTTTCGAAACATGAAGTAGCACTTGAGTATTTCCAAGATACTGTCATCACCCCAGTAAACATGTAAGTTTTTGTTTCTTAGGTTTTGTCCATTCAATGGTTTTTAGTTTTTAATCTTTTCATTTACACACTTGAAATGTAATTTTTTTGAGAGGCCCTTGACACTTATATGTGCATATTGGTGTGGTTTTCAGAGTTACTAATTACTAGTTGAATTTGAACTTGAAGCCCATGCAGGATTCTGGATCTAAATTCCTGATGGCATCCCTCTCATCTTATATCTTGATTAGATTGATCCATCTAAGTTGCAAGAATACAGCTGTTGCAGTTCTTCAAGAATCATTCTGGCAGGCAGTTCGAACATTTGGAGCTTCAAATTCACCATTTGCATGCATATCCAATTCCTTGAGCAAACCAACACCGCTCCAATTGGATGTGTCTTTGCCTTCATTTCAAGATATCAAATGGAATTTCGCTCGCTTAGTTTATTTATTCAACATACAGCTTGAGAGAAATGTTGCCACGTAAGAGGAACAAATTATATTTCCTTCTTAACTTATATCCAATCACTGAATACGACTAATGCATGTAGTCACATAGTTTAAATCCTGATTATTGATTTCTAAGATAACATGACTTTTTCTACTTAGAACACCCTGATTATCATGCATGAATTTTACTTCCTAGTACCTAAAGATGGTGTGTTACAGAAGTGAATAATCTCTAATAAACAGGGAATGAGTTGCTTTGTTATAAATTTTCATGCCTACAAAAATATCGTAAAAGAACCAAAGTGTCACTATGTATTAGTCAATGCAATCTTTGAACTCATAACTTTTGTAGTATCCTAAAACATAGAGTCTTTCAATGGGTCTGAAAATTATTTGGGAAGCACCTCTCAAAATGAAATTGCATAAGCTACATTATATATGCATTCCTTAGCGCATGGATTTCTCAATGTGTTTTTATATCATTTTCTCATGTTTTATGTTAAACCACATACACTTTCTTGCGATTTCTGATTAGAAGTTCTTGGTGTGGGTTTTTGCAGGTTTTTTGTTGTACTCCTCGCGGCATGTTTCTCATTTATCGTTATTGGTGGTTTTCTCTTCTTTAAGTTCAGGTTAATTACTGATTTGCTTATCAAAGAGTTATGCTATCATAATGTTATGATGTGGGGTTTGTCCCACATTGGATTCACACCCCAATGTGGATGGGTAAATAAGTGGGGGTCAATCCTCCACCTTTGAGCATGACTTTGGCTGAAGTTAGGAGTCCCTAACTTATGTGCCAAACAATTTGGTCCGACCGGACCTTCCACGGGAAAGGGGGTGGGGAGTAGACCCGCCAGGGGCATGAATGCCGAGGGGGCGAGGAGGCCCCGTCGTGGTGGTGAGGGCCTGTCGTGGTGGTGAGATCCCGCTCTACCACCCGTGGGCGTCCGGTTTGAAAGGAGATGGATTGTTATGATGTGGGGTTTGTCCCACATTAGATTCACACCCCAATGTGGATGAGTATTTAAGTGGGGGTCAATCATTCACCTTTGACCATGGTCTTGGGTTTAGTTAGGACTCCCTAACTTATGTACCTAACACATAATTTATCCTTTCCATTGCATTGATCAGTTTTCCGTTGCAAGAGTTTAAAATGTCATACTTCAAAAGCCTTTAATCATTTTGGAGAGCAGGCAATAACTTCATGGTGTGTACATCAATTGTTTATGCTCTGAAGGTGTTAATAATGTTAGAAAAAACATGCCCTCCATTTTCAAATTTGAGACATATGAAATTATATAGATGCACGTAATACATTAAAAACTGTTCTATGGTCATTATTCTGGAGGATTTCTTGATCTGTTATGTATTTGAGATCTATTGTCCCAGAAAACCAGATATGTGTGGTTCCTCACTTGACTACTAATTTAGGAAAAATGTGTTTTGCAGACTCTCTGCTGTACTTGTAAATCTTTTTTCATCTTATTTCTTAAAGATGTTTGCTCTTAGGATGTAAATGATACTTGGTAACTTGATCTGATAATGATTTCCTCGAGCTAGTAACTATTACCTTAAATGAACCTGTAGAAATCTTTTACATGGAAGAATTTAGTCCAGTGTAGCTTCTAGTTCCTGAAAGAAAAGTCACCGATCCTCATCTGGTTGTGAAGTGTCCAAGTGTTTCAATAAAATAAGTATTCTTATTAAATCTTGTTTTGGCAATATTGTGAAAAACTAGCTCAGTAATCTTGTAATCAACTTGGCTGTGGTAATCTCTTTCTGATTATAGATTCCACAATCCCTTTTCAGAATTTATCTTTGTAAAGGATGTCATTTTTAAGTCAATATCATATTATTGATATTTGCTTTTCTTTTGTTGGGTTTCATGGTTTTGTAGTATGGCAGCAATGGAACTTCATCACATCAAAAACATATGTTCTGCAGTTCAATGAATTAACATGCACACTTAGGATTTACACTCAGTAATGTTCAATTTTTCTGTCATTAATCACATCTTTCTTCTACTGTAATCTCAAGCAAGATGACTGATTTGCAAACCTATTCTATGGAGGAAACAGGGGTAGCATGGGCAGCACTCAGACTCTTGAGGATTGCTTTTGGGAGGCTTGGGCTTGTCTATGTTCGTCATCCACACACCTGAAAGTGTGATTCATCTTTGTCAATAAACTATTCTCCTTGATAAAACGTAACTGTTATTGTATCACTACAAAGATGCTGAGTGCTACTTTCATTATTAAGTACCATCTTCTGAATTCAACTGCAGCAAAGAACTCGAATCGAACGTGTTATTGGCTTTGTTCTTGCTATATGGGGCATACTATTCTACTCCCGGCTATTAAGCACGATGACTGAACAATTTAGAGTAAGATATTATTAGATACTGTGTAGTATTGGAGCTTGCTAAAAGTCATACCCCTGATAAGAATCTCAACAGCATAATATGCACAAACTCAGAGAAGGGGCACAAGTGCAAGTGCTAGAGGAAGATCATATAATTATTTGTGGATCAAGTACCCGTCTGAGCTTTGTTTTGAAGCAGCTGAACAAGTACCACGAGTTTGCTGTTCGCTTGGGCACTGCTACTGCTAGGTAATTGCTTTATAATATTTTGATGGTTTATATACTTTGAGACGGTGCTAACCTTTTTCAGTCGAGTACATTCACAGGAGACAGAGAATTCTTCTTATGTCTGATCTCCCGAGGAAACAGATGGACAAACTGGCTGATAACATAGCCAAAGATCTCAGCCATATTGATATTCTAACCAAAAGGTGTATACTAGCAACTAGTGGAGATACATATAACTAATCTTGCTTTATATGTGGGGTGATTTAACAAATAGAATTGACAATACATTCTTCATCTTGTAGATACTCTTTCTGAAAATGGTATTCTTGGAGTGGAAATACTTCGTTGTGCAGTTAGCTAGTATTTTTGCAATTTTCTAAGCCACTATAGTACAGACTTTGACCATCTTATATGTGTAGCATATATTGATCACATGAAACATTGATTCACATTCCTCTTAAACTTGGGGCTGCTTCATGATCTATATTTAACCAGAATTGAAGGAAACTGAAAATATGTTGTATATTGTAATATTAGAAGTCAGCAGTGAAGTTTTACTTGAGATTTGGAAGCTTATTAGTTGGTTTTGTTGTCTCCTCTTGCCAATAAAGAGAAACTTGTAGGCATTAATTCCCTGAACATGTATTATGTTTTGACAAATATCTTCCAATAGATCTACATAATTTTTTAACATTGGACTGCTAAGCGTGTTTGGTTAATCTTTTACCATGAAGATGATACTTTCACTATAGCTTATATGATATAGTATTTCAAATTCAAGAAATATATATTTGATTAATCTGCCTACCTTTAAAATATATCCTGGTACTGCAAATTGTTTGTCTTATGTCTGACATAACCTCTGCTTATGCAGTTGTAGTCTTAGTTTAACCAAATCATTTGAAAGAGCTGCAGCCAGTAAAGCACGTGCCATAATTATATTGCCCCAAAAGGAAGATAGGTAAGAATCAGATGGATCATGATGATGTTCTTGAGAACAATATGTATATATCGGTGCATTACATGGATGTTTGTATGTGTGACTGTGGGTGATCATGTATGTGCTCAAGGATCTCATGTTAGACTTCTGCTTTAATATGGTCTTGCAGTGAATCACTGCAGATTGTAACCTATAACTTCTGTTCTCTGCTCAAATCAACATGTAACAGTCTCACTTTCTGGCACTTTTGTTCTTCATCAGAACGTTTCTGTCCTAGGTGCTTTTGTTCTCGTAATCTGAAACTGCAGAAAAATATGTCTATTTTAAAATAAACCTAGTAGACTAGAGTGGCAGGAAGTTTCCATGTTATTATATTTTATTATTATTTAGGGGATCAAGGCTAAACGTGCCTTTCACGTAATTAGCATAAGTGATGGGAAGCATATAACTAGGTTTTGTTTTTACGCATGAGTTTTCTTCTGCTTTTCAGATATGAAGTTGACTCAGATGCATTTCTATCGGTTCTTGCTCTTCAACCCCTTCCCTCAATGGCCTCCGTGCCCACAATAGTAGAGGTGATCTGCAGACTTTCCTTCTTCTCTTGGATTACAAGTTGGAATATTCACCGTTCTTTGTGGTTCAGGTTTCAAGTTCAAATACATGTGAGCTTTTAAAATCAATCTCAGGGTTGAAGGTGGAGCCTGTGGAAAACGTCACATCAAAATTATTTGTTCAGTGCTCTCGCCAAAAAGGACTAATAAAGATATACAAACACTTGCTCGATTATCGAAGTAATGAATTTCTTTCTTTTCTCTTATACCTTATAGTTGGGAAAGCATTTTGTTAGTTTTTTTTTGGAATATTACGTAGGGAAAGCCATAGCATTCTTAATCAGCCATACATACCATTTTCTCTGGTCCTCTTTCTATTTCTCTCCCTCATTGGAGATCTTCTTCTAAGTGTTTTCTGTACCCTGAGACCCTCTTCTTTTCGGGCTCACATGCAGCATACTTCAGTTACTTCTACTTTATCACAATTCTCAATGGTTGATGGATGCTACCATGTACTTATGAATCTTTGCTATTTTGTGCAAAACATCAATTGTAACTTTTCTAAGTGCCATTTAACATTTGATTCTGAGTTTCTTTCCCATGAACTAAGAGGTGGTGGCACCTTGTTTTTTGTTCCTTCTTCTGTTTCTGAAGGACTAATTTTTTGTTTCTTTCTTTAGACATGTTTTGCTTCTACATTACTTACATATTTCCTTTTAGTTCTATTATTGTGAAACTAAAACATAATCTGCTAGCTTCTACCTGAACATATATGGTATCATTCAAACAGAAGATAAAAAACTTTACCCTATTGATTTCTGATGATGGGAATCTCTATCTGCCAGAAAATGTATTCAACCTATGCAATTTTCCTCATTTAGAAGGACTGACGTACAGGGAGCTGAGGCGTGGATTTCAAGAGGTAATCAATAATTGTTTGCATATCTTAAGCGTTCCTAACTTCTGATTTATTATATTTCATGTTTTGAGTACCTGTCTAGGCTGTTGTTTGTGGTCTTTATCGGGACGGAAAGATATATTTTCACCCAATGGATGAAGAAATCTTGAGAGGAACTGACAAGGTATGCAAATGATGCCAGTATCGAATTTACACTCTGATACTAATGAACATAGAAGAAACTATCCAGCAAAGAAAGGGGCTATCTGCTGCACTATTAAAATGCTAGATTTCTCCGGTGTAATATTGTAACAACCACATCATGAAAATATGCTTAAGTCTCATATTTAGTAATTATTATTATGATTGGAAGGAAATTTACTAATTCATTGTTTTTTCCTACTTATTTATTATTCAGCATCATGTATTGATGTTTTCACATGCTCGCTTCTATCTCCGTCCTACTGCTTTATTATATATATAAATAAAATATTGGACAATCCAAGAACTTTACTAATTCTGAAATCTTTGCTAATGGATGCGATAAGAACAGAATTAGAGTAACATTTCTCTTGACAATTTTGATTTTTACGAACTTAACTGCTGGAGGATTATACATTGCACAACCAATTTCCTCTTGGTGTTGTTTTTAATCTGTGAGTGTACTTTCCTCTGGTAGTTTTGTCTTCAACCATGATCTTTGCAGGTTCAGAAAAGTTATGTTGAACAAATGTGATACATAATCTCTTCCATCTATTAGTGTTCTCATTGCACATGCAGGTCTTATTTATCGCACCCGTACATGGGAAGAAAAAGCCACAGCTGTCGTACCCGCATGATGCCAATGATAAAGATAATTCGATCAATAATCTGGAAACCATTAAGCAAAATAGTGAAGTCCTCAATCGAGCACTTGATATTACTAGAGGAAGGCTGGAAAATATAGTAAAAAGACCAAAACGATCAGGTTCCAAGGTATGATTATGTTGGGGAGATAAAGACTTTATTAGCATCTCCATTGCACTCTTGATATTGTTTGGATTTTGTGGCATGTAGGCATCAGATTCGTCTATCGGTCCAAAAGAGTCCCTGTTGGTACTGGGATGGCGCCCTTCTGTTGTTGAGATGATTGAAGAATATGACAACTATCTAGGACCTGGAAGTGTGTTGGTAGATTATATTCCATATTATAGTTTTACTATATTTCCTGAATTTCACTTTCAAAACTTAATTGTGATCTCAAGTACTCTAGACTTGTATTAATTCCTCCTCTCATTTGCCACTCAGCAGTTCTAGGCTTACCTAGTAGAAGTTCAGTTTTAGAGTAAGCTATATATGATGGTATTACTGGATCACAGGACGTCTCAATAGAGGATTCCCCAGCAATGCGACTAATACTTCAATTGCTCTGTGAAAATTATATTTGTGTCAATTGCTGATATACTAGGATACCCCATTGCTACGAAGATGATAGCCATAAATTTTTGGGACATCAGTTTTTCTCATTAGTCTGAATCATAAGAAGTTGTTTATTCTTGATTCAAGAGGCTGCAGGATCCTCCCAGAATGGAACCAACTTATCCATTTTCATGTTCATTTGTGTCTGTCCCATATGTTTTGAACTTCTAGAGTCGAGCATCAATAATTTGTAAACAAAGAGAAGCTTTTGTCACCATTTTACACTGATTCGTAAATCTAGTTCTCCTGCTGGTGTGGAACTTGACTATGTTTTGTAACTTGGTAAACACATGCAGGAAATTTTGTCAGATGTTCCTTTGGAAGAAAGATATAAAGCCTTTAAGGATGCTGGTCAAGGGAAGCTAAAGAATATTCAAGTTTCTCATAGAGTAATGTTGTCATGGCTCATGATTATGCATTAACTATATATTACACATGT
The DNA here is from genome assembly GCA_026898455.1 of Plectranthus barbatus. Classification (NCBI taxonomy): domain Eukaryota; kingdom Viridiplantae; phylum Streptophyta; class Magnoliopsida; order Lamiales; family Lamiaceae; genus Plectranthus; species Plectranthus barbatus. Next base: position 649,912 of record JAPKLW010000214.1, read on the forward strand.
GATTTTCTCCTGCTCGTTGCTTTCAGAATGACTAGAATCTTCATCCATTTCAGGTCGGAAATCCAATGGAGTATAGTACTTTAGAGAGCACCATTAACAAAATTAAAAGCAACTTCAGGAAAAAGGAGGATATTCCATTCTCAATTGCTGTAGTATCAGATAAAGAGTGGCAGGTTGGAGGTAAAAGAGCTAATAAGGATTTGGTTTAAGATAGCTTGATCATAATTTTCTTTTTTCTTTTATTTTTTATTATTCAGATCTATCGAGGGCAGACAAAAACTCTGCATACGCCCTTCTTCTTGCTGAAAGTATATGTGCTAAACTTGGAGTAAAGGTGGGGTTGCTCAAAAAATAGATCCATGTTGGTACCATGTCTAAATTCTAGTTTTAACAAACTTTCAAATGTAGTAGTTATGGTTCGAGATAGTCTCATCCTCGATAATGAGATATACCATATATCATAAGACCAATAAGTTTATATGAGTTTGATATCTGCTTCTTGGCCTTAAGAAAGGGTTATCTTTCTTGATTAGTCAAAGGTGTTTTCCACATTTAATAAGAATATTGAAACTTGTTGATAGAACCGAATGATGGAACTTTTATTGATATGAAGAAATGACTCGATAAAATCCTCCAAAGAGGCCCTCAGCTATCCTGCCTAATTTTTGAATATCAGTTGACACCCTAAACTTCTACTACACTCCCCTATTTATAATAAAGCTTATCAAATCTGAACTAAACCTTCTAGATATCTGACTCAATGCTTATCACTTGTTCTGTAACTTTAGATACAGTTGACTTGAAACATGATATTTTCCAGAATTTTCAGTGAGAATCCTAGTAAAATGACTTGATGTTTTTGTATTGTTTTTTATATATGTCCTATCCAAATCAATTACTTCCACACATTGCAGGTGCAAAATCTCGTGGCTGAAATTATTGATTCAAAACTGGGAAAACAAGTAATTTTCCGTTTGAATTATTTCTAACACTGAACTCTATGTCGGCTTTGTTAAAAAAAAAAAAGGTCTGACTGCTGCTCCTGCCCCTTGTTGCTTTGCAGATTACGAGGATCAGACCGACACTCACGTATATTGCAGCTGAGGAAGTAATGAGCCTCGTGACAGCTCAAGGTTACAAGTCATATATGCTTGTTTTATATACAGAATGTTCATCTGGGATCAAGTTCATAATCATGTAATGCATTTACAGTGGCCGAAAACACCGAGCTGAACGAGGTTTGGAAAGACATTCTGAATGCAGAGGGAGATGAAATATATGTGAAGGTCAGAACCCCTCAAGGCTGAACCTAACACATTGCATTATGTATTGTCTGAAATTTGATGTTGGTTTCTGGGCAGGATATCGGCCTCTACATGAAACAAGGCGAGAACCCATGCTTTAACGAGCTGACAGAAAGGGCATATCTACGCAGAGAAGTAGCTATTGGTTATGTGAAAAGCAACAAGAAGGTAATCAATCAATCCATGTCTGTTAAAGTTTGCATCTTGTGATGAAGCCATTTTCGTGCTGTGTCTTCAACCTCTTGCTCGTTGCAGGTTATAAACCCGATTCCCAAATCCGAGCCTCTAGATCTCGGCCTCCACGACTCATTGATCGTGATATCTGAGCTTGAAGGAGAACAACCAGTGGTTATGTAATGTCTCAGCAAGATTGCCTGAAAGCAAGGGTTGCAGCCGTTTTGCTTGCTTATTGATCCACATTCTTTTGTTTTCTTTTTTCCCATTAATTACTAGAAATTGAATAATAGATCAATATTACAGTCGTTTAATAAACATAAGTTTATTTGGAAACTTTGATATTTTCGCAAATTTTATTTTGTATGATGCATTTTAATGGTGAATCATTTATGATACGAGTTATTTAAGAATTCATCTAAAAATCGAAAATAGTCTTGCAGGATTTTTTCCCAATAAAAAACTCTCCAAAGCTTATTTATGATTTGAAGTGTGTCAAATAAAATATAAATTAATTAAATAATTATACAAAACATATATTAGTAATGTTAAAAATAAATCAAAACATGAGAGGTAAAATCTAAAATAAAAAAATACATTAGGTAATAAATTAAAAAAATACATAATTGTGAATCCACAACATCGGCTTCATAATGGTGAGTCCCTAACTTGGGCTCTATAATGATGAGCCCACAGCTTTGAGTACAGCTTGGTTCCATAATGGTGAGAGTCCATATGATGTAGATTTCGATGGGTTGAAATAGAAGTTTCATTAAAGATTAAATTAGGCAAAAATGAATTAATTTGATGATGACTTAATTGATTCGATTTCGACTTAGTTTAATTAATTTCGAAATTTAGATTTTATTTCCTTTCTAGATGTTTAGTTTTCGTTTTATAAAAAAGAGTAGTATATTTTGATAGATTTTATATGTCTTTCAAATTTATTTTCTTAGTTAGATTAGCATTAAAGATTTCGTTTTTCACTCTATAAATAGAGATTCATATTTTCGTAATAATTCATTTTTTAGTTTAATAATATTCGTGAATTTTTGTTTGGAAATTTGTTAGAAATTTATTTATATTATTATATTGTTTTGGTGGGTCAAAGTATGTAAAAGTCATCTTAGTTTGTCTCTAAGATTAGGGGTGGCAATTGCTGACCCGACACAAACCCGACATGATAATAATGACACGAACCCGACCCAACACAAACCCAACCGGAAACACGATAATAATCAAACACACGCAAATTGTTAGTACTACACTTAGAGCTAAAAATCTTGTATACGACACGATAACCCAACAAAAATTTATGACACGAATGGCATGAATTCGCACCCGTATCTAAGATAGTTTCAGTATAGTCGAAAAATATAAAGTCCTGTATAGGATCAATATCGAGTTGTAAGTTATAATTTGAAAACTAGACTAGCTAATCAGTCAGGAATGTGCAAAAGACTCAACAGACTAAGGTTCGCGCCGAACTTACAAGTCTTAAAGAATATGAGTCTGGCTGATGAAGTTTGGATTTTCAACAAGTATAGGTCCAACAAGTATGGTCTCAATGAGTACGCCAAACTTACCAGCATAGGGACCGAGCGCATACTGAAAGATGACATCATCAGTATGTACTTGCAAGTATGATGGCACTAACATGGAATTCCTAATCCAAGTCCCAGCACAAAGAGACAAGAAGGATCATTTGAGGAACGTACTGACAAGTACAGACTTTAAGGATTGAAGATTCCTTAAAGTCTGCAAGCACGAGACACCAAGTTTCTTACCTAGGACAGCCAGTCTGAGATTCCTCAAACTGACAAATACTGTCATTCTGACACAAAGACGAAGCATCACTTTCGCTGTTAGAAAAATGGAGCAGGTGCAGAACATCTGGAAAAACACCACCTACCCGCTTAGTGCAGCAGCCAACAGAGATTCGATTGGACATCCTCCAATTTGTCTCTAACAGACATTTATTTCAAACCTTCAACCTCACGGCTATAAATACCGGAGGATCTTCAAGAAGAAAAGGTTACAATTTTACGAGTTACGAATCAAGACAAACTATCTACTGAAACCAAACAACACTTAGCTTATGATTTGTGAACAAGCTTAAACAATCGTTCGAGGCTTTCAAAGCTTTTTTGTGTGTCACTTCTGTGAACACGAGACTCAGAAATTTAGAGTTCTTGAGTTATCTCTTAGTAATCTTTCTCTCTAGGAAAGATTACAACAATCAAGTACATCTTGTACTTTGACTCTTACAGGTAGTCTACCGCCAAGGAGAAAGTTCAAAGGAGAACTATAAACACCCTATTCCAGTGACGAGGATGCTGAGTGGTGCGCCCATACTCTAAGGAGCTGAGGAGCGTAGAATGAGCAAGGACCAGACAAGTGCGCTTGTGGACTGAAGGACAAGGCATTCTTAAGCAAACAATAGATCGTAGGAGCACCTGTAAAGTTCTAAGCTTAGTGGATTACCAGACTTGGGTTTAAAGAGTGGACGTAGGACATTTTGGTCCAAACCTCTATATATAGTTTGCCATTTATTTGCTTTCTTTCATACTGTCAGCATACTTTCATTTAAAACTCAGCACTCAAGTGTTGAAGTATATACCGAATAGTGACATAAAGCATCCTTAACATTAATCGGCTGAACTATAGATTTGACAAACCAAGCTGACACGTCACCCTCAGCTTGGATAATGAACAAATAAATTTAATTTCCAATGTGCATATTATTTCTACTTTGTAAATCGGGACCAACAAGTGATATCAAAGCCAGGTCAGTTCTTCCAGGCTAGTCATTTTGAGTCGCTTATGACTGGTATCTTTTCTTTGCACACATTTTTTTGTCTTATCTTATAGCTCAGGTACAATCATGATGAACATGATAAAGCTGCAACCGTACAATCCAAAGAAATACGAGATATGGAAGAAGAGAGCTTCCATCCAGCTGAAAAGTATCCATCCAGAGATGATAGAGGTGTTGGAAAGTGGATCAATAAAGATCACCAAGGTCCTTCCACTTCTTGGAACTGAAGGCGCAAGAACTGTCGATAAGTCGTACGACGAGTGGAGTCCAGAAGACAAGAGAAGGAATCAACTTGATTCCATAGCTCCAGAGGCCATCTTATCTTCCTTACCAGATGCCCTGGCGGAGGAAGTTATGCAGTTCAATAATGCCAAAGAGCTCTGGAGCTACCTCGACACACTTTGTCATGAGACTGATCAGATGAAGCACAACAAGTTGCAAGTGTGTGTCGACAAATATGAGTCATTCCAGATGCAAACTGGAGAGACGATAAAGGCGATGGAGAAAAGATTCACACCATCATCAGTGAGCTCAAGGCATTGGATAGGACATACTCTAATACAGATCTTAACGCCAAGATCCTATCCAAAATACAAAAAGAAGATTGGTTCGTCAAGATAGTCGCACTAAAGGAGAAAGGCTTATACAAAATGATAACCAAAGAATTGTTCGCCCAGCTCCAAGCCCTCGAATGGGACATACAAATGGTGAACAAGAATGAGACTATTCGAGCAGCCAACTCACCAAGATACCAAGCTGAAGACACAGCTTATTTCGTGAAAAGGGATTCCTAGTGGAAGCCCAAGAAACCCTTCCATACTGATCGACCAACTGGTCACTCAAGCTCACAACAGAAAGAGACCCCAACTACATCTTGATCTCAATCTAAGGAAGGAGAAAGCTCAATCGTCGAGCTTGAAGAGAAAAATGAGGGGGCTTTCCAAACTCCTCGAGAAGGCAAAAGGAAAGAAGGAAGCAACCAACTCCGAAGAGAAAAGGTTCATCAAGCGAGCCCCCAGAGCATGCTTCCAATGTGGTTCCTTCGAACATTTAAAATTTGAGTGTCCCTCTGTGGACAAGGAGAAAAGGGAAAGACTGAAGAAGGTCTTCGAGCAATGAGAGTCTAAAGCAGTAGCTCAAGCTATGCTGACAAGGACCGAGATGCAAGATATCCTAGACCATGATGAGGACTATTGATAACCGCATAGACGGTGAGCAAATAAATTTGTAATTACACCCAAAGGTGGTCGAACCCTCATGGTCTATGCAATGAACTACCCAAAGTACTAGCTATAATTTCTAGGACATAGAAGTTTGAGGAATTTGAAAAGGGATTTTGTTTTGTAATTTAAAGATGACTTCCCTCAAAAAAAAAAAAAAAGATGACAATGCAGGAAAGTAAAGGTTTTAAAAACAATTAAAGGAAGCACAGATCCTAGGACAGATAATCTAATCTTTAGCATGCAATATCAATCAACTCAGCAATGGGGAAAACATAGATTTTGATGGATTAAATTCTTTGGTCTGGCAATTTAAATCCTATATTACTAAATAGTGACTTTATCCTCTCGGTCTTAAGAACACAAATTTAGTTAATCTCAATAATTATCTAATTAATTCCTATGCAAGTCTCTTCCTTTTGAGACAGAAAACAAACATATTTAATTCTCTCTTCCTATTAACAATTTTCACCCCTCGGTTCTTCAATTGATAACTTTAAACCTAGATCTCAATTCACCTCTCAGTCCATCTTTTAATCTAGATTATTAGATTAAATCAGAGAATTAAACCATGCCATAAGAGTTGATTTTAATAAGCATGCATCAGAAAAGATATATCATAACCCTAGAACCTGTTAGGTTCTAGCCACAAAACATGACTAGAAATAAAGCAAATATAATATTAATGAACTTACAAATAAAGAGGAACCTTGAATGTCTTGTAAAAACTCCAAAGCTCAATTATTCTAAGTGCAATATGCATAAAAACCAGTCTGAAATTCTTGCCCTAATGAGAAATATTTATAGAGGAGAGAAAAAGACCTAATCTAGGTATTGCTAAAATAGCAAAAATTGTCAAAGCAGGTGAAAACTTGCATGTCGGGCCTCCGTGTCAATCGACAGGGTGCTTGTCGATCGACACGGGCAACAAATCGAAATCTCGGATGTTTCCATGTCGATTTCCCAGCTTTGTTCTCCCTGTCAATCAACATGGAGCATTTCGATCAATAGGGTTGCATGTGTCGAGCTCCTTGCTTCGTTCGTGCCTCCAATCGACATCCAACCTCTGTGTCGATCGACAGGGGGTCTATCGATCGACACAAAGGTCCTGCTTCAGGATTTTGGCTTCGTCTTCCATCTCTGGTCGACTACCCGTCCGTCAATCGAAGTGGCACTCCATGTAACTCAGCTCTTTCATCATTTCACCTCTTTCTGCCTTAAATACCTGCAAAATCAACTATAAAAGGCATAACACCCTCTAAAACAGTCTCATGCACAGAAATAACTAAAAATATAATAAAATGCACTTGAAACAATGGAGAAAAATATTGATAAGTGAGTATAAATATGAGTTTATCAACTACTCATTTGAGGAAGAGGCTCACGAGGAAGCTCTTCTAGTATTCTTGGTTGCGTTCGGAGAGGAAGCTGAGGATGAACCTGAAACTGAAGTTGAGACAACACTCACAACTTCAAGTGAGTTGGTAAATACCTCTCTTATCACTGAATTACCTGCATGCATCCTTGATAAATCTGAGTCGTATTGCTCCGACTCAGAGGAGATCAGCTTAGACATTCTATCACTAGAATTTTAAAAATTTTACGAAATTAAAAATGTTTTGGTCGAAAACACCTCACTAAGAACACATGTTTCAATTTTTACTTAGGAGATTGAAAAATCGAGATTTGTCAGTGAGGAGCTAGCAAAACTTAAGGAAGAACACTCAGCTTTGTTTAAAGATGTAGAAAATTTAAAATCTGAATGCAAATCCTTAAATCTAACCATTCTTGAGCAAGATGAAAAACTTTATTTTTTTATTTTAAAGAAAGGCTCAAGAGGGCTCGATGAAGTCATGCAAAGCATGAGGGAGCCTTCAGATAAGTCAGGGTTAGGATATGAAAATGATTTGAGCAATGAAGACCTTGCACCTATTGGTACTAAGAGACTTCATAAAAGAAAAACTTAGTACGCAGTGTGAGTCGAGTGGTCAAAGGGTTTCATTTAAAGTGCCAGTTAAGACTGAAAATGCAAAAGGTTGGTTAGGCTACAACCCCAAGCTGACGAATTAGAATGAGAAAAAATTGGCCAAATTAAAGGGTAAGCTGGTAAAACAACATGACATTAAGCTGGTAAAATCTCAAACTGACAGGAAGTCAATATGGCCACAGAAGCTGACTAAGCAGTATATTCCCACTGCGAGGAAGCCAACTCCATCGACAAGTTTGGTAAGCAACCAACTTATGCTGCAAGGAAGCCAAACACCAAACCCGGTAAGCATGCTGACCGGGGAACGAAGTCTCAAGTCCAACTTGAGAGGAGGAATGTACCAAGTAGGGGGAATACCTACTTGAGGCCAGAGTCCAATCACACTTCCCATTTAAGGACTATGAAGGCTAACCGAAGTGGACCATGCTTGTCTAACAAGCTACTGCTAAGGTACTCACATCCAGAACCCAGATTCTGAGGTTCTCAAAAGAAGCACACTTCTAAGAGAACTCCACACACAACCACACCTTCCAATAAAAAACCATGCATTATTTCAGAAGGAAGGGAAATGTTCCTGCTAGTGATAACAACAAAATTTCATCTGTTGTTAATATCACAAAAGTGTGGATCCCTAAGGGGCTAATCACACGAGCTCTCGTAGGACCTGCAGAGACTCGGGGACCTAAAGTCTAAATTTTTTGATTGCAAAAATAGGTACAATAGGAGAAGAGCGAGTGGATCCTCGACAACGGATGCTCAGCCCGCATGACAGGGAGGAGAGACTTTTTCATTGAGCTCAACATGGTCAGAGGACCACCATTGTTGTTTGGTGACAATTCCAAAGGAAGAGTCATTGGAAGAGGATGCATCGAGCAGAATGGGTTGAGATTGGTCAATGTATCCCTCGTCACCAACCTTAAGCACAATTTACTTAGCGTCAGTCAACTCAGAGAGAATGGATATATAGTCTCCTTCAAGAAGTCAGAATGTTAGATCAAGGACAAAGCCACAATAGACATCAAGCTACGGGGATTTTGCAAAGGTGGACTCTATGTAGTAGACTGGTTGAGCAGGCAGACTGACTCGTGCTTTGTTGCCACCTGTACGACAGAGACGAACTGTCAATAGAACAAAATACTACGCCATCTGAACTTCAAGAAAATCAATCACTTGTCTAAGCACAATCTGGTACAATGTTTACCAATAGGAGTGTTCAAGAAGAAAGGATTGCAAGACCTGCCAGCAAAGGAAACCGACAACGGACTCCTTCAAGAACAAATTAGTCAGCCTAAGCACTACCCGAGTGCTGGAGTTACTTCATATGAACTTATTCGGTCCTGTAACTCCCCCAACCATTGGAGACAAGAGATTCTCATTAGTAGTCATGGATGACTACTAGCGCTATACTTGGATCAAGCTTCTCAAGGCCAAGGACAAAGTGAAGATCATTCTACTAGAGCTGATCATGCGAGTCTAAAACCAGTGAAAAGTGACAGTCAAGAGAATCATCTCCGACAATGGGACAGAGTTTTGCAATGAATTACTGATTGATTATGCGGAAGTCGGCATCGGGCATGAGCGTTCAACTCCAAAAACTCTGCAACAGAATGGCCAAACAGAATGAAGAAATTGGACGCTAAAGGAAGCAGTACGGACCATGATAGTTGATACCAGCTTGGGTGAGAAGTATTGGGGCGAAGCATTTATGACAGTGTGCTACACTCAAAATCGAAGCGACATCAATGAGAGATTTCAAAAGAGCCCATACGAGATATATCATGATTGTAAGCCTTCCTTAGCTCATCATCATGCTTTCAGTTCTCCATGTTATGTTCATAACAATGGCAAGTCAAAATTGAATGCCTTTTCTCCAAAAGCTGATGAAGGCGTGTTCCTTGGTTATGTGCACCCATCTCACAAGGGATACTGGGTATTCAATAAGATTACTAAAGTTGTGGAGATAACATGTAATGTTATTTTTTATGAAGCTACTTTGGTGCGCAGGACAATGAAAGAGCTGGGAGAAGACATTCCTGAGATTAATGATGCTAATAATCAGTCGGGGATGGATTATTTCAATGTCAAACTGACTGTTCCGACTAGATCTAAGAAGGATGGGTCTTCTCAACCAACACCCTCGATTGGTCATCAGACAATCGAGAGGGTCAATGATGCTAACGATCATGCTGAGATCTCGAATTCCGTATCCCTTAGAGAAAGTACAAATCAAAGAGGAATTCATACGGGCGTCTTCCAAGCTTACGATGCTGATGAAGAAAAAGAAGACCTAGGAAATCAGACTGGAAATACCGGAGGCATGATTGAAGATCCAGATGCAGAGGCTGACGGACTAGGAGACTAGACTGATAAGGACAAGGACCAGACTGACGATGTTGTTGACCCGACTATAGATGAAATCAAGATTGAAGATGTGGAATCATCATTCCAGAAGGATCACAACATTGAGGAACAAACTCTAGGGACAAAAATCATCCCAGAAGACTATTTCCTCAAAGACGTGCTAGTCGCAGGAGTCCATACTAAAAAACCATTTGTCCCACCAGTTCAGGCCAAGGAGATCCAATGATCTAAATGGCTTCATAATCATCCTGAAGAATCAGTATTGGATGATGTAGTCAATACAGTTCGAAGAAGACAATGAAGTGTCCTACTCACGTGCTACATCTCTCAGATCGAACCAACAAAAGTAGCAGACGCACTTCAATTAGTCGATTGGATCAACGCCAAGCAAGAGAAACTTGCAGAATTCACTCGCAATCACATTTGGGACTTAGTAGATCGTCCATCACATCAGTCTGTGATCGGAACAAAGTGGGTATTCAAGAACAAGCGAGATGAAGCTGGTAACATAGTAAAAAATAAAGCCACACTTGTTGCCAAAGGATATGCACAGTGCGAAGGAATTGACTTCGATGAGACCTTTGCCCCCGTAGCCAAACTGGAGGCTATTAGGCTATTTCTAGCCTATGCTACATATCACGGATTCACGGACTATCAGATGGATGTGAAAAGTGTCTTTCTTAACGACGAACTGAGGGAGAAAGTATATGTGGAGCAACCTCCAGATTTCGAAGAAGGCAATCAAGTTTACAAGCTGTGGAAAACATTGTATGGATTGAAGCAAGCACAACGAGCTTGGTATGAGACCCTATCCCAATTTCTACTAAAAAATGGATTCCAAAAAGGGAAGATCGACAGAACCTTGTTCTTAATCAAAGACATAGATGACATACTACTAGTCCAAATTTACGTCGATGACATCATTTTTGGGTTGAAGAATTTGAGCCTTTGCGAGAAATTTGCCCAGCTTATGCAAAGTCACTTCCAAATGAGTATGATGGGCAAAATGACGTACTTCTTAGGGCTCCAAGTTCATCATTCCAGCGATGGGATTTGCATCAATCAAAAGAAGTACACCAGAGACCTGATAAACAAGTTTCTTCTAGAAAAGAAACCATTTCGACCAAAATGGTCCCCTATTCAGGAACCTCTGCCAAAGCCCATATCATTTGACCGAGATAACATACGCTCAGTCAAAATTTGCCTCTATAAGGAAGATTTTGACCAAAATCTGGAGAGTTGGGTCGAGATCTGCCCTATAGAAGCAGATTTCAACCAAATCCAGACGAGTCTGGATCGAAATTTGGCTTTGTCTCACCCCTTCAGCTCCCATGCTCCGTTTGGGTCGAAATCAACTTTACATATGCACGATTTGGGTCAGAATCCATCCCAAAGTTTACTCTAACTCATGGATTTATGCTCAATTGTCAACCTACACAACTCAAAACCAACATACTCGAAAACACATCAAATCTTATCAAAAAGTTATGATATGTGGGTGAAATATGCATGAAATCACCATAATAATGCACCAATAAAGTAGTCATTGCACACACATATCATGGTGCAAGGGGAAATCTCTTCCCAGCCTGAAACTAACCCAACTTAGCTTCCGATTGAAGCAGACCATGCTGAGTCCTCACATGGCGGATAGGGAGGGGACGCTGACTTTGAGCTATCATCCGATGGCTCCCTAATCCAATCTGATGAAGAGACTGAGCTGAGGAACCCCACAATCCATTAGGAGTTTAACTTTGCCAAAGATATGCATGGAGTGTGGAGGTATCATCCTAGGGACTCGAGGGCCAAAGACCAAATCTACAAGCCAAGTCTGTTTGGTGAGTACAAGGTTCCTCTCAGTGGGCTCCCACATCCTGAAGTATACTCTGAACGCATAAGGAATTGGTGTCCACCAATTAGTCTTGTTGATGTCGGGGATGCCAAGCTGATTCCCTGGGCAGTTGAGATCTCATACAGGATATAGCGCAGAATCGCGGAAGAAATCTATCTACTTTATCCTGAGCTTTTGGGGTGAAGAGACTGAGGCATGTGAAGTCTTGAGAGGGGAGTTCCGAAGGTGGAGGAGATTCGATCTGGCCATGCATGAGCTGAATATAGAATATCTTCCGATAGTGCAGGCCAAATCGGGACTGACCTTCTTGAAGGGATTCGTGAACTGAATCACGAAGCCCGTTTGCCAAGGATCGTTAATTGGAATATCAAAATAAATTGCTATGCCTATGAATGATCCTAGCATGCTCCTACATTATTATGCATAAGAAGGTTTATGCGGAATACCTGGATTGATGAACTATGAAGAACGAGTGCGTGGAGATTCCCTTTGATCTTTCCCACGCACAAAGATTTAATTCCTAACAGATTGAAGAAATAAATCTTGAAAAAGTAAAACAATTATTTTCCAAAGCAAGGAGAGAGAGAAGAAGAAAAATCCTCCTGATTTGATCTTCTGATCTGTATCCCAACTCGATCTGAAAATCTGGTGAGGATTCTCTATCAGATCCCTTGCCCGGTTGAGAAGCAGAATTTCCTCCTCGTTCTCAGATCTTAGTCGATACAGCTCCCAAAACCTGGTTTGTTGTGCGCAACTTATGATCTTGTGGTGTGTTGAGATCTGAGGAACTGAGGCCTATTTATAGGAAAATATTGGACTTCTATTGGGCTTGAGTTTCATGGGCCAGACCAGGGACCAGAATGCAAATAGCAAATAAGGTCTATCAATTAATTAATTTCCATATTTAACCCAGAATATAATTAATTAATTAATATTGATTCATTCCACTAGAGAATCAATACTAACCTACCTATTTGCTACCACGTTTTGAGGTTCGAGTTGCATGGGCTCGGTATATCCCCACATTTAAGGTTACAGACATTCGTTAATTAATTTAAGCTCTGACAAGCTATTTAATTAATTAACATCTTATATTCCTGAATCAATCCACTCAAACCTTTTCACTTATGCTTGAACTTAATCAGCCTGCAGGACTTAGCATAACGAACCTTTTGAGCTGTTCAGGGAATGTCACCATCCTATACTGGATGTGGTTACCTAGTTCCAGTACCAGACAGTCATACACAAACTGCTATTACCCAAGATACAGATATATAAGCTCAACTAGAGCATTTCACTGCAACTCGAAGTAATACACATTCTGCATATACTTCTGTACCTTCATGTAGGCTTAGGATCTCGTCAAGCCATAGAGATCTAGATTCTTTTAATGTCAGATAAAAGAATCGATCTCGACTTAGGTCCTTATCAATGTGTGCCCCACACCAGCATACCAAGCCATCCAAGATAAGATGCTTATTACTCCGTATGCTGCAGCCTACACCTACAGTTTATCCTGGAACTGTCTCAGCTGTGATAACTATTTATATCTCGCTAGGTCAAACGATCCATATGATCTTCTGTGATCTTCTACACACCGTATGATCTCCCTATCGACGAGATAAGAGGATAATTGCGTTTGCGACACATGTTTGTTAATTCAGACAGGAGATGAACATACAACATTTATGATTCTCAGTATATTAACCAATCGACCTTGTACATAATATACCAATCATAATGTTTTCAGCATATAAATCCATCAATCTCCCACTTATACTCAAAGCATTATACAGGTGCTTTCCAGAGTATAACACGTCTAAACTAATCTTGCTATTACATCAAACATTCTACGTGGATAGCTTTGCCCTCAGCCCAAGGTTACGTACATGCATCTCGTAGACCTTCTGAGGCAGAGCCTTTGTGAATAGATCCGCTAGATTATTTCTTGTATCAATCATCTCTACTAGCACATCACCCCTTGCTACGATTTCTCATATAATATGGTACTTCCTTTCAATGTGTTTTTTTGCTCTGTGAGTTCGTGGTTCCTTTGAATTAGCCACGACTCTCGAATTATCACAGTATATCGTGATTGTCTTGGGCAGCTTAGGAATCACGTCCAACTCCAGAAGGAAGTTTCGAAACCATACTGCTTCTTTCGAAGCTTCAAAAGCTGCCACATATTCTACTTCCATGATGGAGTCCGCAATGCACTTCTGCTTTGCACTCCTCCATGATATGGCCCCACCTCCCAATGTAAACACATAGCCAGAGGTGGACTTCTTTACGTCTCGGTCTGCCTGGAAATCCAAATCAGTATAACCCACAGGGCACAACTCGTCACACTGATAGACGAGACAATAGTCTCTAGTCCTTTTCAAGTATTTGAGTATGTGCTTTACCGCGGTCCAATGAGCCTGTCCAAGGTTAGACTGGTATCTCGCTACTATGCCTACAGCAAAGCAGATATCTGGCCTCGTGCATAACATTGCATACATGAGGCTCCCCACGGCCGATGCATACGGCACGTTCCTCATTTCATCTTTCTCCCTTTGTGTCACCGGACACTGATCCTTGGAAAGATATATGCCATGTCTGAAGGGTAACAGAACTTTCTTGGCAGTTTGCATGCTGAAACGGGCAATCACAGTATCCAAATATGATCCTTGAGACAAGGTCAGCATCCTCTTATTGCACTCCCGCAATACTTTTACCCCTAGGATGTATCCTGCCTCCCCAAGGTCCTTCATATGAAACTGCTCGGATAACCACCCCTTTATGCCCGACAATACCTCCACATTGTTGCCAAATAGGAGAATATCATCTACATAAAGTGCAAGGAACACCACGCTTCCGCTGACACATAGACGGTACACGCAACTCTCGTTTGAGCATTGTGAAAATCCATAAGATTTAATCACTTCATCAAAACGCAGATTCCATGACCATGAAGCTTGTTTAAGTCCATACAGCGACTTCCTTAGCTTCCAGACCAAATGTTCTTCGCTCTTCTGCACATAACCTTCTGGCTGTTGCATATAGATATCCCTACCTTCTTCAAGGTACCCGTTTAGAAATGCGGTTTTGACATCCATCTGCCAGATTTCTAAGTCCTTATGTGCTGCTATGGCTAGGAGTATACGAATGGACTTAAGCATGGCTACTGGTGAGAAGGTCTCGTCATAGTCTACACCTTCTTTCTGACTATAACCCTTCGCCACCAGCCTTGCTTTGAAAGCTGTAATTTCACCATTCACTCCTTTCTTTCTTTTGTATACCCATTTGCACCATATGGCTCGACAACCATCTGGAAAATTAGTTTTCTGTTATACATCCATAGCCGTAATGGATTCTATTTCGGAATCCATGGCGATCAACCATTTGTCTGCATCTTTATCAGATACCGCCTCGTCATATGTCCAGGGATCGGTATCATCCAGTCCATTTTTCGGGATCAAGTCAGAAGACTCTCCCACGAACATGTACCTTTCAGGTTGGTGGATAACCCTCCCACTGTGAAGAGGCATCTGAACCGTGTCAGTAGTTGGCATAGTACGCGTTGGTCCCATACCTTGCATTAGTGGCAGTGTTGGTATAACCTCACCTATTGTAGGTGGATTTACCATTACACTGGACTTTCCTGATGGAATTGCTTCTTTGTCCTCAAGCTCGTGGAGGACAATTTCACTCTTGGATCTGTGGTTTCTTACATATTCGTCCTCCAAGAATCTCGCGTTGGTACTGACAACGACTTTCTGATTCTCAGGATAATAGAAATAGCCACCTTTCGTTTGCCTGGGATATCCTACAAACAACATCAGCTTACACCTACTTTCTAACTTATCAGGTTCCTTTGTCAGCACATATGCTGGACAACCCCAAACCCTCACTCTGTTCAAACTTGGCTTTCGCCCATACCAGAGTTCCAGAGGTGTTTTAGGAACTGATTTAGAAGGTACCAGGTTAAGCAAATTTCAACACATTCTCTGCTCGAGACTGACTTGCCTTAAAAGGTCTGGTCGTCATCTTTCCTTCTATGCAGGACTTACAGATTTGATGCGGTACCACTTGGAAAGAATCCAAGAGCCCATCGCATGCTAATCTTTTAATCCTCTTTAGATTGATGTGACCTAGTCTCAAGTGCCAGAGATATGTTTGATCCTCATCGGAAGAAAACTTTCTCTTTAAATGATTATTATAATTGGATGAGTTTGCAACATTCACGGAAGATTTATGCATACAATCAATGATATAGAGAGAGTCAATCTGTTTGCCATGACAGATAACACCGTTATTACCAATGATAGAAACTCCACTATAAAAAATAACTGAATATCCATCACAAAATAACTTGGAAACTGAAATTAAGTTCCGCCGAAAAACTGGCACATATAAAATATCTCTCAAAATCAAAACATTGTTTTCAAAGCATAAAGTAAAATCTCCAATGGCTACTGCTGAGACTCGCTCTCCGCTGCCCATTGAGATGGCAATCTCGTCATGCTTCAGCTGCCTTGTCGGCCTGAACCCCTGCAAAGTATAACAAACATGGTCAGTAGCTCCAGTATCCACTACCCAAGAGTGGGTAGAAATTGGTGCTAAACATGTTTCCGTTATAAATGCACATGACGTACATTGTCTACCCGTGCCGAGCACTAGACAATCTACTTCACTTCGCTTGCGTTTGCATGGCCTGATGACATCTTCTGCTAAATCAGCTTCATCTAACCTTTTAAGTATTTCCTTTGCTTCAGCAACTGTTTTGTCAAAAGCTGACAAAGTTGGAGCAAATTCCAATGCCCTAAGATCAGATTCCTCTCGCATCAGGGCTAAGAGTAACTCAGGAAGAGTAAACTCGTGCCTGGCACCGAGGGACTTGATGAAATCATCATAAGAATCACAGAGAGAGTGCAGGACAATGTTTATTTCTGCCCGCTTACTGACTTGTCCACCTCTCTTTTTGTACTTTCTCATAATTCTCATCATACTGATAAAGTGCAGAAGCAACGAACTCCCATCAGTCATTCTCTTGCAGACCAGGTCCTCTACAAGATTATAACTGACAATTCGCCTCACCTTCCCATAAACCTCCACAAGGTCCCTCCATATCTCAACAGCAGTTCCGAACTTCTTGTATTTGAGCTTTAATTCTCTAGACAGACTAAATGATGAGTCTGCGGGCAAACTCATCAGAAGCTACCCATCTGTCATAGAACACTCGCTCATAACTAGTACAGTTCTAATACTTGGGAGTTAGAGGGTCCATGTAAAGTATATGGGCATGTTTTGCAGTGCAGAGTATTTCCATGAACCATAACTTCCACTCAGGAAAATTCGGACCAGTTAAAGGGTTTGTTATTAAGAGGTTGACAACGTGAGCAATAGACATGTCTGAAAACAATAAATTAAAACATAAATTAAAACATAGTCGCAAACTATTGAAACAATTTAATATTGAAACCTTATGATAAAGCAATATTAATGTTTCCTCCAATTTCCCTAAGTATTACTATTGCAAGCCACACATGTGGACGTTTACAACAAAATACTTAACCAGACTGCATCTTTCAATTCCAGTCCTTTAATTCCAATCCATGCCCGGGTTCCTTAGACAAATGGAATTAATAATTGGAGACTAACTTAAGACCATATTATCCTACTTAGCAGGGACATCACAAATGAGTTATACTCTGGATAACATCTAAGCTAGCTTACCACCAAAGTCAACCCTCCCATATAAGGATCTATTAGAACACACCCGATCCCTATAATAAGGCTGTCTCATTTAATTCAATCCCTATAGAACTTATGAAAATTCAATACGCAAGCTACACATGTAGACGTTTACGCATGAACTCCCACTTCTCACATGAAATAAATGTTTATTTTAAGAAATCCTATCTATTAGAACTTATGAATAATAAATTAAGTAAGCTACACATGTAGACGTTTACCTAATAAATTACCCACTTCCAATAAAGGATCGCTTTGTGGAGGTCTTACTAAATTATGAGCTTAGTAATTTTTAGTTCATAAGGTTCAATTGCACAGATTATTTTATGTAGCCATAATTATAACATTGCTAAAATTCTATCATGCATGGCATGAACCCTGAATTTATAGTTATAATTAATTACACAAAATAAATCACATAGCATGCTTTAAAGCTGTAAATACAAGCAGTAAACGTGCTCCTATTATCTACAACATGCTTATATGTTGCGCAATTAAATTAAACACATATATCATGCGAAGACAGATAATAAAGCAAATAAAAAAATATCCTCGTGGCCCCATGATACGAAATAAAATTAATTCTAACTATTACAAGTTGAAATTAATAATACAGATCTTCGACTGGGCTCCCACTACTTGGACTGAGATCTGAATTTATTTTCTGAATCTGGGCCTCCAAGATTTGATTTATCAGAAAATTGGACAACTGGGCCAGTTAACCAAATCGCGGGCTTGGGCACACATTGCAAACCCAATAGCCCGCGAGAACTTAGCCCGACGAGCCACCACCGGCGAAACACTGCCGCCGGCGACTCACCGCCGCTGTGAGGGCTCCCGGCATGCGCAGCAGCCATACACATACGTGCATGGTTGCAGCCCGCGATGCCGTCTCCCCCGGCCATTGCCCATTTCACATGCCGCCGCCCTGGCTTGCCCTGACTGTCGCCCGAACCGCCGTTCACCTTCTTCTCCACCGTCGGCTCACCTAGGCTCGCCGGAAATCCACACGAGGCGCGGAGGAGACGCGCGCTCCGGCTCGCTCCCGCAAACCCTAGGGTTTGCGCTTGGTTGCGGCCGCGCCGCCCCCACCGACCGTCGTCGCCGGCCTCCGCCTCCCGAGCCCTCGCCACACCACTAGGTCCCACCGCTGTCGCCCAGAGAGTAGGGGTGTAATCGAACCGAGTCGAGCTGAGTAGTGCCGTGCTCAAGTTTGACTTGTTTAGTATCGAGTCGAGCTTCGAGCTTTTTTGTCGAACATTTTGAAGTTCACGAACTTTATCGAGCTTTGATCGAGCCTAAACGAACTTTCTAAATATGGAATATATTTAAAATATCCATTATTATTTTGAAAGAAAAAGTTATTTATCTGTAAATTAATATCATATTCATGCTCAAATTCTAAATCTTATCATTATTAGAAAGATTTATCATTCTTGTTACCCTTAAATTATGAAAGATATTACTTTTATAAAATTAATTATTTTATATTTCTTACTAATTTTAGCTAACGAGCTTGCTCACGAGCTTACGAGTCGAATACCGTGATGCTCAAGTTTGGTTCGTTTAACAAACGAGCTTCTCAAAATAAATTCGAACGAGCTTTTATCGAGTCGAGATCTGAGTAGCTCACGAACAGTTTGACTCACTTACAGCCTTACCGGAGAGCACCTGCCTGCCGCCGACGAACGCGCGCAAGGCTGCGCGCGCGCGCGCGAACCCTAGGGTTCCGCCGCGCTGCGCGCCCTCGTCGCGCCCAGGCCGCCCTCGCCCGTTGTCCCGGCAGGCGCCAGCCTCTCTGCGTCGTCGTCCCGAGACCCCCGCACCGCGCCTGGCTGGCTGTAGGCCCTGCGGCTGCTGCCCATCGCGCGCGCGCTGAAACCCTAGGGTTTCCGCCTGGCTGCACCGCCGTCGTGGCCGCCGTGCCCCTCACTGCGCGCGACCGCCGTGCACGGCCTGCTGCCGTGCTTGCGCCGTCGTGCGGTCCTTCGTTCTTCGTGTTCTTCGTTTTCTGTTTTACAGATTTAATTTTTAAAATAAAAGATTACATAGGATAATCCTAATTACAATCTAAAATCTAAATCTAACCACGGATGTATCTCGTGGGTGAAAAACGAATCCATATAAAAGGGCGGATTAACCTGAGAACCACGAGGACGAAAAAACATACAATTCAATCCAAAACCATCCATAGCATGCATTCAATAATAATAATCATGCAATTCATAGGCAATATTATTTTTCCGATATAGCAAATTAATTCAACCTGGCTCTGATACCAATTGAAGGGATTCGTGAACTGAATCACGAAGTCCGTTTGCCAAGGATCGTTAATTGGAATATCAAAATAAATTGCTATGCCTATGAATGATCCTAGCATGCTCCTACATTATTATGCATAAGAAGGTTTATGCGGAATACCTGGATTGATGAACTCTGAAGAACGAGTGCACGGAGATTCCCTTTGATCTTTCCCACGCACAAAGATTTAATTCCTAATAGATTGAGGAAATAAATCTTGAAAAAATAAAACAGTTATTTTCGAAAACAAGGAGAGAGAGAAGAAGAAAAATCCTCCTGATTTGATCTTCTAATCTGTATCCCAACTCGATCTGAAAATCTGGTGAAGATTCTCTATCAGATCCCTTGCCTGGTTGAGAAGCAGAATTTCCTCCTCGTTCTCAGATCTTAGTCGATCACCACAGCTCCCAAAACCTGGTTTGCTGTGTGCAACTTATGATCTTGTGGTGTGTTGAGATCTGAGGAACTGAGGCCTATTTATAGGAAAATATTGGACTTCTATTGGGCTTGAGTTTCATGGGCCAGACCAGGGACCAGAATGCAAATAGCAAATAAGGTCTATCAATTAATTAATTTCCATATTCAACCCAGAATATAATTAATTAATTAATATTGAATCATTCCACCAGAGAATCAATACTGTCCTACCTATTTGCTACCACGTTTTGAGGTACGGGTTGCATGGGCTTGGTATATCCTCACATTTAAGGTTACAGACATTCGTTAATTAATTTAAGCTCTGACAAGCTATTTAATTAATTAACATCTTATATTCCTGAATCAATCCACTCAAACATTTTCACTTATGCTTGAACTTAATCAGCCTGCAGGACTTAGCATAACGAACCTTTTGAGCTGTTCAGGGAATGTCACCATCCTATACTGGATGTGGTTACCTAGTTCCAGTACCAGACAGTCATACACAAACTACTATTACCCAAGATACAGATATACAAGCTCAACTAGAGCCTTTCACTGCAACTCAAAGTAATACACAATCTGCATATACCTATGTACCTTCATGTAGGCTTAGGATCTCGTCAAGCCATAGAGATCTAGATTCTTTTAATGTCAGATAAAAGAATCGATCTCGACTTAGGTCCTTATCAATGTGTGGCCCACACCAGCATACCATGCCATCCAAGATAAGATGCTTATTACTGCGTATGCTGCAGCCTACACCGACAGTTTATCCTGGAACTGTCTCAGCTGTGATAACTATTTATATCTCGCTAGGTCAAACGATCCATACGATCTTCCGTGATCTTCTACACACCGTATGATCTCCCTATCGACGAGATAAGAGGATAATTGCGTTTGCGACACATGTTTGTTAATTCAGACAGGAGATGAACATACAACATTTATGATTCCCAGTATATTAACCAATCGACCTTGTACATAATATACCAATCATAATGCTTTCAGTATATAAATCTATCACTTCTGGCGATCGGAGGAGGTTTGAGCAAAGGAGTGGAGTGACAAAGCTGAAACCAGGCAGATGAATAAGGGGGAAGTTCGTATGAGGTTGCTGACGATCCATGCTTACAGGACTGAAACTTTTGATGCGGAGGATTCTTATCTGGATGAGCACAGGCTTTGCCCGACTGCCTTTGTTTTTGTACCCGATGCTCCTATCTCTGCCCCTCCAATTACTTAGGTATCTCCCACCCAAACTGAGTCTCCCCTTCATGTTGAGTTAGAGGAAATTTCAGTTCCAGCTCCCACTCTAGAGGCGTATCAGAAATATATTGCTGCCAAGATTGAGAAGGTGATGAGACTCGTAGAGCAACAACGAAGTGTGGAAGCTGACTTGCGGAAAGCTACGGAATAGCTTGCCACTGCCGAGGAAGAAAAGAAAGAACTAGAGCAGGCTCTCGCTCTGTCTGCTGAACTTACTTTGAGATCTACTACAGAGCGAGCAACTGAACTTATTGAGACTATTGTGAGCTCTGGTTGTGATAATCTGGCAAGGACTGCAAACTTGATAAGGGCCAAGAGGATCTGAAGGATGATTGAGGCCAAAGAAACTAAGAAACAGAAGAAAAAGCACGAGGAGGAGCTAAGGAGGAAAGAAGAAGAGGAGTTTGCAAAGAAAGAGGAGGAGAGGGGGAGCTTATTGAAAGTGGTGCCCTTTAAGCCTAATGTGATTACTACAGGGTTGCCCTCGACCTCTGGTGCTGAGACTTAGATTTAAACTACCTCTACCCCAACACTAACAGCCATGCTGACAGATGTGCAAGCTTACTTTCAGAATCAACTTGAAGAATCAAGACCAGATTAGATGAGAAGGATAGGAAGGACGCTGAAACATCTGAGTCCCTCTCCTCCATAAAATCAATTGTCTCTACCCTAGATGATATTGTCAAAAAGGGGGAAGAGGAGAGGAGAAAATAAAAGGAGGAGAGAAAGCTCAAAGAAAAAGAGGAAAGGAAAAGAAGAGAAGTCGAGGAGGCTGAAAGAATCAGGAGAGTAGAGTCAGAAGAGAAGAGGAGGCAAGATCAATTTAAAACTCTTGTGGAGCTAGTTGAAAAACTGTCTGGAGCTAAACCATCTTCATCTGATCAACCTCCTCCTTGAACCTCTTGTTACTGAGTTTTTGTACTTAGTTTTTGTAGTTCAGTTTCTGGTTTTTAATTGTACTTGTAATCTTCTTCATCTAATGAAAAACTAGAAACTGACTTAAAGACAATCTCTCTCTCTCTCTCTCTCTCTCTCTCTCTCAAGTATTTTTAACCTAGCTGAAATCACATCTTCTAATGTGATCAACAAACTTACTTTTTCACTCTATATTGATTAATCGATAAATACCTCTCCAATTTAGGGGAAGATCAAATAAAGTATGTCAGAATAAGGACTCGTGTACTGAGTAGTGTCCTTGTAAACTCAGTTCACCACGTTTCCTTTTCTTTTCTGACTTAGGTAAGTAGTTTTAACAATATCAAAAAGGGGGAAATTGTTAGAAATCGAGTTTCAATTTACCTCCTAATTTGGTGTTTTGATATGTCAAAACTTCCTTTAGTAATAAGTTTCTAGAGTCTTTAAATGTAGTCCTTGTATAGGATTGATCGAGTTGTAATAGACTGAAAACTTAGATGTTGAAGATCGAGCGGAGCAATCAGAAACTAAGTTTCTGATGATGAAATTCAAGAAGATAGAGCTCGAGATGTCAAGAACCAAGTTTTTGTGCTTGAAGAGAAGATCCCAAGAAACTTGAAGTACTGAAGACAAGTCTTCGTGCTTAAAACTTAGTAAGACCAGAAACTCAGTTTCTGGAAAGTGAGATTTCCTAAGTATGGCAGAAACTTAACTGACTTTGGAATGTCAGTTTTCAGTTTCAACATTCCAAGAGCACGTGAAACACAAGTGTTCGAAGTTAGGCTTGAGTCATCTCAAAGTAAAATAAAAAAGTTAGTACGAGGAAACTCAAACTTAGATTTCTTGGACTGAAACTTAGTCTGACAAGAGCAGGTAGAAAGTACACTTCAAAAGGTGAAAAGCTGGCGGCAGAGCAAAGCAGGAAGAATGACCATGATTGGACGATCCAATCTTTGTCTTTAACAACTGGATTAATGTGCCTAACGGATAGAATTCAAAATGCCGTCCACATCTGCCTATAAATAGCTGGACAACTCAGCAGAATCATTATCGAAATTCTGGTGAAAACCTAAGTCGACACTCTGCTATACTTTCTACTCAAGCTTTCTGAAATTCTGTATTCTAAGTACACGAGACTTAAGCTTCGAACTTAAGTTATTCATTTCCTTGCATTTTTCTAAGTGCATGATGCTGAAGCTCTAAGCTGGAGCTCTTTCTTGATGAATATAACTTTCCTAAATTATATTCATAGCAGTCAGATTCTATTCTGGGAATCTGATTCCGACAGGCATAGCTAACCTTACTGAGTTCTAGGAGAACAAGCAAACATCCAGGAAGAAGGCTACGGGGTGCATCCTCACTTCAACCTGAAGAAGGAGTAAGCTTACAAGGAGTTTTTGGGTGAGTGACGACAGCAGACTGAAGGACGAAGGATTCCGACGGACTGTCCATAGATCATGAGAAGACTTGTAAAACTGAAACTTAGTGGATTCCCGATTAATTTCGAAAGAGTGGACGTAGAACTTTGATTCCAAACTACTATAAATATCCTGTCTTATTTACTTATTTTCTTTAGTTTATGCACTTAGTTATTTGCATATTTGAAACCTTCAATACTTGACTAAGTATTGAAGTATATATTTGAAGTGAAACTTAAAATTTACTGAGCTTAATCTGACTTTCCATTAAACTGAAAACTGAGTCAAGTTAGGTTTCAAAATCAAGTGCAGGAATTTTAAACTTCTACCGCATACTTTATACTCTAATTTCAGAACCAATATTAAAAAATATTTTCTACTCAAATGTAAAAAAAATTTGTATCATATTCTTTTAGTAAAAAAAAAAAAAAGGGGATTATCTTTTCGAAAATTTGTACTATGTAGTACTGCACATCATTTTATGTATCCCAATATACAACTTGAATTTTATTTTGAGGCATTATTGAAGTAATTTATGAATAATTAATTTAAATTTCTTTCCAAACATACTTTTACAAAAAAATTTAGGGGGCGTTTGGTTTAACTGGAATCACTATGAGTATGAGTTTGATAGTAGAGGGCATGGGTATGAGTTTGATTTTCGGGAATCATTCCCAATTCTGATGTTTGGTTTACTAGACGGGTTTTGGAATAATTTTCAATTCTGATGATTGATTCTTTAAGTTTATAGTTTTATAAAATAATTAAAATATTATACAAATAATAATTATTTTAATAATAAAAAATAACAAAATAAAATCATGTTAAAATAAATAAATAATCTATTTATCTTCTTGTTTATTTTATAAAATATAAAATTAAGATACAAAATAAATGATATATTTTATATTATTATTATTATAATATATTAAAAAATAATATATAATTATAATAACATATAATATTATAATTAATATAATTGTAAAAAATATTGTAAAAACAAGAAAAAGTAAATAAATAAAAAAATAATAATAAATAAATGAATTAAAAAATAAGATATAAATAAATAATTTAAAAAATATTATCATATTAAAATAAATAAATAAATAATATATTTATCTCCTTATTTATTTTATAAAATATAAAATTAAGATAAAAATAAATTATTAATATAACAATATTATTATTTTAATATATTAAAAAAATAATATATAATTATAATAACATATAATATTATAAAATAATATAATTATCAAAATATTTTAGAGTAATATTATAAAAATAAATAAATAAGAAAATAATTATAAATAATATGAAATAAATAATTTTGGCAATAAAATATGGGAATGAAAATGAAACCTACCATTGGAGGGTTTTGGTGATTCCCAAGTATTTGGGTATCATTCCCATTTTTTCATTCTCATACCCTTTAACCAAACAGTGGGTATCCTTACCAAGTATGGTTGGTGGGTTTCGGAATGAGAGAATGTAATTGATAATCAAAATATTTTAAATTAATATTATAAAAATAAATAAATAAGAAAATAATTATAAAATAATATAAAATAAATAATTTTGGTAATGATATATGAGAATGAAAATAAAACCCACCATTTTGGAGGGTTTTGGTGATTATCAAGTATTTGAGAATCATTCTCATTTTTTAATTCCCATACCCTTTAACCAAACAGTGGGTTTCGGAATCATTCCATTCCCTCATTCCGAAATCCACCAACCAAACGCCCCATAGTCTACAACTACTCATTATTTTCATTTCAGCCCAATAAAATCACATATTTATGATTTCTGCCAAGCCGCGACAGAAACTATAGACTGGCCGTCCTCTCTCATACACGGACACACAATCACATAGAGCGAGAAATCTATGGCTGCTGCAAACAAGACTCTACTGCTAATTCTGCTAATGTTTTCTGATCTTTTTATATGCCAGACTCTCTCAGAAGGCGTCACTAAGGAGGAAGCCAAGCAGCTCAGAGATGAGGTCTCTCTATTATTAGTTTCGGATTTATTTTTATCAGCTCAATTTCTGGAATAGTTAGATGAATATTTGGCAAACGAAGTTAATTCTCGGGTGCAAAAGTATTTCGGGTGAATTGCTGGTTTTTTTTTTTTTTTTTCGTTTGAATTATCTTGTTTTTTAAGTTCTGGATTATTGCAAAAGGTAGTGATGAAGTGAGTTGTAAAGGTTTTAGGTTATGCAATGGGAATTACTGCGTTCGTGTTTGTTTATTTTGTTGATCTTTGAGTAATGATGTGTGATTAACTAAATTATATGTGGGGTTAAATGAGTTTTGAAGGACTGGCAGAGAAAGGAGAAGGAAATGTGCTGTGTCCCGGGTGCAGCTTTTTTATTTCTCAGCAATCTTACTTCTAATTTGCAATGCAAGTTTAGTTTCTTAGTGCTAAATAAGTTTTATGCAAATTTATTTTTAATCCTTTGTTCAAGATAATTTTTTATTGTAAGTTTATTTATTGGGAGAATTTTTTATTTTTTTTTCCTGCTTTCTTTGGTTGTATATAACAATGTTTTTTGAGACTGGGATCATTGTGTCAGGCAATACTAGAGAGAGCAGTTAAATCATCTGGTTATTGACTGTGGATTTCTGCCTGTTTGGTGTTTATTAGTCGTTCTTAACTTTGCTGATCTTTGAGTATTTGATGTGTATTCTGTTAGATGAACTGAAGGATTAAATTGTTTTAGAATACTAGAAACTAAAAAGAGAAGGATATGTGTGGTGTGATGGGTTGGAAAAAGGTTTGACCTTTTAACACCTCATGGTAAATGTGAGTCCACAGAATGCTAAATTTTCTTCTGTTGTTTGACTTCTGAGTTTTAGGGAACTGGAAAACTAAAACATGAGGATTTCTCAATCTTAATTATTTCTGCTTTCCTGATTCGAAAATAGTTCCATTGGATCCTGTATGGACGTATATCTAAAGGATTAAACTGAATTCCTGCTTTTCTATTTGTAGTACGAGTGCCTCCTTTTTTCATTTTAGTGTGTGTGATTATATCTGTCTCAGTCACTAATCCAGTAAATTTGTATGATTTAGGTGCGTGAAATGTTTTATCATGCCTTCGATGGATACATGAAGCATGCATTTCCACGAGATGAATTGAAGCCTTTATCATGCGGAGGGGAAGATACACTTGGAGGATATGCATTAACTTTGGTGAATGCAACGAGTCTTTATTGCTCAATGATCAAGGGCTCACATTTTTAACTTAATTGTTTCGTTTTTTGGTATGAATCTCATCTCAGATTGATTCATTGGACACACTGGCTTTGCTTGGTGACCGAGAACATTTCTCTGCATCTGTTGAATGGATTGGTAAAAATCTTCGATTTGATATTGTGAGTACAAATTGTCTTAGTTTAGCATGAAATTGAACTAATCAATTTTTTATTTTCCACCTTTCTTCTGAATTCCAATTCATCCATATAACTGAGCTCGATTTTATATGTGAAGTTTTGTTCTTAGCTTACTGGGAGACCGGTTAAAACAGTAATCTATATAGCATATAATGAACTCATATGTTTGTTGTCTATCTGTGCATTTGTTTGGTTTTCCATGTATATCTTACTTGATAATTATGTCTTACCGAGTCCTACAAAGTATTCTTGTGTTATTTTGTTTTCCTTTTTTGTGGGGTGGGGGGATTGTATGTTGCTTTATTTCATTTTTTGGTTTTCATGATAAATCTCCCTTTTAGGTCAATTATAATTATGCTCATGATATTTACATTAAGATACTTTTTATTCTTTATTACTGGATTCCTCTGTCATCTATGTCAGTTGAGAAGTCATATAGGCATGCTTGGCAGGTTCCAGTTATAACTTTGTTTGTCTAAATATTTGAAAGTTGACCGCTAAAATATGTTCATTTTGTGGAATATCAAGTTCTTGAAAAGTAAATTCCTGACCAAATTTTGGAGTTAATATCTATTCTTTGCAGAATAAGACCGTATCTGTCTTTGAGACTACGATAAGGATACTTGGAGGCCTTCTGTCTGCTCATCTTATTGCGAGTGATTATAACACGGTATTTTCTTTGACATATTCTTAGTAGTGTTCATGTTTTTGGCGTATTATTCTCAACAATATCATTATTATTGATTTTCAAAATTTATATATCTTTGCTATGCATATATTTGTTGATCTAGTGCCCAAATTATGCTAGGATTTATTGAAGGAGAGAAACTGGCTTTTACTCTGTGCATCATACCATATCCTCATGTAACTGATGAGCACGGCCTTGTGTCCTTGTATCGACATCATAAAATTCTCCATTAGAAATCTTATTGGATATAGGGTTAGATAGTGGTGCCCACTTCCTAATGACAATCCTCATTGTATGCCAACTTCTACATAATTCCATGGCTTTATTTTGTGGGTTGCTTATGTAAATGCTTCCTATGTCGAACAAAGTTGATTTTCAGCATGCAACCTTTTTTTTTCTTTTCTTTCTTTTTTTTTTTGAATAGGTATACATTAATTTTAAACACACCCACCCACTCACACACCAAGATCTCCCCAGGAAGCTCGAACCTGTGACCTCTCAATCACAGTCAAGGTGTTTTAACCACTACACCTCTAGCGAAGGGACTTTCAGCATGCAACCTGTAATGGAAATATCGTACCAATATGAGTTGATCATTTTGAGAAGACATGTTGTAGTGTATAATGCTTCTAATGTCAATCACATTATATTTTTCGAATAAAAGGAGTTAATCATTTCAATTAGATATTTTAAAGTATATTTTGCTTCATATCGTCATATGTACTTTCAGATATTCTACGATGTGCTGAAAACCATAGGAAAAATACAAATTCTTTGATTCGCTTCCCTGTTGTGATCTCCTAAGTACGATAATTCTTGCTGTTCACAGTTGTATTGCATGTGGCAGACACTGTCACTTGCACCCATTGGGCTGATACAAGTCTTGTAAAGTTTCCCAGTAGGTGCTTTTAATATCTCCGGATATCCTTGCTTTTACTTGTTCTGAGGAATGACTTTGTGTAAGCTGGATTTCTTTCCCTAGTTAAGAATTGCATGTAGACTTCAGATCATGTACAACTGCTTTGAATACTTATACTTTGAGAGTTTGCTTCATGTCTATCTAGAAAATGCAAATGATATTTATGGATTCTTACTTGTACAGGGCATGAGAATACCCTTTTATGATGATGAGTTGCTTCATTTGGCTGAGGATTTAGGTCGCAGAATGTTGCCTGCATTTGATACACCTACCGGTACTTTCAGTGGGTTTTGTTGGCTTTTAATATCAACTTAGTTGAGCGCTCATTCAACTTGACTTATGAAACTTTAGCATACATGGCATCATGTTCTTTGACATAATCTATTATCTATTATCTATTATGTATTATATATACTAAAAGAGTTCCGGTCAATATGGTCAACATTCCCTATTTCCCTCCAAAATTATTGAAAAGAGTGTAATAAAAAATTAAATAAATTAATGTTTTTTTTCCAATTATTAGTTGATAGTTGGAGTCCCAATCTATATAATATATTTAAAAATGTGTGTTTGTTAAACCAAAAAAATATTTCAATTGCAAAAGACGTGTGAGTTTTTTAATTTTTATATATTTATATTTGAAAATGACTTAATTCTAAATTTGTTAAAATTTACATAAATGGAATTGAATAGCAAGTCAACTTTAGGATTTCTAAATTGCAAAAGTTATTTGGAATGAAGAACAAAACAAACATCTTTGCAATGTAATTTGAATATTGAATTCTCATTTTATTATTTTAATTTTAAATTAATATTATTTTGAGAAATTTGTGCATTTTAATTTATAATATCTATTTATTTTTACAAAGATATAAATTGGTAAAATGAACAAACTTAAAAACTAAACCATGAAATTTGGATTAAGATATTATATTACAAATCTGGACAAATATTGTGAGTCAAATTATAATTTTGTAAGTTTATTAGACAAATTTAGAATTTTTAATAGATTTTTATATAATATGTAATTAGTATTATTTTAATCTATCTATTATAATTTTTTTACTCAAATATAAAAATTTTCTATGTGATTATTTATATACGTACAATAGAAATGTAAGTTATTATTCAATAAAGTGAACCTTATTATTTTGAAGAATATTTGTTTGCGCAACGTGCGGGTGTAAATCTAGTATGATGGATACAGAAGATCCTGGTGGGAATCGTTGAATAAATGCTTAGTTTCTCTTTACTTATTTAGTAGTTTTTTTTTCTTTTTTCTTTTTAAAACCTTGTTAAGGTAATTTTCATGGCTGGGAAGTTTTCTAGTCTGTCTAAGTTTATTTGCTTAATGATTAAAGAATGCATTTAATGTTCCTGTTATTCTGTGTGAATTGTGTGGGACTTTTCTGATCTATATCATTTATATTTGTTGCAGGAATCCCTTTTGGATCAGTAAATCTAATGCATGGAGTAGATGAAAACGAAAGCAAGGCAAATCTTCTTTGTATTCTCTTCACCCTTTTACTGTGCTATCTTTTGGTTTTTAATACATATGTAAATTATTATAAGAAGCAGAAAATTCATCTTGTTTTTTTCGGACAATATTTATTCTTGAAATTAATTCAGATTTAGAGGAAGTTCTCATCTTGTTCATTAAGGACCATATTATTCTTGGCATCAATTCCGATGAATTTGTTAATGCTTTATTTTCTGTACTCTCAGTTCCTGTTCATATTGGTTTAACAAAACTCGGCTACAGGTCTAAAACCTATGATATGGTTCTGTGAGGCTGTTTCTTAATATTCCATGATCCATTAAAAAAGAAATTATTCTACTATTTCAGTATTGCACATATATCTATATTTCTGTTTACCTTTTTAAATATGGAACTTGAATTCAGGCCATTATATAATAATCAGAGGTCAAATTATCTACTTTTAACAAATTTCCTGGTTTTTATTCCATAAAATAATTTTGCAATGGATTGTCCAGAGTTATTTTTATTTATATGATGTTTTGGGTGACATAGAAAATATCTTCTGTGTAGATAACATCAACAGCTGGTGGTGGGACCCTGACATTGGAATTTGGGGTGCTTAGCCGTTTGACGAATGACCCTAGTAAGAGATTAGGCCGTACAGTAGCTCAAGATTTTAACCTTGTCCCTCTGTGGTGCTAAATCTCTCAATTTTTTGGCTTGCCGGGTGCAGTTTTTGAGCAAGTTACTAAGAATGCAGTTCGAGGACTATGGGCTCGTCGTTCAAGAATCAACTTAGTTGGTGCTCATATAGATGTTTTTTCTGGAGAATGGACTCAAAAGGTCAATTTTCAACCTGGTACCTTTCTGACAGGAGGACAATATTGCATGTAATATGAAGGATTATAGATTATTTAAATTATGATTTGGCTTAAGAAGAGTCTATATGATATTTGTTTGTTTGTGATTTAATGTACTTTTCTTTTCTTTATGATGATTATCTTTCACACGAAGAGCACTTAATTTAATGTTACAATCTATTTTTAACTCGCACGAAACTTGGCAGGAAATATAATCGAGTTATTATTTAATTTTATACATATATGTGTTGTTTGTACGTATATATGATATGGTTTTGTTTGAGAAACTTTGCTTGTAACTGGGAGAGAGCTAATCTGCTTCCCTTTTTCCCCATTTCTTTCTTCTGTTGAGTTGCAGGATGCTGGAATAGGAACCAGTATAGACTCTTTCTATGAGTATTTACTCAAGGTGAGTTGTCTTCTGCTGAAATTGTGAAGCTGCATTGCAATAACTGATATGATGACATAAGTTTTAAGTGAGCCACGTGAAAACTTTGCATTCTTTCTCCGGGGCTCTTACGTACTAGATGATCTTTTCAGTTCTACAGAATGTTAAAAATCACTATTCACTCTGATATTTTTCTGAATAAGCAAAGATATTTTAGTAGCGAATTGAACCTTCTGAACAGAATAGCCTGTCCATGACATGTGACCTCATAAATTTTTGCATGAGAAATCTCTGACCTATCGTCTTCTTCAAGAGAAAATCTTCTATTCCATTAAAGCCACCCTTGGTTGTCTGAATTTAGTTCGAGTATATTTGTGTGAAATTGGAATTGCTTATTTCAGACAAAATCATGTAAGAAAAGCTGTTTCTGGCTTCATATATGGCTTTGAACTGCTTCAGTTCATTTTAAGTCTCAAGTTGAAGACCTCATGTTGTTAGCTTGAGGCTTGCCTCTTGGTTTTTATGTGTTCATACGTTTGCATTTATCTCACTCTTTTCAAACACGAACACCTAGAAGCATGCGGGAAATCAAACTGTATTAGTATTGTAATTAAATTTTACTTATAGAGTATTGAAGAGATATTATCTATAAAGTATTAAAGCCTTCAGATTTTACATTAAATAATTGCTCAATTTCTCAAATTCGCTGTTAGCCACTTCACCTCGTTTGCTAAGAAAAAAACTCTCTGGTATTCAAAGCTTCTTTCCTTAAAATTTGAAGAATTTTGGGTGCTATTGGAAATTGGAAAAATAAACAAAGAGAAATTCCTGCAATATTGGAAGTGTTTAGGCTTGCCTTTTCCTGATCTTATTTAAATGGTAGCAGGCTTATATATTGTTTGGCGATGAAGAGTATCTATTCATATTCCAAGAAGCTTATAGGGCTGCAATGCTCTATCTTTATAATGATCCTTGGTTAGTAAATTCATAGACCATATCTTCCTACTTATGTATGGATCCTCATCCTATTTCAGCTGCTGGTCAATTCTTATCACCTCCTTAGTTCATTAAAAATTATGCCTTAATCAGACCTTTAATTATCTCCAGGTATGTTGAGGTGAATATGAATTCTGCTGCCCTTGTTTGGCCATTATTTAATAGCCTGCAGGCATTTTGGCCTGGCCTACAGGTGAAAATGATTTTTATTTTATTAGTTGGTTTATCAAACCATCATGATATAATATTTTTTTTATCTTATGTATCAAGACTGCTCTTGATGATTTTGTAAGGTTCTAGCTGGGGATATTGAGCCTGCAATTAGAACTCATGCTGCATTCTTTAGTGTCTGGAAGTGGTATGGTTTCACTCCAGAAGGTTTTAATTTGGCCACTTTTAATGTTCAGGTAGTTTACTTATTGCCTTCTTTATTATGGTCTTTCGATTTTGAATGAGGAATGAGTTTCAGGGTTTCCTTTTTCCTAATCACATTCTCAATTTAAGGTACCAAAATGCGTATTAGATTAACCATTGGTTTCTTATTCAGTTTCCATGACTAATCTTATTTGTCTCCTGAAAGACATAATTTGGTTGACACATGCCGTAAATGCAGTATTTTAAAGAGACAACTGGTGGGCAGCATCTTCTGAATTGAGTATAATGCTGATAAATGCAGATAATTTTACTGAATTGGCTTTATATTGCTTACTTTCAGCTCTCTGATACGCGTGTATCTAAAATAAATTAGGAGTTTTTATATGTTAGGAGTCTTTCATTTAATTCATAGTAATATTTCTAGTAATAGATTTGTCTAATTTTAGTATTTGATTAGATTTGACTATTAGAGTTTGAGATGGCTAGGACTGCTAATTGTGTTTATATAAGTGAGTGAAGCTTCTAGTATATTATGTTATGAAGATTGGTATTTTTGCATAGATGAAAGTCTGAGGGATCTCTTATTTTATTTTACCATTGTCTATTTCGAGGGGTGTTCAATTTTGCAATGTTCTTCCCATGCAAGAATCAAACTAAATAATTAATGGTGTAAAGTTATGTGGTTAGTATGATTCCTGGAATCATGTTTGCATGTCTGTTAGTTTGATAAATAAGTGGCCATTCAGTAAAATACTATTTATAGAATATAAATGTTATCTTTCTTTTCGGTTAATAATTGTTGCTGCTCAAACTCAATTGGTGATTTTTGTTCTCCTTTTATTTTGAACCATCACTAACATGCTTGATATGCTGGCTAAAAGATGTATGGCTAGTTGCATAAACATAAAATTGTTGTTGGAATCTATCTGCTGTGATATTTGGACTCAAATTCTTGCTATTGTCACCAAAGAAACAAGCTTAGATCTACACATACAATTTGAGAATACTTTGGTAGTGAGTTAGTTTAGAAAATTTATAAAAGTGGTTAATTACAATAAGTTTAAGGCTACATCATGAAATGCGAAGTTGAGAGTAGTGACTGAGTTAGATTTCACTATGTGATTCATATCCTATTAAGTAGAAGGCTGGTAATCTCACACTCTATGTGCTGATCATTAAATAGATACCTTTGGTGCTGTCATTCATTATGCCTACGCTTTGCTCAACCAGTTTTTGATTAGGCAAAAACTTGGTATGAATTGATGCACAAGCATGTATTTTTTTAATTTGAATCTCTTTGGACCTTTCCGCAAGTTAGGTTTTTGTTGGGCACTTGTGGGTAGAAATGACAGGGACACTTGGTAAGATAATTTTTGGATTACAATATCTTCTAATTTCACAGGATTTACTTCTTTATCATGTTTGGTTAGTTTCAATCTCTATCATTCCTCTTTTTGCTCTACTTTTATATTTTCATAACCTATCTGACATCTCCCAGCAAGGTCAGAAAAGTTATCCACTGCGTCCTGAATTAATAGAAAGCACATATTGGCTATACAAAGCAACTCGAAACCCCAGGTTTGTTTTTTCATGTTTCTTACAATTGCTACTCATCTTTGGAAATTTCTTTTGCTAAAATGTGATCTCCAACCAATTGTGGCTTAGATTTCTTGATGCTGGAAGGGACATGCTTGCTAGCTTGCAGTATGCGGCTCGTTGCACTTGTGGATATTGTCATATTTCAGATGTAGAGTTTCACCAGCAAGAAGATCACATGGAAAGCTTCTTTTTGGCTGAGACTGTAAGTCATCAGGAGGTTTACAAGCCTCTAACAACGCGCGAATCTCTGCATTACATTTATAGAGAATCAACAATATTGTTTGCTCTTTTTTCTTCCCATTTTCTTCGAACGCATGCTTTTTTCTTACGCCAATTACTAAATTTATTATGACTCGTTTAGGTGAAATACCTGTGGCTGCTGTTTGATTTGGCTGCTGGTCCAGACAACTTGGTTGAGAATGGCCCATACAAGTAAGTTGGTATTACACGCCCTTGAATCTGTTGCATCTTTTCTCTTTACATCATGACCTGGTTTTGTTTGCTTATTACTCATGTAGTTTTGTGATGTAATTTTGATTGCTTGGTTAATTTTTATCGTGATTTCTAATTATCCTATTATTTTGGGTGTTTTGAGGGCTGTAATTAGGTTGAACCGAACCGAGTAGTGTTGTGCTCAAGTTTGACTCGTTTACTAACAAGTCGACCTTCAAACTTTTTTATCGAAAACTTTGAAATTCACAAACTTAAATGAGGCTAAAAGAACTTTCCAAATTTTGATTATAATTAAAATATTCACTATTTTTTTCAAAGACATAATTATTTATTCCAAAAATAATATTATATTCACACTCAAATTTAATTTTTTCTTATTACTACAAATATTTATCATACTTGTTGCTCTAAAATTATGAAAATCATAATTTTATTAAGTTAATAATTTTACTTTTCATACTAATTTTAACTAAAGAGTTTGTGAATCTTATACTATAAAGTTTAAGATTTGTTTGCTTTACTAAATGAGTTCGAACGAATTTTTATGGAGTCGACATCAAGTAGCGTAGCTAACAAAACTAGACTCATTTACAACCCTAGCTGTAATTGCACTTTAGGTGAAACTTGGTGGTGTTTTTTAAATTTAAATTTAGAAAATAATAAACATTATATATATGCACATCCTAGGAACTATCTATTTTACATTATTGGCATAAATTAAGCGTACAAAGAAGGATATAACGCAGGCATCACACTTTTTGTTAGAAATAAGATTCTTCTGCTAGAGGCATAGATAGATGTTTAGATTTTTCCTACAGTCATCTCTCTCTCTCTCTCTCACACACACACACAGAGACACTCAGTTCTGATGTTGAGTTATCTCCATTGAGTCATTGACAGGTACATCTTTAGTACTGAAGGCCACTTACTTCCTGCCACTCCACAAGTATCTTTAGTAAGCGAACATTGTTCCTATCTTGGAGCATACTGTAGAAGCAGCGACTCGAGACAACAGACATTCACTTCAGACAATGCAAAGGATTCCGGAGGGACAAATATCACAGACTCTCTTACAAACACAGATGCCACAATTCTTTTATCACACCCCGGTTTCCAGAAGTCTCGCTCCTCAGGACTGATTAAGGTCAGTGTGGAGTGCCACATGCATACATCCATTAGTTCTTAACAACTCCAAATTTCAGGGTAGAAACTTTTTCCCTTTATGATGTGTTAAGCCTCCATCTATCTATGCATGACAGGGATACTGTCCTGGACTAACTCATGGGCAGAGGTTTGGCATATCATATGTTGCTTCAGATGATAGTCCTGAGGAGGAGTCATCAAGGTCAAAGCAGGCTGATGCTGTTCAGAATTCTTCAACTGCCGTGGTGGTCTCAAACAAATCGAGTCAGAGCTCTGGTTCCCCATCCTTTCATGTCAATGAGGATCTTGACAATCATCAGGAACCCAATGAGAATGAGAGAATACCTCAGCTGGACATCGAAACATCACAAACTGTAAATGAAACACACAAACAAGGAGGGGGCGATTGAATGATCGAACAATTGAATGCCAACTTTGATCTTAAGCCAAGCCAGTCAAAACATTGGTTGCTGTTGGAGAGGGTCATACTTTCAGTTATTTGGAATGAGTTAACTTCTTCAAAAGCTGGAAAAAAGCAACAAGGAACACATTCCAATCTTTCGGGTGAGGAGATACTGACTGACCTTCAAACTCCACGTATTATTCCTTATAACAGTGATAGTAAAGGGTGTCAGGCTAGACATGTTCACATCATGCCATTGGAATGATTCAATGCAGGCAGACATTCTTGTAATTGCTCTAACTCTTTTCTTTCTCTAATTCTGGTTTCTCTCTGTCTACTTCTCTCTAAAAACGAATTTACATGAATATTTATAGAGGTGA
>JAPKLW010000214.1:696762-714496 GCA_026898455.1 Plectranthus barbatus
ACATTCCAAGTACAAAATCCAATTCATGCACGAAAATGATACAAAAATGATCTAAACACTACACAATCAGTCAAAGAAGAATAAGATAAGTTGGTGAAAATCCTAACTTATCACATTGCACTTTCAACTGCATGAGATTTCTTTTCTTTCTTTTCTTTTGATTGAGGACAATCAAATATTCATGTTTGGGGGGTTTGATAAGCTCATATTTGTACTCACTTATCCATGTTTTTCTCCTTTGTTTTAGTATATTTAGATTAGGTTTTTAGTTTTTTTCCGTGCATGCGTATGTTTTAGAGAATGTTATGCTTTTGATGGTGAGTTTTGTAGGTATTTGAGGCTGAAAAGAGGTCAAATGATGAAAAGAGCCGTGAAGAACAGAGTTGCTGCTTCTATTGACACATGGGAAGTCGACCAAGTTGGAAGATGTGCCAAAACCCCGAAGCATTACCTTTGTGTCGATCGACGTGGTGCATGTCGACCGACACAGAGGTCGGATGTTGATTGAAAGGCAAGGCAAGATGGAGGGCACGACATGTGTGTTCCATGTCGATTGACATGCACCATGTCGATCGACACAAATGTTAGAAGAGCTGCTTGACATGAAGAAAGAATGTAACACCCCGTATTTTCCGCTATGATTTTGTTAAATAATTTTGAAGCATTTGGGCTAAATTAATTTAAAGGTATTTTGAACACAACCATGATTTATTTTGAAGCCCAATTAGGCCCATTTAATTATATGTATGGATTGAGGCCCAAATTTCTACTTTGGAATTTATTTATTTCAAAGACCAACTTAGGTCTCCCTTCCATGATTTAATTCGATAATGAGTATTCATTCGAGAATGATTTCGAGGTAAAGTTCCGGAAATCATTTCCCTACTATTTTCCTAAGTTTTCGACCCTATGTGATTAATGTGGGAAGATTATCTTAGATTAAATCATATGTTATAAGTTGGAGATAAATAAATTATGGGATTACAATTTTAGCCCTTCTGGATAAACATCACCTAATAAGACAAGTGATGCTATACTAGTAATCAATCAATAAGGAATATAATAAAACAGAAATAAATAATATTGATGGGGAAAGGACCATTGAGGACTACCTAAGGGGTGCCAAACAAATATATTGGAGGGTAAAAGTGTAAAAAGTGGAAGTCATCATGAACTTTTGCAGGGGAAAAACTATACTTGCACTCCACCTCTTCTTTCCCCCTCACTCCCATCGGCTGCCACCATCTTCCCCTCCATTTATTCTCATCTTCATCATTTCACCTCCTTCAACCTCACTCAAAACTCCATTGATGAACTCCAAGTCCAGCCTCTAAACTCAACCCAAACCCCCACTTTTCTTGCTCTAAATTACACCATTCTTTACACCAAACTTCTCTACTCACCTTCCTCTATCTAAATATATAGAAAGACCTATCATTCTTCCACATTGTAAAATCGACCAAGGCTAGAAATTGAAGATTCATGGAGCCATGAAGGAGATCTAGAAGGCTACAAAGAACTCAGAGCAAGGAGAGAGCAAGTTGGAGCCTCAAACCCCCATTTTCGAAATTTTGGAGGAGGAACCCAAATCTGAAAATTTAGACCTTCAAGTAACCACTATCTACTCTCCTTAGACCTTTCTAAGCATGAATATGAGGTTGCATGTATGATCAAGACACCCCTTCTTAAGTTTCAAGCCACATAGTGAACTAGGTTTGATCTAGTGATTGTTGATGATATAGGTCTTGCATGAATGTTATGGCTTGAGATCTATGTTATATGATGATGCTATGAAGCGTTTGGTGTCTGAAAATATGAATATATGATGATATTTGATGATGAGCCACGAAATTGATGAAAACATGATATCATGAGACATGCTGTGAATGACTGTGTAGTGGACAGAGATGTTTGATTATGGCAGACAAACCAAATGGAGTCCTATTGATCTGAAATTAAAATATGTGGTACCTGGATGTGTTAAAAAGATAATGGATTTGGTTTCATGTCTAAATATCATGTGGTATGAAAGTTATGCGTTCTACAAAAATATGTGTCAATGTGTGTCGCATTATGAAAAATGGTTTTGAAATTGTAGTTAGACATGTTAGAAAATTCTTAAATTTTACACATAAGTGCTAGACACATTATTGAACATGCACATAAATTTTCAAGTCCTTATCATGAGTACTTTGGCCAAAATGAATTTTTGAAGTTGAACCTCTGTTTCTGCTGTAGCCCAAAAACACCCAGGAAATTCTAACTCCCCCAGTCCATATCTCCGAAACGATAAATGATTTTCACAAACCGTCAAATGGAGCATGTCCAATCCAAAATCTAGTTTTTGAATGTCGGATTTCATACCTTAATTCTCTGTAGATCTGAAATGGAATTGTTTTGAAAATGACATTATTCTAGGGTGCATGCCTAGGAATTTCTAGACTAAAATGCATGAAGCCTTTTTCATGACTTTATCCAACTATTTTCCCAACCTTAGCAAACATGTTCATAACATACTTGATTATTATTAAGCACATTGTATGATTAATTGCATCTTAATGCTAGGACATAGATGCCTAGAGAGTCTCATCTTACACATGTCTTTGATATAGAATAATTATGAAAGCATGCATGAAATTGAATCAACACACCTAGTAATTAAATGATATAAATCTAGGTGTTGGAGATCTTGGAAAGGAAGCTTCCACTAGTGGAATCAAGTAAACCAACACTACAACAAGATAAGGTGGGCACTACTTTATCTAAAAACTTGTTTTCCAAAATGTTTTATCAAATGATGATGAATGTTTTGTTTTGAATATTTGGAACACCGTAAAATGTTTTGGTGCCTTGACAATGCATGATTTGTTTGGAGGGCTCAGCCCATAAATGTATGCATGAATTTACACAATCATGAAAGAATGATATTATTGCGGAGGAATAAGGTGGGAAAGGGAAATGGAGGGCTCAACCCATATGTACATGAATGCATGATTTGATTGGAGGGCTCAACCCATATATGTATTCTCGATTGCCTAAATTGTTGAATAATTCGTTTGGAGGGCTCAGCCCATAAATTCATGATCATTTGTTAATGGCACCACAAATGAAAAGAGTTGCCCAACCATGTGAGATGAATTGTTTTGGCATGCATGAGTAAATGATTTTATAAAACCCTCATGTTATGCTTGTGTGAGACGGTAATTTCAAAATATATGTATGTATTGTTTTCGGGACGACGTGTCCACTGGGTACATTCGTGTACTTAGCGCCTGCATGTGTTTTCCCTACATGTAGGTACATGGTGATGGTGATGGCGGGTGCGTTGTGGCGATTGTGGGAAGAAGTGGTTCAATGTGAACCTATATTACATAAATGTGTACTTGGCATGTAAATCTTACTTCCCCTATTTTGTTGATCATTCTTGCATAACTATTTAACCTCTTTTGTTGGCATGTAAACCAAATTGATCGACTTGGAGTATTTATCTTTTGAAGCTTTGATATATCCATTGATTCGACCCCTAAGTATGATCTCTACTTTTGTTTGTCCCATGGCATGATTTTAGAAACTCCTACACTTATATTGAGGTTCGGTATTGAGCTAAGATGCTATGTCTCCATACATAGTGTCACCTTGGAAGTCTTGATTGAAATTGTATTTATATCCGTCTTTTCGAACTTCTTTGATGTTATGCTTCAATTTATATTTCTTGAATCCAATCATTGAAGCTATATTATTTCAAAAACAAGAATTCGCTTCCGCTTAAAATTTGAAAATTGTTTTAAACTATTAAATCCCTTAGCGTGCATTGGTCGCACGTGGGACTGTCGCATAGGCCCGGTTTGGGGGCGCGACAAAGAAGCCCGAATTTTGACTTGCATGTGTGTCGATCGACACACTCTGTGTCGATCAACACAGATACCGAAGATGGAAATTGTCCAGTTTTGATGATTTTTGATATTTTAGTTCAATAGCCTGTTTTGGCTCCTCTATAAATATCAAACTCAATTAGGGCACGAAATTATGTCTTATTTTTCTTAGAATTATTCAACATTGGTGTTTTTAGAGACCTTCAAGGTTCCTATTTCCCTTGTACGGTAATTTATATTTTTAATAAGAATGTTTTCTTTATTTCAAGTCATGTTTAGTAGCTAGAAACCCTAGCAGGCTCTAGGGTGTGTGATAATCTTTTCTGATGCATGTTTAAAGTAAATCAACTCAATATCATGGTTTAATTTCTTGAGCTTAATTAATCGAATCTAGATTTAAAGAAGGATCGAGAGATGAATTTGAATCTAGGCTTGTAGTTATCAATTGAAAGACCGAGAGGTGAAAATTGGTAATAGGAAAAAGAAATTAAATATAATTATTTTATGTCTAAAAAAGAAGAATTAAATTGTAGGATTTAATTAGATAATTATTGAGATTGGCTGATTTGTGTTCTTGAGACCGAGAGGAGATAGTCACAAGTTAGTAATCTAGGGTTTAATTGACTAACCAAGGAATTTTATCCATATGAATCTAATTTAATCCCCATTGCTGAGTTGATGAATTTGCATGCTGATGATTAGATTATCTGCCCTAGGATCTGTGTCTTTACATATTGTTTTCAAAACCTTTAATTTCTCGCATTGTAATCTTTAATTTTCAAAACCAAATCCCTTTTCAAATCGCTCAAACAACTATGGTTTAAGAACTATAGCTAGTACTTATGATAGTTTCTTCACACAGTCCCTGTGGGTTCGACCACCTTAGGGTGAAACTTAGAAATATATTTAATACTGTTTCCGTAGCTGTCAAAAACCTCTGTATGGAAATTTATTTTATTAAATATGAGCATGCCAGAGAATAATTGATGTATGACATTTGTTTAGATATTCATAGAGGTCCTTGGTTCATATGAATTATGTAAATTTTGGTCATGGTATAATTCATTCAAGAAGGTCCTATGTCCAATGACTTCTGGGTTACTTCAGGCATTGAGTTTTACCATGAACTTACTTTGCTTGACTCTTTGACTGACTTCAAACTTGCTAGCTCTGCTATGAATGCATCACTAGGGTTGAAATCTGGATGGGTTGTGAATTTAAGTTCTGCAAAGAATGTAGAATCAGGGTAAGAGATTTGACTTCTAAAAATAATGCAGATGGCTTTCTCAGATTCAATGTTTAAGAGAAATATTGAATTCTGGCATTGTCAAGCTTGAAGCTTGGGTTCTCACGTAGAACACAATTTGATCGCTTAGAAAATTCAGAGTATCGGTTGTAGCATTTGTAGCATTAACCCTCTTTTCTACAATCTCTAAGGATATTTATGGACGAAGGGAGGACATTCAATAAAATTTAAATTCTAGCCATTGTGGGTAATTGGCCGCTTCTGTAATCTGACACCTTTATGTACGATGGCGCACTATTAGCAGACTTTCTGTTGTTTTTGAAGCTTTAGGGTAGAATGGCTCTTAGTCAGTCCAAGGTATCCTAGGACTTACTATGGTTGAAACCTAAGTCCACTTTATCTTCTGTCGGCATTTGTTTTTTCTTAACGGACTTGTTCTTTGTATCACCTCAGACTTTTATCTTCTTACCTTTATCTTGATCAATAATTGATCAGTTGAGTCTCCCACTCATCTGATATCACGGTGCTGGAAGTCAGTTTGACGAGTTAATATCTAGTCTATTACAACTCAATAGATCTATACAAGGTTACGAGTTTGGAATCACTCTAATTTACCAGTCTAGTTGTTTGGTCTCAAATTACCAGTTAGTATGCAATGAAAGTCTTATAAACGTAATATGGACCAACTGACTCTTACTTATGTCAGTTAGTGCTCTAAAAACTGGTTTACGGCTCGATGTTTTACTTAACCAAATTCAAGAAATACACCAACAACTTATTGATTGTTGGGTTTCAAGAGAGCAAGCAAGTATAGAAAAAAATGAAAATCACTAGAACATGATTACAACGTGATGTAAGTGGTCTGTAGTAGTTGCGGGAAGCTTTTATGTCCTCCATTGTATGTGCACCCAACTAGTCCCACCAGTTGGTTAGTGTGAGTTTGAGTTCCTCACAAAACTTTGATAACAATAGTGGTTTAGAAGTAAACCTTGGTTCCTAAAAGGAGTTCGAAACCTTTTCTCGGATTCAACTCTGCAAGAATGAACTCTTTAGTAAATCTAGCCTAGATGCTAAGAGTCTCATGTAACGAACACATAATGACTGGTTGTTTGATGATCTTTTTTCACATCAATTGTATTCTTGAGCAACGATATATAGCAGCCATAACCAGTGATCTGAATCAGTAGTAGTAATTAATCATGGTGATTAGAAAAATTAGAAACCTATAAATTATACTCATCATGGTATTTATAGTTTTTGTCAAGAACTTTAGAATTCACCTTGACTTCTAGCTATTGTACACATTTTCTGATGTCTGAAGCTTTCCAGACTTTTTTATACACTGTGCACTTCTTGTAAGAACAATTTTTTTTATCAATTGTTCTCTTTACTATCAGTTCTTAGAGTAGATTGTGTCTTTAAGACTCCATAATGATTCTTGTTAGTATCATGGCTTTCAACATTTGCTTCTCCAAGTTATTGGGTTAGTCACTTATGTCCTGGTTTCTTCCCGAGAGATAATTCATATTCAATTACAACTCTATTGACCTATACGAGGTTACAATAATAAAATTACTCTAACTAGTTCTAGAAGAACTAATTGACAATATAGATTGGTTTGACACATCAAAACTTTGAGAAACTAACATCAATTCCTAACACTAATCAAGTCTGTTCTATACAGATGTAACACCCCTCGTGAATTTTAATATAATTGGAAGGAATCAAAGACAACATCAATACACAGAACTGTATTATTCATTTTTCAACACATAATTTTGAGAGAAAGAGAGAGAGGGCGGCGACTAGGTCATAAGGACAAGCTGACTGACTTCTTCGATTTTGACCCAACTCAGTAGCGCATCCTCACCAGATTTCCGAAGAGCAAGGTAACAGATTAGAAGATCCGATCTACTTGAACACTATAGCATTGATCATGATCCCTACATCCGTAATCCATTACCGTCAATCTAGATCTAGAGATCAGAAGCTGGAGTTCAGGT
The DNA here is from genome assembly GCA_026898455.1 of Plectranthus barbatus. Taxonomy (NCBI): domain Eukaryota; kingdom Viridiplantae; phylum Streptophyta; class Magnoliopsida; order Lamiales; family Lamiaceae; genus Plectranthus; species Plectranthus barbatus. The sequence continues at coordinate 703,884 of JAPKLW010000214.1, forward strand.
ATTCCGTAAATCCATCATTTGCAATTAAATCTTAGGAGCATGCATAGGGTTCACCTGGTTTATTTAATATAATTTATTTTTGATAAAATAAGAACGATCCAAACGACTTAAATAATAAAATACAATTCATGTTGTCTATTATAGACTTAGTTCCTACAATTGCTATGAGAACCAGGTTTTGATTTTTTGGCTCTGTCTTAAACAAATTAAGATTGAATAAATACGTATGTTTTTATTGATTGTGGATGGATTTGAATTGTCGTGGATGTTTTTGTTCTTGTGGCCTTCTCGTTTTTTATTTGTTTTTCACCACGAGAATGTCCGTGGTTAGATTTGATAGGAAAAATCATTATAATAGATTTAGATCTATTTTTTTGTATTTTATTCAAATCTGTAATCTGGAGAAAACAAAGAACATATCAAAGAGCATGACATCTATTTTTAGCCAGATTCAGTTCAACAGAGGTGGCGACACCGGCGGCCGCGCCACCGGTGGTGGTGGGAGAAACTCTAAGGTTTATACCCCACGACTGGGCTGCGCACAGTTTCTTTTGCTATTGCTGCGCACGTTTTTGGCAAAAAGGGAGGCTGCTGTCCAACAGTTAAAGGAGGAGGCCAGACGACGGAGGTGACTGCAAGGTTGAGCGGCGGCGGCGAGCATTGTCTATGCAACATCTCCTCCCATCGGCTTGTTTTCTCTTTACGATCAAGATGAGCAGGTGTTCGAGCAGTACGACGATGATGGTGGTTCTGCGTGTGGCAAAGGGCATTTCTCTGGCTGCCTGAGTGCGTTGGTTATGGATGCAATAGCAAGGGTGGTTGTCGAAGAAGCAAGCCACGCGTGAAAGTGGTTTACAAAGCGCAACCTTGTTGTGTTCTTGTTACTGCTTTTGCGCAACCCCATCCCATCGCCGGAGGAGCAACGACGAGCGTCGATGATCGAGTACAATGGAGGCCGGCTTCTAGCTATGTTTACTATTTTTTTGCACGTCCAGTTGACTCGCCGGAGGGAGCCAGCAGTGCACGAGGTTGCCAGAAGTTGTGTCGTAGTTGACGGCCGGATGACGACTAGGGTTTTCTGTAGCTGCTAGGGTTTGTACAAACATTAGGATTTGCTGCCCGGGCCGTAGCTTGGGCCCATTGGCCCGGAGGTGGCCCTCTGTGCTAAAAAACAATAAGGGTTTACTGCTTTTGAGGCCTAAAAACCTAATTTGCAGCCCAAATGCTATTTTTTCAGTCTGATTCAGATTTCAAGTCCAACGGAGGCCCAATTTGAATATCTATATCAAAAATTAAATCTTTTAATAGTTAGATTTAATTAATTTCCATGTAGTTGCATCTAAGGGGCCACGTGAAATTTTTTTGTCTATTTATTTATTCTCGTATTGATGTTATTTATTATGTGTGCACTAGTAAGTAATATGAAAACATGTTTAATTGCTTTATTTATTTACTGTTGAAGCATGTTGTAATTATTTAATTATTGAGCATTCTTTATGTGTTTTATTTTATGTTTTAAATTATGTTTATAAATTCCAGGATCATATTAATTTATGATGAAATTTTAGATGTGACATAATTTATGTGACATAAAATAATGTGTGTGCATGAAACCTTTAGAAATTAAAATACTAAGCTAAATTTTGGTTCTTTTCAAACCAAAATTATTAGACCTCCACAAATACGACCTCTCATCAGAAGTAAGGCATTTCTAAGCGTAAACATCTACTTCAGTAGCATTAGAAATAACTTACTAGCTCTAATGTGATGAGGTTTCTAAATAAAACATTTAGTTTAAGATGAGAAGTGGGAGCCTCTGAGCAAACAATTACTTAAGTAGCTTGCATTGAGACAACTTTCACTAGTCACTGAGATTAATCTAAATGAGATAACGAAGGATGTAGAGGGCATGCAGTATGGGTCAAGTACGTATGCTAAATTGCCTTTTAACATCCAGAGTTAGGATTGTGGTTATTTTGGCTTAGATGTTGCCTATGCACAACTCATGCATGAGATCACTTCTCAAGATAGGTGAACATGGTCTTAGTATCTTCAATATTAATTTCTTTTGCCCCGACGGATACCTGGCATGGTCTAAAATTAAAGGACCTAGTTTCGTTTGGTTGAGCGTTTTTTGTAAACGTCTACTTCAGTAGCTTGTGGTAACTGAACTTGGACAATTGGAGGTAACAAATTATATTATTTTATCTAAATGTTCTTAGCATATTTATTTCAATCGCTCGTAGTATGTGCTTACTTTAATCCTCTTATTTGTTTTTCAGATATGTCTATTATTGCATCGCTCGTTAATTCAATTGTACACAATTCCCTTACTGGTCCTATTTTTCCTGGATGGAAAAGTGACATTGTCACACTCTTGGATTCATTTGGACATTTGTTTGTTCTGCAAACTCCCTATCCGAGTCTGCCAACCGATGCATCTTCCGATGAGGAGCGTGCATAGTATCACAAATGGCATGGCCAAACAATACATCTTGGGTGGTATGTCAAATGCTCTGCGTCCTCGTTATAGTGATGTATGGCTTGCGCGTGATATTATGCTACGTCTTGACGTTGCATTTGGCAATCTCGATGGACATGCTAGATCCAGTCTTATCAAGCACATTGTAAAACAGAAAATGGGTCAGGGATGTTCAGTGTGTGAACATGTGGAATCACCCATACAACTCATTAATGAGTACACATTAATGGGTGGTCTGATCACTGATAATTTAACCAGATTAATTATAGAATAGTCATGCAAATAAATTTATAAACCCTAAGGTTGTTGAACCCACAGAGACTGTACAACAAAACTACCTATGTACTAGCCATAGTTTTCAAACCACAGTTGTTTGAGTAAATTGAAAATAGGGTATGGTTTGGAATTTAAAGATGACAATGTAGAAAAGTAAAGGGTTTTGAAAAACAATAATTAAAGTTACAAATTCCAGGGCAGATAATCAATTCATTAACATGCTAATTTCATCAACTCAGCAATGGGGAATAAATCAGATTCTAATGAGTAAAATTCCATGTTTGGCAATTAAACCCTAGATTACTAATATGTGATTATCTACTCTCGGTCTCAAGAACACAATATTAGCCAATCCCAATAATTCATATTTTAATCATACAATTAATTCTTCCTTTTGAGACAGAAAACAATTGCAACCAATTTCCTCTTCCGATTATTAATTTTCACCTCTCGGTCCTTCAATTGATAACTACAAACCTAGATTCAAATTCATCTCTCGATCCTTCTTTAAATCTAGATTCGATTAATTAAGCTTAGGAAATTAAACCATGCTTATTGAGTTGAATCATTCATACATGCATAAAAAAAGATTATCCTGTTAGGGTTTCTAGCCACAAATCATGCTTAGAAACAAAGAACACATATTATTTAAATTCATAAAATACCTTATAAGGAAAAGAGGAACCTTGAAAGTCTCTAAAAACCCCAATGCTAAAAATTATTCTAAGTGTATGAAAGCTTAATTTCGAGCCCTAATGAAATAGTATTTATAGAGGTGTGAAAATATTTAAACAAGGTATAAGGCTAAAAAAATATCCAATTTGAGTGATTTTTTCTTTTCCGGCCTTCGTTGTCAATCGACAGGGAGCTTGTCGATCGACATGGATGCAATGTCAAAATCCTTCCTTTCTTCCATGTCGATTTACCCCTTGTTCAACTTTTGTGTCGATCGATACAGTCAGTGTCGATTGACATGGAATACCAATGTCGAGCCTTCTCTTCTGCTTTGTCTTCGATCCACATCCGAACTCTATGTCGGTCGACATACTCCCTGTCGGTCGACACATAGGTCATGCTTCAGGTTTTTGGCACGTAACTCGGTTAACTTCTCGTGTGTCAATCAAAGCAGCAACTCTATCATACTCGGCTCCTTTCACCTTCGGATCACTTTTAGCATAAAAAACCTACAAAACTTAGTATAACAAGCATAACACCCTCTACAATACACTCATGCACGAAAACAACTAATAACTAAACCTAATTGCACTAAAACAAATGAGAAAAACATGGATAAGTGAGTGTAAATACGAGCTTATCAAACCCCCCAAACTTGAATGCTTGATTGTCCTCAATCAAACTAAAAGAAAGAAAAGAAATCTCATGCAGTTGAAAGTGCAATGCCTCACAAGATTCATCACATTCAAGAATAAAAAATTCACATCACACAAGCAATTTGAAAGAAATAAGAAATTCATCAACTGCGGAAGACTCACAAGATAGTGTTTCGCTCATCACACAAGTATTTGGGTTTCAATGAAAGCTCTCACATGTATGAAGAAGTTTCTACCATAGGCTTGCAAAATCTCTAGAATCTCCACTGCTGAAATGTGCACACAATTTAAGAATAAGAAATGACTTTTCATTTGGTTCTAATGTAGACTTTTTGTGAAAGGTATGGAAATATGGCCAAGTGACTAAATCAATTGAGTTCGTGACTCTCAATAATCCAACCACTATCTATTCATCATCCGCCCATCTCCTAATATATTCAACACAAACCAAGGCTCTTTCTTTTTCATTTCCTTTCTCTCTTCTTTTTTCTTTTCTAATCATTTTATGCTGTTATAGATAGCAATATTTTTTTCTTGAGCTTATAAGGATAAACAAAATACACTTTTCTCTCTCTCTATTTTTTTTTCTTTCAATCTAGAGCCCAACCTTCTTTTGTTCACCATTTCACAAATTCCTTATCCACTTCCAATAATCATCCTAATTTCACCCAAATCTTAAAGACAAGATACAATCCAGTTCATTTATAGCACACTCCCATAGATAAGACAGTCCCACAATCTTTTCTTAACTCATAGACCAAGAAAAAAAAAGTAACAGGCTCAAAGGGGCTATTCTAGGGATAAAATATCACAAGGGATAGTGTTTGTGATAATTTGGCTAACAAAGATGTCCTAAAATCATTCTTTATCCTTGTGCACTGATAAGCTCATATTTGTACTCACTTATCCATGTTTTTCTCCATTGTTTTAGTATATTTAGATTAGGTTTTTAGTTATTTTTGTGCATGAGTATGTTTTAGAGGATGTTATGCTCTTGATGGTGAGTTTTGTAGGTATTTGAGGCTAAAAAGAGGTCAAATGATGAAAAGAGCCGTGAAGAACATAGTTGCTGCTTCAATTGACACACGGGGAGTCGACCAAGTTGGAAGATATGCCAAAAACCCAAAGCATTACTGTTGGTCCCTAACTATCAGAGTCGTCGTGGTGTAAACTCACAACACCCACAAAATGCAGCGGAATAAATATACGTTCACTTGCACTTAAGTTATTTTCAAAAATAGTTTAGCTCAACCTTGACCTAAGATTTACTTGCAGATATACACTAGCAACTTGGTTACTAGGTTTCAAAACAGTCTCAATCAACAAGCAATAAAACAGTAAAAACACAATCAAGACACAATATTTATAGTGGTTCGATCAATGGATCTACGTCCACTCCTTAGCCGAAACGCTAAGAATTCACTAAGAAAGTATACAAAATACAAGGAATCGCCTTTCACGTGTAGTAGGCGGTGAACTTTTGAGCCGGCCACTCCACGACTATCCTCCTTTACTTCGTAATCCTTAGTCAGCGACAGCTCCAGTCAAGTCAAGGGTGGCACCTTCGTAAAACTTGTCTTTCGCTGATAGTGACGGGAGATTTTAGAGTTTTCTCCTGAACTTATCTATTTTTGGCAAAATGCCCGTCGGAGTCAGTTCTTGTTAGAAATGACTGATGGATGCTTCCAAGATCGGAAGGTATCCCAATGATTGAACCTTAAAAATAATTCAATGAACTACTTGAGTGTCAGATCTTGAATGTTGGGGACACTCGGTGGTTGAGAGCTTTAAAGATTCTTCTTATCTCTTTAATGCTCTCGTGACTACTTTTTCACTTTGTTTGTCTAAGGAATCTCTTGAATGTGAGTTCGTGAGTAGAGAGTGATTGAAGCAGTAGTCGTCTCTCACTTTTGGACTTGTCTTTTATACCTGGAGATTCAAACTTTGAATCTCCATATTCGTTAGACACAACGGTTCCTTTGTCCAAGAGTGGTTCGACTTTCTCTGTTCTTTCTGGCGTCGTACAGTGCTTTCCGAAGTACTTCGAGAATGTTTTTGTCCCTTGTGTGTACGTCTGTCAGAATGGTAGTGTAGCAGTCGTTGTTGGTTGTTTCGCTCTGCTAAGCTTCTTTCGAACGATCTGCTAATCTTCCTTAGCAATCTGCTAGATGGATGTCGGACTGCTGACTTCTCAACAGTTGCTCACATTATCTCTGATTCCTTTGATTCCTAATTGCTAACGCCCTTAGCAATCTGCGATGTGCTGGCGAATGTTGACTCCTCAGCATTCTGCTACCGCTTGACTTCTAGCAAATGCTAACCATCTTTGGCGGTCTTCTTTATCTGCTAGGAACACTTCTAGCAACCTAATCTATTACAACTTAATACTTAGCCTATATAGGACATTACAAGAGTTGGGGACACTCGGTGGTTGAGAGCTTTAAAGATTCTTCTTGTCTCGTTAATGCTCTCGTGACTACTTTTTCACTTTGTTTGTCTAAGGAATCTCTTGAATGTGAGTTCGTGAGTAGAGAGTGATTGAAGCAGTAGTCGTCTCTCACTTTTGGACTTGTCTTTTATACCTGGAGATTCAAACTTTGAATCTCCATATTCGTTAGACACAACGGTTCCTTTGTCCAAGAGTGGTTCGACTTTCTCTGTTCTTTCTGGCATCGTACAGTGCTTTCCGAAGTACTTTGGGAATGTTTTTGTCCCTTGTGTGTACGTCTGTCAGAACGGTAGTGTAGCAGTCGTTGTTGGTTGTTTCGCTCTGCTAAGCTTCTTTCGAACGATCTGCTAATCTTCCTTAGCAATCTGCTAGATGGATGTCGGACTGCTGACTTCTCAGCAGTTGCTCACATAATCTCTGATTCCTTTGATTCCTAATTGCTAACGCCCTTAGCAATCTGCGATGTGCTGGCGAATGTTGACTCCTCAGCATTCTGCTACCGCTTGACTTCTAGCAAATGCTAACCATCTTTGGCGGTCTTCTTTATCTGCTAGGAACACTTCTAGCAACCTAATCTATTACAACTCAATACTTAGCCTATATAGGACATTACAAGAGTTGTTAGACTATGCTAAAATTTAGCAATGATCGACCAAACGCTAAGGCTTTGATTCAACAAAACCTATTACAAATTTGATCCTAAAGGGAGAATAACAAAATAATTCCCAACAATTACCTTTGTGTCGATCGAAGTGGTGCATGTCGACCGACACAGAGGTTGGATGTTGATCGAAAGGCAAGGCAAGATGGAGGCTCGACATGTGTGTTCCATGTCGATCGACAACACCATGTTGATCGACACGGATGTTGGAAGTGTTGCTCGACATGAAGAAAGAAGCTTGGATTTCGACTTGCATGTGTGTTGATCGACACACTCTGTGTCGATCGACACAGATGCCGAAGATGGAAATTGTCCAGTTTTGGTGATTTTTGATATTTTAGTTCAATAGCCTGTTTAGATGTTTTGGCTCCTCTATAAATATCACATTCAATTAGGGCACGAAATTATTTCTAATTTTTCTTAGAATTATTCAACATTGGAGTATTTAGAGACCTTCAAGGTTCCTATTTTTCTTGTAAGGTAATTTATGTTTTTAATAAGAATGCTTTCATTATTTCAAGTCATGCTTAGTGGCTAGAAACCCTATCAGGTTCTAGGGTTTGTGATAATCTTTTCTAGGGTTTGTGATAATCTTTTCTGATGCATGTTTAAAGTAAAATCAACTCAATAGTATGGTTTAATTTCTTGAGCTTAATTAATCAAATATAGATTTAAAGAAGGATCGAGAGATGAATTTGAATCTAGGCTTTTAGTTTTCAATTGAAGGACCGAGAGGTGAAAGTTGGTAATAGGAATAGGAAATTGGTTGCAATTGTTTTCTGTCTCAAAAGGAAGAATTAATTGTAGGATTAAAATATGAATTATTGGGATTGGCTAATATTGTGTTCTTGAGACCGAGAGGAGATAGCCACAATTTAGTAATCTTGGGTTTAATTGCCTAACCAAGGAGTTTAACCCATATGAATCTAAATTAATCCCCATCGCTAAGTTGATGAATTTTCATGTTGATGATTAGATTATCAGCCCTAGGATCTGTATCTTTACATATTGTTTTCAAAACCTTTAATTTCTCGCATTGTCATCTTTAATTTTCAAAACCAAATCCCTTTCCAAATCGCTCAAACAACTATGGTTTAAGAACTATAGCTAGTACTTAGGATAGTTTCATCACACAGTCCCTGTGGTTTAGACCAACTTAGGGTGAAATTTATAAATATATTTGCCATTGTTTATGCAGTTGTCAAATTGGCACCGTTGCCGGGGATTGTTAGATTCTATCTTGATATTAGTTTGTTTTTAAATTTGTTGGATTGAGCTTTTATTTTCATTTTTGCTTTAATTTTCGTGTTTATTGTGCGTGTGTTTTTTAGGGTTTTTGCGTCTGTACTGATCGACACAACCCTTGTCGATCAACACAACTGCAAGCATCCTGTGTGTCGATCGACAGAGATCCTGTTGGTCTACAGAAAGGCTAACTTCTGAAACTGATTTTTCCTAGGTTGCATGAACACGAGGGCTCGGGGCAAACCACTCGAAGGTTTTGATCCAGAAATCAAGGCCACAGTCCGGAAGAGGAAAAAAAAGAAAAACAAAGCAAAACTTCAGGCATGGAGTCGCACCACAGCCAAAGTGAGGACGACCATGACATGCCACCCTTGGAGGATACCGACACACAACTCACTCAAGGGAATGCTCAACTATTGGTCCAAGAAGTCAATCACATGAAGGAAGTAATCAAGCAGTTGATGGCTGAAAGAGAAGTAGACAAGCTCAAGGCTGCAAGGAGAGAAAGGGAACGAGAAAGGCAGCACCGAGAGGACTCCGACGATGAGGATCCTAATGCAATGGCAAGGAGGTACAGACCACAACCCGACAATGAGGGATTTTTTATTGGTATCACTACCAATAACTTTGAACTCAAAACCAGCTTGATTTAGATGGTTCAACAGAACTAATTTGGTGGCCGAGCAGTGGAGGATCCGTACACCCATCTCTGAATGTTCGTGGAGGTGCGTGATACCATCAAGCAGAACAGAGTTACCCAGGATGTGATCCGTCTGTGTTTGTTTCCCTTCTCACTTCGGGATCGGGCTCGGGCGTGGTTTACAGCCCTGGATTGTAGCAACATCCGCACTTGGGCAAATCTCCGAGCAGAGTTCCTTGCCGCATTCATCCCACCTTTAGTGATCATTCAGAAGAATATGGAGACCCAGCAGTTCCACAAAAAGATGGATGAGTCCTTGTTCGAGGCATGGAGCATGTTCAATGAGCTTTTGAGTAGTTGTCTGGGCCATGGAGTTGACACCGAGGAGCAGACCCACATCTTCTACAGAGGTATGAATGAAAGAACCCAAGAGTCCGTTGACAATGCAGCTGGAGGTTCTTTGATGCGCTTATCACCAAAAAAGGCCCTCAAGCTGTTGAAGAAGATGGCTTTGCATACTCAACAATGGGCCAACCCAAGGAGACCGCAAGTTCGGGTGGTGGAGAAGAAGAAAGATGACATCCTCAAGAAGGAAATCGAGAATCTCAAGGGGGATATGGAAAAACTGACATCTAGTGCTTGTGTTTTTGTTTCACACGTTGTGATGGGTTTTGTATACTGAAAGCATTTATTACAATGTGTATACAACGGTTTATTTCTCCTATCTGTTAACAATCGTACATGTATGAACAATGGAATCCTCTTGTCTCACCGATAGGGACTATCATACGGCGTGTTGTAGATCGCAAAAGATAGTATGATCACTTGACCTAGTGAGACATACACATGATCACAGCCGAGACAGCGTATGAGGATACGTCTGTCCGGATGGCTGCGACATTGTCGGAATAAGTAGTCTGTCTTGGTTACTTGACAAGCTGGTACGCAGAGGTGGCGTATTGATGGACCGCAGTGAGATATATTCGTCTGTCTGACATCAGCGAACAAAAGATCTCGTTATATTGATTGAGTCCAAACCCTAATGAAGGTTCAGGGGTTTGCACGGGTTGACTGTTGCTTTGACTTGCCATGGTGGAGCCAACACAGCGCGCTCGTATATCCGCATCTTGGGTAACAGCAGTTCGTGTAGTACCGCCTGAGACTGAACTTAGGTAACCATATCCGAGTAATAGGATGGGGACATTCCCTGAGGAGCTCAATAACATTCATCGTGCCAAAGTCCTGCAGGCTGATTAAGTTCAGGCACGAGTGATAAGGTTTGAGTGGTTCTACTCAAGAATTATAAGATATTAATTAATTGTAGTTAGAGCTTGTCAGAGGCTCTGATTAATTAATGGATGTCCGGTAACCTTAAATATGGGGATTCTCAATTAATGCAACCCGTTCTCACAACGTGGTAATAAATGGGTAGGTCAGTATTAATTCTGTGGTGAAAAAGAATTAATATTAATTAATTAATTGTGTCCTGGGTTGTGGACATGGGAATTAATTAATTTATAGGCCCACTT
>JAPKLW010000214.1:714506-766077 GCA_026898455.1 Plectranthus barbatus
TATCCATAGATCGATCCGGTTCAGTTTGGTTTTGGTGATTCGGTTCATGTTAAAACCCTACAGGTTGATCCCGCCGCCGATTTGAACTACATGAATCGAGGTGGATACCAAAATCAATACCGGCAAGGAGGATACCAACACTACCACTCGAGAGCTCGTCCAGGTTTCCTATGCTCAACCCGAAGGTGCCGAACACCCTCCACCAGATTTTGATGTGCAAAATGGTGAAATTATGGAGAAGAAGAAGAAGGAAAGCCTCGATGAGGTGTTGCAAAGTTCATCAAGGCTTCTGACTACCGGGTTGGCAAAATTGAGCAAGAAGTTGCAGGGTTAACACTAAGGTGGATAGACTTGGCAAACATGTGCAGATCATCGAGACGCAGGTCAGTCAAATTGCCACCTCACTTGGTGCGCAACATCAACAAGGGCAGCTGCCGAGCACCATCGTCGAAACCAGCTACCAGGGCCCAAGGATGCCCTAAAATGAGTTTGGGCAAGATGAGGAGGAAATTCCCGTAGGAATGCCCTCTGTTTCAACTGACACACCCCGTGTCGATTGATACATAGAGCAGGATGAAGCAGACATGTTGAACGATGTTGATGAATCAACCGATAGGATTCTAGCAGGTGTATCAACCGATACACCCCCTGTCGGTCGACACAGAAGCCAAATCGACATAGATGCTGCCTAGTCGACACAGAGGACTCCCCTGCTCAACAATTCAAGTTCCAAAGCTGCTCTGACACCTCCAATGCCCTTTTCTCAGTGGTTTGCCAGGCAGAAGGAGGATTGAAAGTTCTCAAGGTTCGTGGACAACTTGAAGAAGGTAAGTATCAACTTACCATTGATTGAAGCTTTGAGAGAGATTTCGGGCTACATGAAGTATCTTCGCAAGTTGATGAGCTAGAAGAAGCATTTTGTGGAAAATTCAACTGTTAAACTTCATGAGCAGTGCAACCTACTCCTACAAAAAAACATCCCAATCAAGAGGAGTGATCCAGGATGTTTCTCAATTCCAGCCGAGATCGGGGGGATTGAATTCCAAAAGGTTTTGTAAGACACAGGTGCCAGCATCAATCTCATGCCATACTCTATATTCAAACACCTCAACATTGGAGAACTGAGGCTGACTAGGATCACAATGCAGATGGCAAACCGATTTGTGTCTCGCCCCAAAGGTATACTTGAGGATGTAATCATTTGTGTGGGTCATCTAATTTTCCCTGCAGATATCGTAGTCTTGGACATGAAGGAGGTTGGCAGCACACCCCTTATCTTGGGACGAGAGTTCTTGGATACAAGTGTCGCACTGATTGACTATCGAAGAGGAGAAATCACCCTTCGAGCCAATGAAGATAGGATCATATTCAAACTCGACAAAAGCCGGAAAAGGACCGAGCTGCCATTGAATGGGGGCGAGGGAATGCGATGACAAAATTATCAATTACACCATCTCATCCCGAGCTCACTGTTGTCATTCAAGATCGAATGGTCTACATGGTGGATGCTCGAGGAAGGTGAGTCCGGACACACCCTCCTTGGACTTGAGAAAAGAGGTACCTTTGTGCTACGACGTTAACTAAAGCACTTGTTGGGAGGTAACCCAATCTTTACTTGCTTTATTTTCAATTTTTGCGGTTTTTATTTGCAATTTGTGTTTTTGTTTTTGTTTTTGTTTTTGTTTTTGATTTTCTATTTTCCTTTATTTATTTTCGAGAAAAAAAATTAAGGATCGACCTCTGTATCAATCGACATGCCTGATGTCGATCGACATATAGGTCAAAACGGAGCAATTCTCTGTCGCACAACGCAGATTCCTACGGTGGACAAAAAATATTGATGTATGAGATCAACAGTCAGGTACTAGTTCTTATTCTTGTCTGATTTTCAAATTTTTTCTAACTCTCCGAGTTCGAAATAAGTTTGGGGGATGTGGACAAGAATTTGAACTTTTCTATCCTTTTTATGGCTTTTTTTATTATTTAAATTTATGCCTAGAAAAAAAATTATGGATATAGTGTGAGGAAAATTTCTTATTGAGTCTTGAACCTATTTGAACTGATGATGAGTTTGAAATCGATTGAAGATAAGTTTGATTTGATTTTGATTATGGTTGATTGCTTATGAATGTAGAATACCGCATGATAGGATTGAATTGAAACTTACACTTGCATGATGTTTGAGTGGATTGAAATTGACTAAGGAAGAAAGTTTTGAACCCAAGTGAGAATTTGAGCCTTTTTCGTTTGATGTGAGATTCGCATGTATGTTTTGATTTCTCTAGAACTTGCTTCTATTCTGCTTCGAGACTGTATAGTGTGCACAATGATAGAAAATGATTTTAGGCCATCTTTGTTAGCCAAATCATCCTAAACACTGTCCCTTGTGATGTTTTATCCTTTGATTAGCCCCTTTGAGCCTGTTACTTTTTTTTTTCTTGGTCTATGAGTTAAGAAAAACATTATAGTTCTGTCTTGTCTATGAGATAGTGCTATGAAAAAGGTGATTTGTATCCTGTCTATAGGATTTGGGTGCAATAAGGGTAATTTTTATAGGAGGATGAGAAATTTTTAAATTGGTGTGCAAAAGAAGGTTGAGCTCTAGAAAAAAAAGAAAAAAAATGTTTGTTTGTGTCTTTATAAGCTCAAAAGAAAAAAAATATTATTAGAGCATAGGAGGATTAGAAAAGAAAAAGAGAGAGAGAGAGAGAGAGCCTTGATTTGTGTTGAAAAACTTAGGAGATGGGGTAGATGAAAAATTATAGTGGTTTTTGATTTATTGAGTTGGCCACTTGATGGATTTTAGTCACTTGACCATAATTCCGTACTTTGTAAGAAAAGCCTACATTATAACCTAATCAAAGTCCTTTCTGATTCTTGACTTGTGTGCACATTTGAGCAGTTGAGATTCTAGAAATTTTGCAAGCCTACGGTAGAAATTTCTTCATACATGTTGTGAGTGCATTCATTGAAACCCAAACACTTGTGTGAATGAGCGATACACTTCTTTGTGAGTCTTCTGAAGTTGATGGATTTCTTATCTCTTTCAATTACTTGTGTGATGTAGATTTTTTATTCTTGATATGTTATGAATTTTTTGAGGCATTGCACTTTCAACTGCATGAGATTTCTTTTCTTTATTTTCTTTTGATTGAGGACAATCAAATATTCAAGTTTGGGGGGTTTTATAAGCTCATATTTGTACTCAATTATCCATATTTTTCTACATTGTTTTAGTATATTTAGATTAGGTTTTTAGTTGTTTTTGTGCATGATTATGTTTTAGAGGATGTTATGCTCTTGATGGTGAGTTTTGTAGGTAATTGTGGCTAAAAAGAGGTCAAATGATGAAAATAGTCGTGAATAACAGAGTTGCTGCTTCGATTGACACACGGGAAATCGACCAAGTTAGAAGATGTGCCAAAAACCCGAAGCATCCTCTCTGTGTTGATCGATGTGGTGCATGTCGACCGATACAGAGGTCAGATGTCAATCGAAAGGCAAGGCAAGATGGAGGCTTGACATGTGTGTTCCATGTCGATCGACACACACCGTGTCGATCGACACGGATGTTGGAAGGGTTGCTCGACATGAAGAAAGAAGCCTGGATTTTGACTTGCATGTGTGTCGATTGACACAGATGTCGAAGATGGAAATTGTCCAGTTTTGGTGATTTTTGATATTTTAGTTCAATAACATGTTTAGATGTTTTGGCTCGTCTATAAATATCACATTCAATTAGGGCACAAAATTATGTCTTATTTTTCTTAGAATTATTCAAGAGTTTTTAGAGACCTTCAAGGTTCCTATTTCCCTTGTAAGGTTATTTATGTTTTTAATAAGAATGTTTTCTTTATTTCAAGTCATGTTTAGTAGCTAGAAACCCTTGCAGGTTCTAGGGTTTTTGATAATCTTTTCTGATGCATGTTTAAAGTAAATCAACTCAATAGCATGGTTTAATTTCTTGAGCTTAATTAGTCAAATCTAGATTTAAAGAAGGATCGAGAGATGAATTTGAATATAGACTTGTAATTATCAATTGAAAGACTGAGAGGTAAAAATTGGTAATAAGAAAAAGAAATCTAATGCAATTATTTTTTGCCTCAAAAGGAAGAATTAATTAGATAATTATTGAGATTAGCTAATTTGTGTTCTTGAGACCGAGATGAGATAGTCACAATTTAGTAATCTATGGTTTAATTGCCTAACCAATGAGTTTAATCCATATGAATCTAAATTAATCCCCATTGCTGAGTTGATGAATTAGCATGTTGATGATTAGATTATCTGCCATAGGATCTGTATCTTTGCATATTGTTTTCAAAACCTTTAATTTCAAATCGCTCAAACAACTATGGTTTAAGAACTATAGCTAGTAATTAGGATATTTTGATCACATAGTCCCCGTGGGTTCGACCACCTTAGAGTGAAATTTATAAATATATTTGCCACTTTTCTACAACTATCATGCACACTATGCAGTCTCAAAATAGAGCATAATCAAGTTCTAGAGAAATGAAAACATACATGCGAATCTCACATGAAACAAAAATAAGGCTCAAATTCTCACTTGGGTTCAATTTTTCTTCCACAATAAATTTCAATCAACTCAAACATCATGCAAGTGTAAGTTTCAATTCAGTCCTATCATGCGGTATTCTACATTCATAGGCAATCAACCACAATCAAAATCAAATCAAACTCATCCTCAATCGATTCCAAACTCACACTTAGTTCAAATAGGTTCAAAACTTGACAAGTTTCCTCAAACTATATCCTTATTTTTTTTTCTAGGCTTAAAATTTAAATAACATAATCTAAATAACAGAAAGCATAATAAATTAAGGATAGAAAAGTTTGAATTCTTGTCCACATCCCCCCAAATTTATTTCAAACTCGGAGAGTTAGAAAATTTTTGAAAATTAGACAAGAATAAGAACTACTACCTTACTGTTAATCTCAGACATCAACGTTTTTGTCCACCGGAGAAATCAGCATGTTCGACAAAGTTTTTCTGGTTGCTGGCACTCTTTGTCGATTGACTGGTTGTGTGTCGATCGACAAAGAGCCTTCATGTCGACTCCTTGCTAGGGTCAAAAGAGTAACTCTGTCAAGTCCTCTGTGTCGATCGACATCAGGCATGTCAATCGAAACAGAGGTCATTCCTCCAATTTTTTTTTTTCAAAAATAAACAAAGTAAAACAAAACAAAAGAAATTGAAATAAAGCAAGTAAAGGTGGGTTACATCCCAACAAGTGATTGGTTAACGTCGAGCTTGACGGTACCTCAATTTCTCAAGTCCATGGAGGATGGGTGCGGACTCGCCTTCCTAGGGCATCAACCATGTAGACTAAGCAATCTTGAATGACAACAGTGAGCTCGGGGTGAGATGGTGTAATTGGTAATTTTGCCATCCCATTCCCTCGCTTCCATTCAACAGCAGCTTGGTCTTCTCTTTCTTCCTCGGATTCCTCCACATCATCTTCAAAGTCTTCTATGAAGGTGATCCGGTTGCATTCGGATTATTACCAGCTTTTGTTGAGCGTGAATGTGATCCTCTCATCACTGCCTCGTAGTGTAATTTCTCCCCTGCTGCAGTCAATCAGTGCGGCACTAGTATCCAAGAACTCTCGTCCCAAAATGAGGGGCATGTTGCAATCCTCCTTCATGTCCATAACTACAAAATCTGTAGGAAAAATCAGATGACCCACACAAATGAGAACATCCTCTAAAATACCTTTGGGGTGAGACACAGATCGGTCCGCCATCTGCAATGTGATTTCAGTCGGCCTCATCTCTCCAATGTTGAGGCTTTGTAGATGGAGAAAGACATCAGATTGATGCTGGCACCAGTGTCGCTCAGCACCTTTTGGAACTCGACCCCCCAAATCTCGATTGGAATCAAGAAGCACCCTGGATCACTCCTCTTGATTGGAATCTTCTTCTGAAGGAGTAGGCTGCACTGCTCATGAAGCTTCACAATTGAATTCTCCACAATTTGTTTTCAGCTTGCGGAGGTACTTCATGTAGCCCGGGATCTCTCTCATGGCCTCGATCAATGGTAAGTTGATACTTACCTTCATCAAGTTTTCCACAAATCTTGAGAACTTGGTATCCTCTTTCTGCTTGGGGAACCGTTGAGGAAAGGGCATCGAAGGTATTGGAGCAGCTTTAGAAGTTGAATTGTTGAGTTGGAGAGTGCTCTGTGTCGCCCGAGCTGGATGTGTGTCGACTGAGCCTCCGTGTTGATTGACATGCAGAGTGTCGGTTGACATGCCTGTCAGAATCCCTTCGGTCGATTCCTCTTTGTCACTCGACAAGCCTGCTTCTTCTTGTTCTCTGTATCGATCGACAACAGGTGTGTCGGTCAAAACAAAGGGCACTCCAGCGGGATTTTCCTCTTCATCTCCCCCAAAATCATTTTGGGGCACCCTCGGACCCTTGTAGCTGGTTCCACTCCTCAATTTGATGGCCTTGCACTCCTTTTTGGTTCTTGGGGTTCACTTCAGTGGTGCCAGGTAACTTTCCTTGCTTGTGTTGCGCACCATGTGAGGTAGCAATCCGACTCACTTGAGTCTCGATCATCTTCACATGCTTTTCGAGTTGGTCCACCTTGGTATTGGCCTCAACCACTTCTTGTTCAATCTTTCCCACACGGTAGCTGAAGCTTTTATGAATTTTTGCAACACCTCGTCGAGACTCTCCTTCTTTTTCTCCACAATCTCCCTATTTTGGACATCAAATCCCGGTGGAGGTAGTTCGGCACCTTCAGGTTGAGCATAAGAAAAACCGGGATGAGCTCTTTGTTGGTAATGCTGGTATCCCCCTAGCTGGTACTGATTTTGGTATCCACCTTGATTCATGTAGTTCACGTCGGTTAGGGGATTAGCCTGTGCAACAAAAACACAAGCATTAGATGTCAGTTTCTCCATCTCCCCCTTGAGCTTATCGATCTCCTTCTTGATGGTGTCATCTTCCTTCTTCTCCACAACCTTCACTTGAGGTCTCCTCGGATTGGCCCATTATTAAGTATGCAAGGCCATCTTCTTGAACAACTTGAGGGCTTTTTCAGGTGACTTTCTCATCAAATAACCACCGGCTGCATTGTCCACCGACACTTGGGTTCTTTCATTCATCCCTCTGTTGAAGATATGGGCCTGCTCCTCGGTGTCAACTCCATGGCCGGGATTACTCCTCAAAAGCTCATTGAACCTGCTCGATGCCTCGAACAAGGACTCATCCATCCATTGGTAGAACTGCAGGATCTCCATCTTTTTTTGAATGATCACCAATGGTGGAAAGAAAGCGGCAAGGAACTTTGATCAAAGATCAGCCCAGGTGTGGATGTTGCTGCAATCAAGAGATGTAAACCAAGTCCTTGTCTGATCCCGAAGTGAGAAGGAAAACAGGCATAGACGGATCACATCCTGGGTTAGTCCGTTTTGCTTGACAGTCTCACACACCTCCACAAACATTTGAAGGTGTGTGTATGGATTCTCCACTGCTCGACAACCAAATTGATTCTGTTGAACCATTTGAATCATACCAGTTTTGAGTTCAAAGTTATTGGCATTGCTACTAATAACTAATCCCTCATTACTGGGTTGTGGTTTGTACTTCCCTGCCATGGCATTTGGATCCTCATCATTGAGTCCTCTTGGCGCCGCCTTTCGCATTCTCGTTCTCTTTCTCTCCTTGCAGCCTTGGCTCTCTTTGTTTCTCTTTCCACCATGAGTTGCTTGATGATTTCTTTCATGTGGTTCACCTCTTGGACCAACAGCAAAGCATTCCCTTGAGTTAGTTGTATGTCGGGATCTTCCAAGCATGGCATGTTGGGATCGTCCTCGTCACTGTGACTGTGGTGTGATTCCATGCCGATGATTGCTCTTTGTTTTTCCTCCTCCGGACTGTGGTCTCGATTTCTAGGTCGAAGCTTCGAGTGGTTTGCCCCGAGCCCTTGTGTTCATGCAACCTGAGAAAAAAAAGACACTGTAGAAAATCAACCTCTGTGTCGACTGACAGAGGCCCTGTCGATCGACACGCAGGATAATGTGGCTTTGTCGATCAACACTAGGTGTGTCGATCGAAACAAACGCAAAACCCAAAAAATCACACACGCACATAAACACGAAAATTAAAACAAAAAAATAAAAATAAAAATTAAAACTCAATCCAACAGATTTAAAAACAAGCATAATAAAATAGAATCTAATAGTCCCCGGCAACGGTGCCAATTTGATCACTGATAATTTCACCAGATTAATTATAGAATAGTAATGCAAATAAATTTATAAACCCTAAGGTTGTTGAACCCACAGAGACTGTATAACGAAACTATCTTATGTACTAGCCATAGTTTTCAAACCACAGTTGTTTGAGAAAATTGAAAATAGGGTTTTGGTTTTGAATTTAAATATGACAATGCAGAAAAGTAAAAGGTTTTGAAAAACAATAATTAAACATACAGATTCTAGGGCAGATCATCAATTCACCAACATGCAAACTTCATCAACTCAGTAATGGGGAATAAATCAGATTCTATTGAGTAAAATTTCGTGTTTGGAAATTAAACCCTAGATTACTAATACGTGACTATCTCCTCTCGGTCTCAAGAACACAATATTTGCCAATCCCAATAATTATCATATTTTAATCCTACAATTAATTTTTCCTTTTGAGACATAAAACAATTGCAACCAATTTCCTCTTCCTATTACCTATTTTCACCTCTCGGTCCTTCAATTGATAACTACAAACCTAGATTCAAATTCATCTCTCGATCATTCTTTAAATCTAGATTCGATTAATTAAGCTCGGGATATTAAACCATGCTTATTGAGTTGAATCATTCATACATGCATCAGAAAAGATTATCAAAAGCCCTAGAACCTGTTAGGGTTTCTAGCCACAAATCATGCTTAGAAACAAAGAACACATATTATTAAAATTCATAAAATACCTTTCAATGAAAAGAGGAACCTTGAAAGTCTCTAAAAACCCCAATGGTAAAAATTATTCTAAGTGTATGAAAGCTTAATTTCGAGCCCTATTGATATAGTATTTATAAAGGAGTGAAAACATATAAACAAGATATTGGGCTAAAATATTAAAATATCCAATTTGAGCAATTTTTGCTTTTCTGGCCTTCATGCCGATCGACAGGGAGCTTGTCGATCGACATGGATGCATTGTTAAAATCCTTCTTTTCTTTCTTGTCGATTTACCCCTTGTTCAACTTCTGTGTCGATCGACATGGAACACCAATGTCGAGCCTTCTCTTCTGCTTTGCCTTCGATTGACATCCGACCTCTGTGTCGGTCGATATACTCCCTGTCTGTCGACACAGAGGTCATTCTTCAGGTTTTTGGCATGTCTTCCAACTCGGTCGACTTCCTGTGTGTCAATCAAAGCAGCAACTCTGTCATACTCGGCTCTTTTCACCTTTGGATCATTTTTAGCCTAATAAACCTACAAAACATAGCATAACAAGCATAACATCCTCGACAATACACTCATGCATGAAAACAACTAATAACTAAACCTAATTGCAATAAAACAAAGGAGAAATACATGGACAAGTGAGTGTAAATATGAGCTTATCAATTGACAATGATTTCAAAATTGACTTGATACTCAACACGTTACCGAAGTCATTTGATGACTTCTGGATTTTTGTTGAGAAGAACAAGAATGAGTATATTATTCACAGTCTGCTCAAGGATCTTGTATCAACAAAAGCTTCTTCAGTCTTTCTGTGAGTCGCTCTGTGAGTCGCTCTGGTTGCAACTATTAAATCTATTCGAATTCTTTTGTCCACAACAACACATACAAATCTAAGTATTTGGAAGGTAGATGATATCATCCATGTTTTAAAAAATGGGTACCTTGATTAAAGGTGATGACATCTATATGCAACAACCAGATAGATTATGTGCAGTAAGGTGAGAAACATCTTGCCTAGAAGCCAAGGAAGTTTAAGTATAAACTTAAGGGAGCTTCAAGATCATGAAACAGATGTTTTGATATTGCTTATCGAAATGAGAGTTTCATGTACCAGTTATATGTTAGCGGAAGCGTGGTTTTCCTTGCGCATTAAGTAGATAGTATTTTCACATTCAAAAATGGTGTGAAGATATTGTCAGTCACAAAGAGATGGCTATCGGAACAGTTTCTGAAATAGGACATATGAGAGTCTGGAACATGCTTGGATTAAAGTCTTGTGTGAACACAAGAAAGGATGTTCAGGTGTCTCAAGTCACTTGAATTGATTCTGTGGTGACTCGTTTCATGATAAGGCCAAGAAAGGGTTGCAACCTTTCTTGATGTGACAATGAACTAAGTGATATATCTATAATGCTATAGGCATGTTAAACAGATATCAATTCAACTCTAGACAGGCACATTTGTTTTTAATATGCCCTGTGGGTTGAATAGTATCGGATATCCAGGAGGATCATAAAGGAGGAAATCAACCTCTAACTATGTGTTGGCCTTGGAAGAGGAGTTATAGGAATTTAACACAGAAGTGTGTCGTAGATTCTGGTATGAAGGCTGAGTGTGTAACAGCTTCCTAAGCTATGCAAGAAGGATTATAACTCCTGTGTTGTCCTCTAGAGGTGTGTGTTCCGAGTTTGCCTTCTAGAATCACAAGGTAATGTGATCTCGTTGGTGTAATAACAAACTCAAGGGAACCCAAGACTTACAAGGTGGTGAAGCACATAGAATATGTAGTACCACATCATATGAGAAACCATGATAAGAGACGATGTGTGCAAATAGGAAGCGATTGACTTGAAGGTCTAGTAGATATATTTACACGGTGTTTACCTCAGAAGACTTATGAGGATCATGCTCATAATCTGGATCTATAGGTAGAATCAATCACAAGATGATAAATGTGTAAATAATCTAAGATTGATATAGACACACTTAATACTCTAATAAAGCAATGGCATTATGCTTTGAGTATAAGTGAGAGATTGTTGGGATTCTATACTAAAAGCATTTATGATTAAGTTTATTTCTTTGATACACTAGCCTTCATAAATGTGTTACATCAACATAGTCGCTATCTAATATAACAAACATACGATACGAACAATAATATCCTATTATCTCACCTATAGGGATGATCATATGGTATGGAGGAGATCACAGAGGATCATATAAATTGTTTGACCTAGCGAGATATAAACAGTATCACGACTAAGATACTCCCAGGATAGGCTATCGGTTTAGGCTGTAACACATTAGTTCGTAACTGAGCTTATCCTAGCTACTTGATGTGTCGGTACATCTTTATGTATTGATGGGATCAATAGTGAATTGTGCCATTCTCATTGACATATGAATGAGCCATATCTCTAGATAATTGTCATGATATTAAACCTAATGAAAGGCTAAGGGGCATACACAAGTTGACCACACTTTGACTTGTTTTGGTAGCGAGTCTTTCATATACTCTTATACCTGCATCTTGGGTGTGGTCTGCTTAGACTGGACATGTAGGTAATCATATCCATTTCAGGATGGGGACGTTCCTTGAGGAGCTCATAAGGTTCATTATGCTAAACCCTGCACGTTGAATTATTTAATTCAAGGATAAGTGAAAAGGAGTGAGTTGTACTACTCAGGAAATAAGAGTGC
This sequence comes from Plectranthus barbatus, assembly GCA_026898455.1. Classification (NCBI taxonomy): domain Eukaryota; kingdom Viridiplantae; phylum Streptophyta; class Magnoliopsida; order Lamiales; family Lamiaceae; genus Plectranthus; species Plectranthus barbatus. The sequence goes on from JAPKLW010000214.1 coordinate 726,153, forward strand.
ATTATTTGTGGCTGATTGTCATAAGCTAAGTTAATTAATGAATGTCCGGAACCTTAAATATGTGGATCATTCAAGTTTAATGCAACTCGTTCCAAATAACGTGGTAATGCAGGGGTGAGTCAACATTGATTTCCTAGGTGAAAGCAAAATAATGTTTTATTAATTAATTATGTTCTGGGTTAGACATGAAATTAATTAATAAGGAGGACCCACTTTATTATTAGCATTTGATCCCTGGTCTGGCCCACAAACTACTCAGAGCCCATTAGTATTAGGGTTTCCAAACCCTAATACTATATAAGCCCCTTCTCTCTATCAGATCAATACACACAACTGTATTATTCATTATTCAACACAGAATTTTGAGGGAAAAAGAGAGAGGGCAGTGGCTAGGTCATAAGGAGAAGCTGATCAACTTCTCCGGTTTTGATCCAACACGTTAGCACATTCTCACCTGATTTTCGAAGAGCTAGGGAACAGATCAGAAGATCGGATCTATTGGAATACTATAGCATTGATCAAGATCCCTACATCCAGAATCTATTGTCATCGATCCAGATCTAGAGATCAGAAGCTAGAGTTCGGGTAATCCATAAATTCATCCTCTGCCATTAAATATTAGGAGCATGCATAGGGTTCACCTCGTTTATTTAATATTATTTATTTTGATAACCTAAGAACGATCCAAACGACTGAAATAATAAAAGACAATTCACATTTTTTGTTGTAGACTCATTTCCTACACCTTGTCCTTCTGTATCTTGCAACGGACAATTTTCTCTTCCACTTTTTCTGCATTTATATATCTTGATATTTCTAACTTTTCAATCATATCGTTAGCTTCAGCAGCTAGTGTGTTAGAAGAAGCTAAATCTGGAGCCAACTCCCATAATATTATGTCAGATTGTACCACTATATGACTTCTAAGTAATCCATCGGGAGTAAACTCTTGTCTTTCAGCAATCGTTTTGACAAAGTCATCAAAAGATTTATTCAGAGTCACTGACCTGCCCTCAGTCCTTTTCTTGAGAACTAGATCTTTCACAAGATCATAATTGATAGTTCGTTCCACCTCTCCATATACTGCTATAAGATCTCTCCAGATCTCAAAAGTACTACGCAAGCTTCTATACTTGAGTTTCAACTCACTAGACAGACTGTTCATGATGATAACGTAAGTGAAATCATCAGAAGCTACCCATCTGTCATAGAATTGATGCTCAAGCTCAGAAACCTCCTCATATTGAGAAACCAGTGGATCCATAGAAAGTATATATGCATGATCCTCAAACCAGAGAATATACTCAAAGCAATATCTCCATTCACAAAAGTTTGAACCAGTTAATGGGTTCAGTGATAGGAGATTGACAGTGTGGGATATAGTTATGTCTAAAAATAATAAATTAAAACATAATCATAAAGTGTTGAAACAAATAAATATTGCAACCTTATGATAAATCAATATTATTGTTTCCTCCAATAGCCCAAGTAATTTTGGTGCAAGCCACACATGTAGACGTTTATAACAAAACACTTGACAAGACTACATCTTTCAAATCCAGTCCTGTAATTCCAATTCATGTCAGTTTCCTTAGATAAATGAAATTAATAATTGGAGACTAACCAAGACCATGTTATCTTGCTGAGTAGAGACTTCATAAATGAGTTATACTCTAGATAACATCTAAGCAAACATACCACAAAACTAACCTTCTCATATAAAAATTGATTTGTCATTCACACCAGGTCCATGATGCATGATCTTTTATAATAAGGTTTTCTCATTTAATTCAATCCAAGAGCACATGTGAAAGATCAAATACGCAAGCTACACATGTAGACGTTTACGCATGAGCTCCCACCACTCACATGAATTAAATGTTTGTTTTTAAGAAAACTCATCTATTAGAACTTACGAATAATAAAATAAGCAAGCTACACATGTATACGCTTACTTATTAGATTATCCACTTCTAATAAGAGATCGATTTGTGGAGGTCTTTTAAAATGAAATTTCTTAGTTATTTTCATTCTTAAGGTTTAATCGCGCACATATTATGACATTGCTAAAATTCTTTCATGCCACGCACGAATACCGACTTTATAGCCATAATTTAACTTGATGAAATAAATCACATAAGCATGCTTCCTATTATCTACTACATGCTTGGATGATGTGCAATTAATAAATCAAATATATATCATGTGAGAACAAATAATAAAACAAATAAAATAAGTCCTCATGGCCCCACTATACAAATACAATATTAAATCCTATCTATTACAAATTGGATTGAATTTACAGATCTTCAACAGGGAACCCACTACATAGATTGAGATCTAGATTCATTTTTTAAAATTTGGGCCTCCAAGATTTGATCGGATCAGAAAGTTAGACAACTGGGCCCATGTACACACTACGAATGTAAATCCTGCGTGTACACAGCTTGACGAGCCACAACCAACTGGTCGGCTGCCCGCCGATGCCAAAGATGCACCACAGCGCACAACATCGCGCATCCACAGCCCACACCCCAGTCATCTCCAGTCGTTGCCCTTGTCTCCAGCTGTCGTCCCCAGTGTTTCCTACCATGTCGGTCGTCCTTTGTCACTAGAGAGAGCACGTGCACATGGCGCAACGGTATATCTATGCGTAGCCCGTGCGTGCAAACTCTGGGGAACCCTAGGGTTCCGCCACACGCGCGTGTTGCCGCCCCCACCACCGTGGAATGTTGCAACCCTCTTCCTCTCCCTAATTGCTGACATCGCCCAACATCCCGAAGTCCGCGTACAGTGTGAATTGCTAGGGTTTTAGCGTGCGCGAGCATGCCACGGTGTTGTAGTGCTTCTATGGCTGTTGTCGCACTGCCTTTCGCCGCGCTGGTAGCCAAGGTGGTCTGGTGGCTTCCACTGTGTAGCGCCACCATGGGCCTCTCTACACCACCGCCTGTGGCTTTCTTCATTTTTTGTGTTCATATTTTTTTATTTTACAGATATTTTTTACAAATGATTTACGAGGAAAAAATATCCTAGTAAAATTGGAAAAATAAATCTTCCCTCGAATTTATCGCGTGGGTCAAAAAACCAAATCCTTATAATTAGGTGAATTAACTCGATAACTACGAAGAACAAAAACCATACAATCATTTTAATTCAATGATAATAATAATCATGCATAATTACAGGCAATATTGTTTTACTGATAGAACTAATAAATTCAACCTAGCTGTTAGGAATATTGTTAGAAATTATAAAAATCCCTTATATTGTAAATGATTTATAGGATAATATGTTTTGGAGCATCAAAGCTCTAACAACTGAGTATCGAGTCAAATGTAAAAGTCCTGTATAAGAATTCATACTCGAGTTGTAATAGATAGAAAAAGGAATCAAGAATGTTGAAGGAATCAGTAGACTTGACAGATTGCTGAAGATTGTGAAAATAAGAAAGGGCTAGCAAAGCGGAGGAACATCACAAGAATGCTGAAGGAATAACTCCAGCAGAATCCAAAGGTCTTATCTCTATCTACTGAGATACATGACGCACACCAGCGGCCAGCAAACGACAATCAACAATCAAGAGAAGTTGCGGAGTCGTGAATCAGACGGATAACAAATCACAAGAAAACCCGACCAATCAGAAGATAGAATAATCATGATGCACAAAGGAGGTTTCAGAGCTACACCAAAAGATTCGTTCTGACAAAGATGGCTAAAGATAGACGCTACGCCAATCAGAGACGATGAGACATGAAGAGTCTCTGTCCACTGCAGAAAAATGAAGAACGCGGATAGGCTAGCAAAACCTTTGAGTCTAACGGATAAGATTCAAACAACCATTTGAATCAAACCTATAAATAGGTTACATCTTTAATTGATTCAGAGGTTCGCGAAATTCTACATTCAAGAGAACAAACGAGATCATATATACTCTCTACAATACGCAAACACATCCGAGCTAAGTTCTTGATTGAAGCTTTTCATAAGCTTTTATCTTTAAAGCTCGAGACCTACAAAGTTAAGCTTCCAAGGTTATTTTGGGATTATTTCTATTAAGGAAAGAATCTAGCAGTCACGATTGTCGTGCAAGCGTAATTCTTACGGGCAACGCCAACACAAGGATAGGTTCCGGGAAGAACTATAAAATAAAACTTCTAGTAGTCGATGTCTAAGGAGAATGGAGGTTTGTTCTCACTATACGGAGTGACAACGGTTGAAGATTGGAGATCGAGGTTCTTGAAGGTGCGCGCTGACGAGACGGAGGAGCTGCTAAATGCTAGAGATCAAACCTGACCTTGTACTCATTCTTCTAGTGAATTTTCAGTCGGAGGATTGAAGAGTGAATGTAGAACAATTGTTCGAACCAGTATAAAATCCATGTGTTCATTACCGCTTTATATTGCTGTCATTTGCGCATACATATTTGAAACTCAACACATCAAGTGTTGAAGTATAAACTGCAATATTGAAATTAAAGATTATTCGAGCTAAAGCACATTTGATAAATCCTTGCTAAGTCAAGACCGTATCAAGATAAGTGCAAGATTAAATTGATACTTTCGCTGCATATAAAACACTTTGATCGGGGACCAACAAGTGGTATCAGAGCGGTTGGTCTTTACAGACTAGTTGATTTTGAGTCGCTTAGGACCAGATCCAGATTATTCTTGCATATTTGTGTTTCTGTGTTTAGCTCAGATTGAAGAAAAGACGGACAACGCAAAGCTTGCCAAGTTCACTCATGATTCCTATTCTACCTGGGAGAAGAGGTCGATGATCACACTGATGAATGTGCATCCTGAGATGAGACGAGTGATCGAAGTCGGACCTATAAAAATCCAGAAGGTAAAGACAAGGGTCAGAGAGGACGTAACAGGACTAGACGTAATGGTGGATAAGCTGATTGAAGAATGGACTCAATAAGAACGGGCTAGTGACGAACTAAATTACGTAGCCATGGATCTAATAATAGGTGCCTTGTCACCTACTCTAATGGCGGAAATGTTGGAGTATGAGATTGCCGAAGAAATGTGGGATTTTCTTGGTACCTTAAACAAGGAATCAGATCAGATGAAGAGAAACAAGCTACATCAATGGGTAGACAGGTATGAATCTTTTGCTTGATTCCAGGTGAAACCATCAAGGACATGGAGGCAAGGTTCAAAAATATTGTAGTTGAGTTAAAGAAGTTGGGAAGAACGTATGAACTTCCTAATATGAATTCAAAGATTCTCTCAAGACTTCCGAAGGAGGATTGGTTTGTCAAAGTAACCAGTCTAAAGGATAAAGATCTGTCAACAATCAGCACCAAAGATGTGTTTGCTCAATTGAAAGCCCATGAATGGGATATCGCACAGATAAAAAAAAATGAAGCTGTTCATGCTGCAGTCAACATTGAAGAACCAATGAAGGGTGCCGCATTCTTTGTAAAGAAAGACGGGCAAAAATGGAAAACGAAGAAACCATTCCATTCTGATCGACCTGCTCAGTCCAGTTCAACAAAGGAGATTCCATCCACCAGCGGATCTCACTTCAAAGAAGATGAATGCTCCATAAGCGAACTGGAGGAACAAATGAAGAGACTGCAAAGGCTATTGCTGAAGGAAAAAAGGAAGAAGGAGGACTTCCAGCAGATTCAACCAACAGACAACAAGAATAGCAAGAGAGCACCACGAACATGCTACGAGTGCAATTCCCTGGATCACCTGAAGTTTGAATGTCAAAAAGTAGATCCAGAAGAAAGGGAGAGACTGAAGAAGCTGTTTGAAAGACGTACATCGAAGGTTATCACTAAAGCATTACTGACAAGGACAGAACTACCAGACATCCTGGATTATGACGACGAAAATTTCTCATCGGAAGATGAAGAGGATGTTCTAATGGTGTTCATGGCAGACATCAATGAAGAGCAAACAGAAGAATCAACTCTAGCTGCCACAGGAAACCAGGTAACAAACACTATTATGTCTATTGTGTTTACTTCTGATACCATGCATGACACTGCCAATTCATACTGTTCAGAATCAGGTGAAATTACTTTAGAATATTTGTTGAAAGAATTTTCAAAAGTTCATGCATTAAAGGACATTTTAGTAAAAGAAAATTCTTCTCTGAAATTTCAGCTTTCTAATTCGACCAATGAGATTGAGAAATCTAGGTTAGCAGATGAGGAACTTTCAAAAGTGAAAAACGAATTCTTCTCCTTGAATGAGAAATTTAGCATTTTAAAACAGGAGAATGAGGTTTTGAAAAACAATAACTCCGTGCAAAGTGTGTGTCAATGCAAATTTTTAAAAAGCACGAGAGATCTGAATGACATTTTAAGTGTCCAAAGAAGTTCTAATAACTTTGTTAGAATAGGTTTTGACATAGAAATGTCTTGCGATGTTGAATCGAGTAAGACAAAGAAGATTATTTTTGTCCCAGCAACTGGGAAGATTCAGCAAAATGCTAGAAATGACAAGAGGGAAAATCCTAAATCAACTGCTCAGCAGAGATGTTGGCAGACAAGTATCCTCAGCTGACTATTCAGCAAAGACTTAATTACAAGTCTGCTGAAAATAGATCAGCAAAGTCTAAGTATGCAACCCAGCAGATTGTTCCATCTGCTAGGAATGATCATACAAATACTAGCAAAGCTAAGCAATCTACTGAGATTGCAAGGAAGCCAGCATTCACTCCAAGTAGAAGGAACATCTACTTCAGGCCAGAGTCTAAAACTAGTCATTTTCAAAAGACAGTGATGGCTCAACACACCACTACACATTCCTTTGCAAATTTCAGTAGCTTTGCCAAAAGGAACAGAAAGGTAGTGAAACGTGATAACAAAAGGAATATCAAAATCACGAAAGTCTGGATTCCCAAAGGAATAATACAGAAAACTAATCCTGCAAGACCCGTAATTGATCGGGTATCGAGATTATAACTTCTTTGTTTTGCAGGAACAGGGTCCTGAAAGAAGAACCTCAAGAAAACTCAAAGAATGGATCCTAGATAGTGGATGCTCAGGTCACATGATAGGAGATGAAGAAATCTTCACAAAGCTTCACAAGTTTAGAAAAGCTTCAGTCTCATTTGGTGACAATTCCAAGGCTAGAGTAATTGGAAGAGGGTGCATCGAGCAGAATGGAATGCGAATAATAAATGTTGCCCTCGTCGATAGCCTCAAGCTCAATCTACTAAGCATCAGCCAGCTAAGTGAAAATGGATATATTGTTTCTTTCTTTGACACAGGTTGTGAAGTTGCTGATAGGACCACCGGTGAAGTAAAGCTTAGAGGAGTCAGGAAAGGAGGACTCTACATTGCTGATTGGGAAAGTGGTCAACAAGCATCATGTTTTATAGCATTCAACAAGGAAGAGACAAACTGGCTATGGCACAAAAGGCTAACGCATCTAAACTTTAGAACTATCAACTATATTGCCAAGAATAACATTGTTGCAGGTTTACCTGAAGAAATCTTCAAGAAGGAAGGAATAGGCAGGGCCTGTCAACAAGGGAAACAAGTCAAGGCGTCCTTCAAATCCTATCCAGAAAAGGCCACTTCTAACAGAATCATTGAGCTGCTGCACATGGATTTGTTTGGCAGTGTAACTCCTCCCACTGTAGGTAACAAACAATATACCTTAGTTGTTATTGATGATTATTCCACGTACACATGGGTGAGGTTACTCAAAAGCAAGGATGAAGTGAAGATTATCCTTCCGGAGTTAATACTCAGAGTCCAAAATGACAAAGAGCTCACGGTGAAAAGGATAAGATCCGACAACGGTACAAAATTCTGTAACGGAACATTGATGGATTTCTGCGCTGATGCTGGGATAGGACATGAGAGGTCCACCGCAAGAACACCCCAGCAGAATGGCTTGGTAGAAAGAAGAAACATGACTCTCAAGGAAACTGTGCAAACAATGCTCGCGGATATAGATCTGAGTCAACGGTATTGGGGAGAAGCTGTTATGAATGCGTGCTACACACAAAGCAGAAGCGGAATAAATCTTCGCTTCAACAAGACTCCCTACAAAATATATCATGGTCGTAAGCCTTCATTAGCTCATCTTCGTATTTTTGGTTCACCATGTTATATATCCATAATAATGGAAAGTAAAAATTAAGTACTTTCTCTCCCAAAGCTGACGAAGGAGTGTTCCTAGGATATGGACATCCATCTCACAAAGGATATAGGGTTTTTAATAAGACAACCAAACTTGTGGAAATAACATGCAATGTTATTTTTTATGAAGCTACTTTAGTGCGCAGGACCTTGAGAAGTCAAAGAGATGAGACTCATGAAACCAATGATGTCAATGGATCTTCGGGCTTGAATACTTCCGAAGTGGAACCAATTGATCCGACTAGGTTAATGAGTGAATCATCATCTCTACTGGAGACCTTGACTGATCAACCGACAGTCAAAATGGCCAGTGATGCAACTGGTAATGCTGAGGCCACCATGAATTCTCTCAAGGAGCTTACATGGCAAAAGGTAACTCAAAAAGATGAAGTCGTCAATCAGGATCAGGATACAACTAAAGGTTCCCAGAATAGAGAGAGAATCATTAAAGATAACTCTGCTGAAGACAACCAGGAGCAGACTGCTGAAGACAGAAGTACCATACCAGTAATCCAGATTTCAGCAGACGACATGCCAGAAGACCGTCACTCAGTAGAAGACACCTCAACAAGTGTAGCAGACACTTGGAAAACTTACAGCTTGTTGATGTACCAGTCTAAAATGAGCCCATCGGACCAACCAGCAGTCAATGAATTCCTGTAGAAGAGCTACAAAGACCTAAATGGCTGCTTAGAGATCATCCAAAGGATGCAATTTTAGGAGATATTGCAGATCCAATCCAAACCAGACACAGTGTTATGCTAGCCTGCTTTATATCTCAGGAGGAGCCTACCAAAGTAGAAAACACACTCAAATCAGCTGACTGGATCAACGCAATGCAAGAGGAACTAGCAGAGTTCACAAGGAACCACATTTGGGATCTCGTCGATCGGCCTGAAGGGATTCGTGAATTGAACCACGAAGTCCTTATGCTAAGATCGATAATTGGAATATCAAAAGTAAATTGTTGTACCTATGATTATTCATACATGCTCCTATTGATTATGCATGAGGGGTTTATGCGGAATACCTGGATTGTAGAAACCTGAAGAACGATTGCGTAGAGATTTGATCCTCGATCCTTTTCCTACGCACCAAGATTTATATCCCAACTCCAATCCGAATATCTGGTAAAGATTCCCTTTCGATTCCTTGCCGGGTTGAGAAGCAGAATTTCCTCCTCGTTTCTCAGATCTAGTCGATCACCACAGCTCCCAAAAATACTGGTTTGTTGTGCTGTAACATATGATCTTGTGGTGTGTTGAGATCTGAGAAACTGAGGCCTATTTATAGGAAAATACTGTACTTCTATTGGGCCAGAGTTTTCATGGGCCAGACCAGGGACCAGAATGCAAATAGCAAATAAGGCCTATCAATTAATTAATTCTCATAGTCAACCCAGAATTTAATTAATTAATTAATTAATATTGATTCATTCCCCCAGAGAATCAATATTGTCCTACCTATTTGCTACCACGTTTTGAGGTATGGGTTGCATGGGCTCGGTTTATCCCCACATTTGAGGTTACAGACATTCGTTAATTAATTTAAGCTCTGACAAGCTATTTAATTAATTAACATCTTATATTCCTGAGTCAATCCACTCAAACCTTTTCACTTATGCTTGAACTTAATCAGCCTGCAGGACTTTAGCATAACGAACCTTTTGAGCTGCTCAGGGAATGTCACCATCCTATACTGGATGTGGTTACCTAGTTCCAGTACCAGACAGTCATATACAAACTGCTATCACCCAAGATACAGATATACAAGCTCAACTAGAGCCTTTCACTGCAACTCAAAGTGATACACAATCTGTGTATACTTCTGTACCTTCATATAGGTTTAGGATCTCATCAAGCCATAGAGATCTAGATTCTTTTAATGTCAGATAAAAGAATCGATCTCGAGTTAGGTCCTTATCAATGTGTGCCCCACACCAGCATACCAAGCCATCCAAGATAAGATGCTTATTATCGCGTATGCTGCAGCCTACACCGACAGTTTATCGTGGAACTATCTCAACTGTGATAATTATTTATATCTCACTAGGTCAAACGATCCATATGATCTTCCGTGATCTACTACACACCGCATGATCTCCCTATCGACGAGATAAGAGGATAATTGCGTTTGCGATACATGTTTGTTAATTAAGACAGGAGATTATCATACAACATTTATGATTCCCAGTATATTAACCAATCGACCTTGTACATAATATACCAATCATAATGCTTTCAGTATATAAATCCATCAAGGCCGACACACCAGTCAATAATAGGAACCAAATAGGTATTCAAGAATAAGCGAGATGAAAATAGAATTGTCGTTCGCAACAAAGTTATACTAGTGGCCAAAGGATATGCACAGTGCGAAGGAATAGACTTCGACGAAACCTTTGCTCCGGTAGCCCGATTGGAAGCAATCAGGTTATTCTTAGCATATGCTGCTCATCATGGCTTTATTGTATTTCAGATGGACGTCAAGAGCGCATTCTTGAATGGTGAATTAAAGAAGGAAGTCTATGTGGAGCAACCTCCAGGATTCGAACGCGAAAACAAGGTGTACAAGCTACGAAAGGCTCTCTATGGTCTGAAGCAAGCCCTAAGAGCCTGGTATGAGACGCTATCACAGCTTTTGTTGAAGAATGGATTCAGGAAAGGGAAGATCGACAGGACACTATTCTTGATCAAGGATGCTGAAGACATACTACTTGTCCAAATCTATGTGGATGACATCATAGTTGGATCAAGTAATCTAAGCCTCTGTGAGAAGTTTGCGCGACTTATGCAGACTAACTTTCATATGAGTATGATGGGAAAAATGTCATACTTTCTAGGTCTGCAAGTTCAATAATCCAGTGATGGGATATTCATTCATCATAAGAAGTATACAAAGGATCTCATCAACAAATTCTGCACAGAAAAGACGTAGATGCTGTGGACTCCAATGAGCACTGCTTGCTAGATCTTAATGGATGAAGAAGGCAAATCTGTAGATCCCACAGCATATAGAGCAATAATTGGCTCACTGCTATACTTGACAACCAGCAGACCAGATATATCGTATGTTGTAGGCGTGTGTGCTAGATATAAAGAAAATCCAAAGAAATCGCACATGGAGTATGCACGAAGAAATGTCAGATATCTGAAGAGAACATAATCTATAGGAATTTGGTATCCCAGAGCAGATGATCTCACACTCATAGGATACTCAGATTCAGATTTTGGAGGCTTCAGAATTGACCGAAAGAGCACGAGAGGAACATGTCAATTCCTTGGTCATAAGCCGATAAGCTGGTTCAGCAAGAAGCAACACTCCGTAGCAACATCCACAACAAAAGCCGAATATGTAGCTGTCGCAAGCTGCTACACACAAGTGATGTGGATTAAGCAACAACTTCAAGATTATGAAATCAGAACTGGTTGTGTTCCTATTTATTGCGACAACAACAGTGCAATGTACATCACGAAGAATCTAGTACATCATTCCAGAATAAAGCACATCGATATCCAACATCACTTCATTCGAGATTGTGTAGAGAAAAAGGATGTCTCAGTGGACTACATCAGAATAGAGGATCAACTAGCAGACATATTCACCAAACCTCTAGTAGAGAATAGGTTTAAGGAGCTTTGTCTTAAGCTCGGTCTATTGGAGTCAGATGAGGTTATGGAAGAATGAGTCCCAGCTCTCATTCTGTTCTTGGTTTTTCTCAAGAGTCGGAATTCTATAGTCATTTGGATTTCTTGAAGATTATGCAGAATAAGAGTGTGTCCTAGCACACACTCTTCTGATAGAAAAAGTTGAAGTTTTATCAGATTGCTGAGTTCTAGCTCTCAGCAATCCAGATAATGCGATATAAGGGAATATTAATTCCAGCAGAATAAGTCAGGACATTGCTGAGTCCCTGCTCTCAGCAGAAGACAAGAGACTGCTGAATCAATCTTGAGAAATTGATCAGATATGGGAATAAATATCGGGATATTCAACCGATGTATCAATTAGAATCATCATCAACGATGAAGCAATGATACATATTCGCTATTATTACCGAAGATCTCGTTCAAGGCTCGAGATAATTCAGTTCTGAAAATAGTCGCCACGTGGAAAGTCATTGCGAAACTGTCGGTTCCCTAGGTAGAAGAAGTTATTAGAAGAACAAGTCTCTAGGAGGGATTATGTCTATTTAAGAGTGGTTGACTTCCTTAGAAATCATATCCCAAAACCTGGAAACCCTAGATCTATCTTCTGCCTTCCACTCTCATTTTTCTAAACCCTGCTCGAAGATACTAAAAATGTCGTCCTTTACCATCTCACCAAAATACCTCCAAAATGGGTTCAAGCAACATGACTTGGAAGTCTCCAAATTGAGAGGTTGAGTCGTAATCTTCACAGAGATCACATCTAAGAAGATTCTCTCAATTCTCGGTTCACCATGGACGATGAGTTTTCTCATATTAGAACCGAACGGTGATAGACGGTCCATTCTGTCAGGCCATGACAGTTTTCTCGTTGGAGAGATATAAACTTGTCAGGTGGGTCTGAAGATGGATATTCTTTAGTCATAAGAGGTTGGGAATTCCTATGGGTAGGGAATCCCATACCATTCCATCCTCATCTCTTCTTCTAGTGTTTCCAAAGTTTTGATTCAGAGAAAAAGAGGAGATGGAGGAATGACTTGCAAGTGAAGAAGACACAATCTTAATGCTTTCTCACAGTACTTGAAGCCTGATTCAGCCATAGATGGTGCAGATGTTACCCATCCTACAAATAGTAGGAACATTTGCATAGCATCTAGCGCTGATGGAAACTGTGGACGAGAACACTGATCCGTGCAGGTGGTGAAATGTGCAGGCTTTGGGTTTTATTTCGTGTTCTGAAGTGTCCACAGGAAAGCCCCAAGGCTGAAGCTGAAGAGATGTATACATACGAGACATCTCAGCCTTGGATCATACATTGCTGTGTAAGCAAAGCGGCTTGCAGCAATGGGCTCAGGGAAAAGACCAAGAAGGAGCAGATCTAGCAAAGGCGTTATTAGGAGCAGTTTGAAGACAAATTGATCACTGTAAACTTGTAGTATTATACTTTGCAAAGTGTAACTCTTGTAAATCAATGATATCAATAAAATGCTAAATTTGATGACAAAACTCTGTTATCTCAAATAATGTAAACGCCTGAGTCAAAATGCTAGATCAATAGACTCCTCGTATACTTAGAATCCTATCAAAAACTAGATAGTTTTCCATGAAAAGGACTGAAAATTTAAAGGAATATCAGATGATAGGAATTTCTTAAGGTCTCCCCAACCCCGTCGGAAGCAGAGTGCTTGAAAACCAAAATGGAGAATTAAATCAAGCAAATTACTCTCTGCTAACTACTTAGTCCAAGCTCTCAGCAGATTCCCGATGAATACTAAGGTTGAGCTCTCAATAAAAGGACTCTTGAACTTAAACAATTCATGGAATTCAAAAGAGTCCAGAAGTACTGCTGAATCCTAGCTTTCAGCAGGTATCCGGTACATGCTGAGTCCAAGCTCTCAGCAAAGTTTGTTAAAAATTGCTATTTAACTATACCATACAAAAACCGGAACACGTTTACTGAGTCCAAGCTCCCAGTAAAGAGACTCTTTGATCCTGAAAATTCAAAATTATTAAAAGAGTCGATATTGTCTACTGAGTTCAAGCTCTCGGTAGAACCCCGAAGAATGCTGAGCACAAGCTCTCAGCAAACATCTGTAGATTGCTAAGGATATCTCCTGAACACTGTTGAGTCCAAGCTCTCAGCAGACTACAAGCATCTACTGAATAAAGGACCTTCCAAAGTACATGCTGAGTCCAAGCTCTCAGCAAAACAAGGTCTGAGGAATGAATAGATCACATGAGACTCACAAAGCTAAATGTTGAGTCCAAGCTCTCAGCAATGTATGTGATCTACTACATTCTTATAAAGGGGTATTTCAGATAATCGAATGCTGAGTCCAAGCTCTCAGCATAAGCCTTTCACATTGTTGGATATGCTCTCCGAAGCAAATGCATATTTGCATGATTGAAAGGGCAAGAGATAATCATTTCAAATATCTCGAAAGGCGGGATTATCTTTTGACGGCAAAAGCTACAGAGTCCGTATTGATTGCAGAGGACACTCTAGCTCAGGGCAAGGACGAATACCAAGCAGACACGTCAGCCACAATCAAAGTTCAAATTTCATGGGACGTAAGACGAACCGTCACCAACTGCCCAACCGTTGATTTATCCAAATCAAAAGGAAAGATCCAACCGCTCACAGTAAAGCCGGTTATTTGGGATCGTATATAGGAAGTTTGATTTAGGATTTTTTTAACCATAACACTTCCATATCTTCTTATTTCGAAATTTCTTCTGCACTACACTTTCAAAGCTTTTCAGAAGAATCATCAATGGCAGAATCTTCCAACCGCACCAGTTCCCCTACAGAGTCATCCAGACGACCCAACATGCCCGAAAAGCCTGAACTATTCCAACTGACGTTCACAGGCATCTACAAAACAGAGGATATTGACGAATCTGTTTCTTACTATCGCCTAGTTTCCATAAGTCATGGTAAGATGATTGGTGAACTCACCCACGAGCAGAAGAGAGCCGCTTACGTCAAGAAGGACAAAATACTTTATGAGCCGATATTCAGAAAACACTAGTGTGAAGTTCTCATAGGTAAATTAGATCGAGAAAAACTATGAAGATATCTGTTTGCAGAACCCAAGATATTTCTTCCGCACATAGTCGTAGAATTCTACGCTCGCGCAGTAGTTAATAAGGAAGAGAAGTCCTTCACCATAAGTGTTTTGGGTATCAAGATTGTGGTAAGCGCAGAAGTTTTGGAGAAGAAGTACAGACTTCGGAACGAGAGAAAAGACGTTGCCAACTACAAAATCAATGATGAAGCCGAAATGGAAAGAAGATGGCTGCGATGGAAGATGGAATCATTCAAAGAGCCATGGAAGATAGCTGCACCGCTACGGTCACTAGAAGAGCTTAGCACAGGTTGTCATAAGGATGTTAGTAGGTGAAGTGGGTTCGCTTTCTGAACTAAGTGCTAAGAAGTTTGCTGTTATGATGGCAATTGAAGATCAAATTCACGGAAATTGGGCGAAGTTCATGTACACCAAATGGCTAGTGCATGTCTACAAAAACAAGAGTGTGAAGAAAGAACACACATTCACTCAAGATGTGGGCTTTGGATTGAAGTTAAGCCACTTTTTGGAGGGAATCATACCAGAAGGAAAACGTTGTTGTGGTGAGGACTTGATCTACTCAGACTACATACCGCCAACCAGGAAACAAAAACCACCGAAGAGTTTCAAAGACCCTTTGATTTTGAAGGGAAAGATCAATTTAAATCCTCATGATCCATGCTCGAATGAAGAGGATACACATCAAGGAAATGTGGTCATGCCTACTGCAGTACCGCTTACCGCCGAAGAAGTTGAAGAAGAGAGGCAAAAAGCAGAAACGGATGCCTTGTTCACTGAACTTGAAAACTTGGTCGAAAATCCATCACAGGAACCTGGTCAACCCCCTGAACAACTCACTGTGAAGAGGAGGCATTCACAGGGAAGCCCTCAGCAGAGACGGAAGAAGCCAGCAGACAATGACAATCAAACCAAGAAGAAGAGCAAGCAAGACAGATTCAAAGGCACAACCATACAGTCACAATGCCACAGGTAGACTTCTCTACCAATCCTTCATCGAGGAAACGATGACCGAAATCATAGATTCAACCGCAAAGCGAAGGCTTGAATTTTCCGATGAAAATGATTCACAGAAGAAGAGGCGAAAACAGAGAGCGCTTCAAAGAGCACAAGAACAGAGAGAATATGCCAAGTTCAAATTGCAGAGGACTCTTGAGGAGAGAGACTCTCGCTATGAAGAAGTCATGGAAAGCTATGTAGAGCGCAATGCCAAGATTCAAGTTGGAGAAGAAACCGATCGCGTTACTCGAAGGGATATTGCAAAGGCACAAGCTGACAAAGGAAAAAGCAAGGTCACGCTTGCTGAGGATATTGAATCAGCCGTTGATCTTGAGAAAGGATAGATGAAAGAAGTCGTGAAAGAATCCAGAAGAATGCAGACTCCAGGTCAAGGAGAAAGGAGTTCTGATTCATAGCAATTCAGCCCGCCACCGATCAAGGGGGAAGCATAAGTGCTGAAAATTTTTCTGAGAAAAGGTTGATACAGACTGCTGTGACAGATGAAAGCAATTTTGTTGAAGAAAAGGAAATTGAGAAGGAACAACTGGCTGCGCAAGGAGAAAGCCAGGTTGTTACAATTTTGACAGAAGCCGATCTGGTGCAAGAATCAGACCAGATGTCATTTACAGATTCAGGAGACAAGGGTTCACAGCAACCAGAGGTAACCATACTAGCAGACGTCCAGTAGATAATGATCACAACCGATAGCACACAGGATGTTGTAGCACCAACTGCTGAAGATAAATCAATCGCTAAAGAAGCAACTACCTCCATGGATGCTAATACTCGAGCACGACTACAAGTAGAGCTCACTGCAAGTATGCGAGCAAGGAATGAACAATATCTATGCAGATTGGGAATGGATCCATCAATAGTTCCAGGGTGGAATACTGTTGCTGATACTACAAGTGTGCTTGAGAGAACCATTGAATCCATCTGGCAATGATGCATTCCGATTCCCAACTCTCCAGTAGTTTCAGGTATATCCTTTAGTGATATTCCTAGCTCTAATGATGAGGAAGATGCAAGAACTATCACATATGGAGAATCTGTATTTCAAGAAGAGACTCTACGAGTGCCCATGGAAGGACTACCTAACAGGAACTACAAAGCAAAGAGAATTGCACACTAGTGTCCACCTGTCACAGTAAGGGATGAGGAGAACGATGATCTCATCTCGTGGGCAAAATATATTTGTACTTTCATAGACGCTCAAGCTGCCGCAGAAGTCTAGAAATCATACCTTGCTGAATTAGAAGGTGAGTCATCAGATCAAGAATGGTTGAGAACAGAGTTCAAGAGATGGCGCTTCTTTGACTAGGCCACTCATGAACTACATTATGAGGACCGCTCAATCTTGATGGCTAGGATGGGTCTCAACTACTAGAGGAGTGAAGAAGAATGGGCAGACGATTGGATGGATAAGACATCCAAACAACAGTATACGGAGAAGCAAGTAGCTGTAAGACTGCAGAAGATCAGGTCTCATAGAATAGCCGCTGGAGATCGTTCGCTGCCACCGTCCGAATATGCTGTTGAAGACTCTCCACCATTCGTTCAACACTTTAAATCTCCTGCCACTACACGACAAATGGCTGCAGTTGAAGATTTGAAGAAGAAACTAGCTGAAGAACGTACCGCACGCAAGAGAGAAGAGGAGAGGAGGAGAATGTTGGAATTTAAGGAACGCATCATTACTCAACTTGCCAACACATCTTCCAGGATGCAGAATCAGGAGACTAGAAAGAGAAGTTGTCCTGGACAACTTCATGAAGATGACAGTAGAAACACTCAAGAATGTGAAGAAGTCCGCTGCCGGTTCTTCAAGTGCCAGACATGCTGCTGATTCATACTCTTCAACAACTAAAAAGTAATATCTCTCTTAACTTTATGGGTCTCCTTGTAGAAAAACTTATGAATTTTGTTTTTCGATTTGGGTATGTGTTCCATGCACTTCTGAGCATGATATTTTGAATGGAAACTAACCCAGGTTGAAGACAACATCTCATTGTCCAACGTTGATCTAATTGATTTAGCTGAAGTTACACATTCAATGTAATCAGCAAACTGCGTGGATGTGATGTGTGTGAAATATTCCTATGATTACTTGATGAAATTGTGTGTGAATGTGCTATGTGCTGATATAATGAAAGATATTGTAGTCATTTACCAGATGAAAATTGTTTAATAATCGAGCAATACCCTTGATGTTTTAAGAGGGAATGTATAGGAAGATACTGAGTCTATGGGAGTTGATATGCTGAGAATAGATCTAATAGGAAAATTCTTTGTAATATCAGTAATCAGCTTTGATCAGTAAAGATTAAAGCTATAGATAGAGGCTTTGATTGCACCAAAAAGGGGGAAATTGTTAGGAATATTGTTAGAAATTATAAAAACCCCTTAGATTGTAATTGATTTATAGGATAATATGTTTTGGTGCATCAAAGCTCTAGCAACTGAGTATCAAGTCAATTATAAAAGTCCTGTATAGAAATTCATACTCGAGTTGTAATAGATAGAAAAAGGAATCAAGAATGCTGAAGGAATCAGCAGACTTGAAAGATTGCTGAAGATTGTGAAAAGAAGAAGGGCCATCAAAGCGGAGGAACATCACAAGAATGCTGAAGGAATAACTCCAGCAGAATCAGAAGGTCTTATCTCTATCTACTGAGATACACGATGCACGCCAGCGGCCAGCAAACGACAATCAATAATCAAGAGAAGTTACAGAGTCGTGAATCAGACGGATCACAAATCATAAGGAAACCTAACCAATCAGAAGATAGAATAATCATGATGCATAAATGAGGTTTCAGAGCTACACCAAAAGATCCGTTCTGACAAAGACGGCTGAAGATAGTCGCTATGCCAATCAGAAACGAGGAGACATGAAGAGTCTCTATCCACTGCAGAAAAAGGAAGAACGTAGATAGGCTAACAAAAACTTTTGAGTCTAACGGATAGGATTCAAACATCCGTTTGAATCCACACCTATAAATAGGTGTCATCCTTAATTGATTCAGAGGTTCGCAAAATTCAACACTCAAGAGAACAAACGAGATCAGATATACTCTCTACAATACGCGAACACATCCGAGCTAAGTTCTTGACTAAAGCTTTTCATAAGCTTTTATCTTTAAAGCTTGAGACCTACAAAGTTAAGATTCCAAGGTTATTTTGGGATTCTTTCTATTCAGGAAATAATCTAGCAGTCACGATTGTCGTGCAAGTATGATTCTTACGGGCAACACCAACATAAGGATTGGTTCCGGGAAGAACTATAAAACTTCCAACAGTCGACGTCCAAGAAGAAGGGAGGTTTGTCCTCACTCTACGGAGTGACACCGGTTGAAGATTAGAGATCGAGAAGCTTGAAGGTGCGCGCTGACCAGATGAAGGAGCTGCTCAACGCTATAGATCAGGTCTAACCTTGTACTCATTCTTCTAGTGAATTTTCAATCGGAGGGCTGAAGAGTGGACATAGAACAATTGTTCGAACCACTATAAAATCCTTGTGTTCTTTACTGCTTTATATTGCTATCATTTGCGCATACATATTTTAAACTCAACACATCAAGTGTTGAAGTATAAACTGCAATATTGAAATTAAAGATTATTTGAGCTAAAGCCCATTTGATAAATCCTCGCTAAGTCGAGACCTTAGAAAAATAAGTGCAAGATTAAATTAATACTTTCGCTGCATATAAAACACTCTGATCGGGGACCAACACTGGCCCTGATACCAATTGAAGGAATTGTTACAAACTGAATTGCTAATCCATAACCCAAGCTGAATATTGGATATTTAAAATGAATTGTTATGTCTATTATAAGTCCTATCATGCTATTGATTTTGCATGATATCTCGATTGTATGAACCCTGAAATGGTTGCGCAGGGATTCTGATATTTAATCTTCTTTATTTTGCAACAAGATTCAATCCTACAAGATGAAGGAATTAAATCTTTGAATTTAATCTAATTAAATTTGAAAACTAGAAGAGAGAGAGAGAGAGAGAAGAAAAAGATCCTCCAAATCTGATCTTCTGATTTGTATCCCTTGCTCCGATCCGGATATCTGGTGAAGATCCTCCGGCTTCTTTACCTATTGAGAAGAAGAATTTCCTTCCCTTTTCTTATATCAAAATTGCCTATTGCAGCTCCCAGAACTTATGATCCTGTGGTGTGTTGTGATATGAGAACCTGAGGGATATTTATAGGAGAAATCTTATCTCTAATGGGCTTGAGCGTTTCATGGGCCAAACCATGGACTAGAATGCAAATAACAAAGAAGGCCTACCAATTAATTAATTCTCATATTCAACCTATAATATAATTAATTAACATTGATTCATGCCACTAGGGAATCAATATTGTCCTACCTCTTTGTTACCATGTTATGAGGAACGGGTTGCATAGACTCGGTATACCCCCATATTTAAGGTTATAGATATTAATTAATTAATTTAAGCTTTGGCAAGCCAATAATAAATCAATTAACATCTTCTATTCCTGAGTCAATCCACTCAACCTTTTCACTTATGTTTGAGCTTAATCAGCCTGCAGGACTTTAGCATAATGAGCGTTTTGAGCTGCTCAGGGAATGTCATCATCCTATACTAGATATGGTTACCTAGTTCCAGCCAGTCATACACAACCTGCTATCAGCCAAGATACAAATATACGAGTATAGAAAAGACTCCACCATAGCATCTCAAAGTGATACACAAATCCGTGTACACCTTTGTACCTTCATTAAGCTTAAGATTCTGTCAAGCCATCAAGATCAAGATTCCTTTAATGTCAGATAAAAGAATCGATCTTTACTTAGGTCCTATCGATGCGTATGCATGCACCAGCATACCAAGCCACCAAGATAAGCTGCTTATTACCGCATATGCTGCAGCCTATACTAGCAGTCTATCCTAGGACTATCTCTGCTGTGATAACTGTTTATATCTCGTTAGGTTAAGCAATCCATACGATCTTTCGTGATCTACTACACACCGTATGATCTCCCTATTGATGAGTTAAGAAGATAAGATTGTTTGCGATACATGTTTGTTAATTCAGACAGGAGATGAACATACAACATTCATGATTCCCAGTATATTAACCAAAAACCTTGTACATGATATAACAATCATAATGTTTTCATTATACAAATCTATTATGGGTATCATAAAATTAGGATCGGAGAGGGAGATTAGTGGAAAACTTCTTAGGGAAAACTGGGTATTCTATCCCAAAGTTTTTACTTCCTGGGAATTCTATCCCAAAAAATTTCCATCAAATAATTTTATCATATATTTTGATTCTTTCCCTGAATTATATCCCAAAAGATTTTCATCTGGTAATTCTATCTTATATTTTGATTTTTTCCCCAAATTCTATCCCAATAAATTTTTATCCGGTAATCCTATCCTATTATTTTATTCTATCATTAAATTTTATCCCGAATACTTAACGAGGTTAAAAAACTGTTCACTCGATCATTTTATTTCATGTGATTGTCGACATGTCATCCACGTAGATATTTATTTATATATTTTAAAATTTTCAATTTTTTAAAATTCAGTGTGGTTGTCTATGTTATTTATTTTATTTTATCTACGTGCAATATTCTAATTAGAATCTTTTTAAAAAAACAAATAAAGTTCTTATTTATGGAAAAATTCAATGTGGTTGTCGACGTGTCATCCACGTATATATTTATTTAATTTTTTAAAAAAATTCTAATTAAAATATTGCTCGTAGATAAACTAAAATAAATAACGTCGACAGCCACATTGAGTTTTTTAAAATTGAAAAAATCTGAAATATATAAATAAATATCTATGTGGATGACATGTCAACAATCACATGAAAGAAAATGATCGAATCAACAATATTTGAACTTCATTAACTATTCGTGATAAAATTAACTGATAGAATAAAAATATAGGATATAATTACCGGATAAAAATTTATTGGGATAGAATTCAGGGAAAGAATTAAAATATAGGATATAATTACCTGATGAAAATTTCTTGGGATAGAATTCCGAAAAAGTAAAAACTTTGGGATAAAATACCCAGTTTTCCCAAACTTCTTTTAAAATAAAACTGGTTTGTATGAGTGGTTGGTTATGCCTTTTGGTTGATTAATGCTTCTAGTATATTTATGCGTCTTATGAACCACATAATGGCAGAATCATAGTGGTCTACTTTGATGATATCTTAATTTATAGCAAGAATCATGATAAGTATGTAGAGGATTTGATATCTATTTTAGATGTATTTGTAGGGTTTTTCCGTGAACCGAATCACCAAAACCAAACTGAACCGGATCGATCTATGGATATTGCTCATAATTAAATATTCTCAAAACCCTAGCATGCTCCTATGAATTTAATGCATAATTGTGGATTGAGAGATTACCGTAAATCCGTAGTGTCTGTACCGATCTTTTGCATTTGAATTCCAAGAACCAATTCAACCACGCAATCCGATTTCTCTGCGAAAATAGAAATTAGAAAACTAATCTCTAGAGAAAATCAAAAATAAAGAAAAGGGAAAGAAGAAATCTGTTGTTCTCCAGATCAGGTCTTCAGATCTGTGTCCCGGTGCTGGTAAGATCTACTACTGGTGAGGACTCCGTAGATCTGTGACTTGAGCAGGACCAAAATTGAAATTCTCCTCCCTCTTCTCACCAAAAATGGCACCCACCTCTCTCTCTCTAGGGTTTGTGTTTCAACTCTGTTACAACTTATGAGAGAGAGCTGTCTATTTATAGACCTAGGGTTAGAAACCCTAATGGGCCATTTTGGGCTCAATTCAGCACACTTGTTGGGCCAGACCTGGGACCTAATGCAAATAATAAAGTGGGCCTATAAATTAATTAATTCCCATGTCCACTACCCAAAACACAATTAATTAATTAATATTAATTCTTTTTCACCACAGAATTAATACTGACCTACCCCTTTATTACCACGTTGTGAGCACGTGTTGCATTAATTGAGAATCCCCATATTTAAGGTTACCGGACATCCATTAATTAATCGGAGCCTCTGACAAGCTCTAACTACAATTAATTAATATCTTATTATTCCTGAGTAGTACCACTCAAACCTTATCACTCGTGCCTGAACTTAATCAGCCTGCAGGACTTTGGCACGATGAATGTTATTGAGCTCCTCAGGGAATGTCCTCATCCTATTACTCGGATATGGTTACCTAAGTTCAGTCTCAGGCGGTACTACACGAACTGCTGTTACCCAAGATGCGGATATACGAGCGCGCTGTGTTGGATATTATTCCTGAGTAGTACCATTCAAACCTTATCACTCGTGCCTGAACTTAATCAGCCTGCAGGACTTTGGCACGATGAATGTTATTGAGCTCCTCAGGGAATGTCCCCATCCTATTACTCTGATATGGTTACCTAAGTTCGGTCTCATGCAGTGCTACACGAACTGCTGTTACCCAAGATGCGGATATACGAGCGCGCTGTGTTGCCTCTCCACCATGGCAAGTCAAAGAAACAGTCAACCCGTGCAAACCCCTGAACCTTCGTTAGGGTTTGGACTTAATCAATATAACGAGATCTTTTATTCACTGATGTCAGACAGACGAATATATCTCACTGCGGTTCATCAATACGCCACCTCTGCGTACCAGCATGTCAAGTAACCAAGACAGACTACTTATTCCGACAATGTCGCAGCCATCCGGACAGACGTATCCTCATACGCTGTCTCGGCTGTGATCAGGTTTATGTCTCACTAGGTCAAGTGATCATACTGTCTTCTGCGATCTACAACATGCCGTATGATCGTCCCTATCGGTGAGACAAGAGGATACCATTGTTCATACATGTACGATTGTTAACAGATAGGAGAAATAAACCGTTGTATACACATTGTAATAAATGCTTTCAGTATACAAAACCCATCAGTATTGCGTAGAGAAAGGTTGTATGCTAACATGAAAAAGTGCATCTTTTGCATGTACAAGGTTTTTTTTTTGGTTTTGTTGTTAGTGCAGATGGAGTACAAGTTGATGAGGAGAATATTAGAGCTATACAAGATTGGCCACGTCCTAAGAACATTGGTGATGTTAGAACTTTACATGGCCTTACTAGTTTCTGTTGGAGGTTCTTGCAACACTTTAGTAGCATTGCAGCCCCATTGACTACTGTCATTAAAAATAATGTCGAGTTTACATAAGGAAAAAGAACAAGAGAAAGCATTTCAATTGCTGAAGTATAAATTGACATATGCCCCGGTACTATCTCTCCCTAACTTTTCTAAGACTTTTGAGATTGAATGTGATGCTTCGGGATTTGGTATTAGTGCAATGTTGATGCAGGAAAAGAGGCTTATAGCGTACTTTAGTGAGAAGTTGAATCAAACAACTTTGAGCTATTCTACGTATAATAAAGAGTTGTATTCATTGGTGAGGACCTTGAAAATGTGGCAGCATTATTTGTAGGCTAAGTAGTTCATCATTCACACTGATTATGAGTAGTTGAGCACATAAAAAATCAGCACAAGTTGAATATGAGGCATGCACGTTGGATGGAGTTTATTGAGACATTTCCATATGTCATATAGTATAAAAAAGGTAAATAGGTGCATTGTCCAAGAGGTATGCATTGATCTCTGCTTTAGATGCTAGGTTGCTTGGTTTTTAGTGCATCAAGAGTTTGTATGTGTCTGATGCTAATTTTTGTGATATATATATATATATATATATATATATTAAGGATAAATGAATTATGCATTCCTAGATGTTCTTTCCGTGAGTTATTACTGTTGGAGTCTCTTCGTGGGGGATAGATGGGATATTTTGATATTGCTAAGACATTAGATGTTTTGCATGATCATTTTTTTTGCCTCACAGAAAACGTGATGTTGAGAGAATTTGTGGTAGGTGCATTACTTGCAAGCAAGCGAAGTCTAAGTCTAATTCTCATGGTTAGTACACTCCATTGCTTATTTTTATTACACCTTGGACTGATATTTCTATGGATTTTGTGTTGGGATCACCATGGATTAGGCATGGGAGTGATTCTATATTTTTTGTTGTTGATAGGTTTTATGAGATGACACATTTTATTCCATGTCATGAGTCTGATGATGCATCTCATATTGCTAATTTGTTCTTTAGAGAGATTGTGAGATGGCTTAGCATGGAATCGCTAGATCCATTATTTTTTATAGGGATGCTAACTTCTTGAGCTATTTTTGGAAGACTTTATGGTGTAAGTTAGGTACTGAGCTTTTGTTTTCTACTATTTGTAATCCACAAAATGATGGTCAAACTGAGGTAGTGAATAAGACTTTGTCAACTTTGTTAAGCATTATGATTAAAAAGAATATGAAGTCATGGGAGGAATATTTGTCCCAAGTTGAGTTTGCTTATAATCGGGTTGTTCATTTTGCTACTCAGTTTTTGCCCTGTGAGATTGTGTATGGTTTTAATCCTTTGACTCCATTGGACTTATCTCCATTACCTGTACGAGAGTGTACTAACCTTGAAGGCCAGAAAATGGATGATTTTGTGAAACAAATTCATGAGAAAGCAAGGCTGAATATAGAGCACTGCACGGAGCAGTAGGCAAAACAAATAAATAAAGGGCGCAAGAAGGTGGTGTTTCAGCCTGATGATTGGGTGTGGTTGCATATGCAAAATTTAAGGTTTCCATTGCGATGCCGATCAAAGTTGTTACCTCGTGGAGATAGTCCATTTCAAGTGTTGGAGAGAGTGATTAATAATGCTTATAAATTGGACTTATCATGTGATTATAATGTGAGTGTTACATTCAATGTTTCTAGTTTAAGTCCTTTTGATGTAGGTTACATCTTGGATTTGAGGACAAATCATTTTCAAGAGGAGGCGGATGATGGAGCCCAAGGTGCAGTTCGAGTGCAAGATTCAATCCATATTCCTAGTGGGCCTTTGACGAGAGCTAGGGCCAAGAATTTGAGATATTGATTATAGTTGCTAATTAAAAAAAGTATGTGCTCAAGAATTGTTTAAGAAGTCCACCGAATTTGAAGATCAACTTGTTTCAAGATTAATTAATTTAACTATGACAGCTGAGCTTAATTAATTTGAATTGGACTTAGATTTGAATTAATTTCAAATTTTAGTTTTATTAGATCTGATTTGTCTTCTAGATTGATTTTCCATCTAGATTAATATTTAATCTAGATTGAATTTCCTTCTAGAAGTTTAGATTTCATTTTATTACAAAGCTATCAAGATAAAATTATTGTATATCTTGGTAGGTTTGATATGTTCTTCAGATTTAATTTATTATTGATTTACTGCACTTTTCTTTTAAAACCAATAGCCCTCCAAAATGAATTTTTGAACTATATTCCTCTCTACCCTGTGCTCTCCTACCTTCACTGATTCAGAACTCTTTTGTATATCCACTTGACTTTGTACACTCAAAATTTTACTGGTAACAACAGTGAGTACAATCGGTATTGCGATTTTTTTTTCAACTTTATTGGAATCCTCCATAGGTGTATCAACTATTGTATCCTCATCCTTGGACTCTTGAATTGAAACACTTATTGACTCCATAGATGTATCAACTATTGTGTCCTCATCTTGATTTTTGGGAACTAGTTTGGGCACAACAAATGGTTTTCTCTCTACTCAAGGCTGCTCCTCCTTATTCTATGGAGCTTGTTTGGGTGTGGAACCACAATTAGTCTTGTATTCTTTTCAGCATGTAAAGTTTTGCCTCATGTTGGTTCCACTACATCTCCTCTTTAGTTGGTTTCTATTTTAATTGTCATATGGATCATGTCCTCCAACTCTTCATAATAGTGTAGCTCCATCCTTTCTCGGATCTTCCGATTCTATCCAATCAAAAATCATTCCATTGTTGCTTTCCTATCCTAAATAATATCGGCTAAAATAATGGCTTCTTGCCTTCTTCCATCTCCTTAAAGTAGTATTCTACACTTTTAGATCCTTCCCTTAAATTCTACAACTTATTATATAACACTCAGTAATAGTGATTTGACACATGGGGCTTCCTCATGATTGCTTTCATCTTTGTCTAATCTATGAGTCGCTCTCTATTGCACTTTCTTCTCTTCACCAAGTGATCTCATCACACAAAAGCCTAATCAGAAAACCCAATAGCTGCTGATTTTACCTTCTTAAGATCTGAATAATTGTGACACTCAAATATTTGTTCAACCTTTCTTTCCTATTCTAAATAACACTCGGGATCACTCATGCCCTTAAAGGAAGGAATGCTAATCTTGATGGTTCCAAAGTTGTAATCAAGGGATGATCGTCTGCATCATCATCAACATCCTCCTCATAAATAGAATTTCGTCTCATATTTGCTACTCTCCTACCTTGCCTCCTCGTCCTCATCGCCCATCATTCCTATAATTATCACCATGTGATAGCTCTAATTTATCCATCTGCTCATCCATTCGCTCATTTGTCTTGTCACATAATTCCTCAATCCATTTACCAATGCCTTATTCAATTCATATCGCAGAGCGTCCATTATGAATTTAGCTTGTCCACCAAGATCACCATTGCCTCCAATTCCTCTGGATGGCTCAGATTGATTATTCTATGACATACCTGCAAGAAAATGTATAGTTCTCACCACCTCACAAGCTCTCGTGTATCACTCAAGAATGGTAATCACTCCATGCTCGTTGTATCACTTAATTTATAGCTTTATAAATTCTCTTGCACTCTTGCCTTTTACCACTTTATTTCACAAACTAACCTTTTTTCTCTTGTTCTTTCCATGCACATCTTTTCCTAAATGACTCTAAAAATAGATTTGGATGAAAAAAATGATATGATAGATATGGATAAATATGGAAGATAAGGATAAATATATGGATTAAATATGGATGTTATAAATAGGGATAAAATAGATATAGATACATATAAATAAGACTAAATAAATATGAATAGATATGGATGAATATGGATTGATAGATATAGATAAATATGAATAGATATGATATGGATTTTCAAAAAATAATATGGGATAAGATATGGATAAGATGTGAATAAATATTGATGATATAGATATACTAACAGGGAAAATGATAATAGTAATAGTAATAAATGAAAGTAATATTAATAATAATGGAAAAAACCAAAAAATTAAAATTAAAAAAACAAACGAAAAATGATACGAAAAAAAAAAAGAAAAGACCTTATTAACCAAGGCTCTGGTGTCAAATGATACGATCATGCATCATAAAGATTGTAGGCTAAGAACAGAAGTTGACACGACGCGGAAACGACTTGAATAGAAACTTGAACGAAAAATTAATTGATCAACACTTCTAATTACGACCCTTCAAATGACGTATTCAAGACTAATCTCATATACGTCTTAAAAAGTTGGAGAACTATCGATGCAGAATTGATGAAGACGCCACAATCGGATGTGTAAGTCTGATTTATAAGTCAATTTGAATTTCAATATACTCCATAGAAATTCTTGAGCTTTCAGATATTGAAGAAAAAAAAATCGCGAATATTATTAAACAGGAAAATGTTATAAATGAAAATAATCAAACTAGAAAATTAAATTAAATCCTAATAAATTTAGAAATTAAAAATAAAAAATATTAAAAATCAAATCAAATAAATATCTAATCTTATCAAAATATATAAAAAAAATCAAATCTTCTCTTATCTTCAATGATATTGTAATACATTTTTATCTTCAAAATTTGATTCCTTATTTAAAATAAAAAATCTCAACTTTCATAATTTAATAAATTATTTTTATTTTGTACTACCTTCATTCTCATCAACCTACTTAAAACACCGCTATTAAATGCCTTAATATTTACCTTTTTTAATCTAGTGTAAACCTTGAATTTATTAATTAGTCGCATATAACGGTCCACGCCATCCTGATCTTCTTGAACCATGCTTTGCTGCCACGCGGCACCATTGTGCGCTGCGGCGTGGTTCAGATCAAGCTACATACATGCACCCAATCAATCAAATCATTGTTCCCAATGGAATTCTACTCCACAATTTTCGCCACCCTTTTTTTCTCTTTCCTTATCTTCACACTATGGCTCAGGCGGCGCAAAAACTCGAAGGATGGTGCACACGCGCCGCCCGAAGCCGGCGGTGCACGCCTATTTACAGGCCATCTCCACCTCATGGCTGGAACCTCCCCCACCGAGCTCCCTCATTTCAAATTAGCCAAACTGGCTGACAAGCACGGTCCGATTTTCACGATTCGGCTGGGCGTGCACCGCGCCATCGTGGTGAGCAGCTGGGAAATAGCAAAGGAGGTATTCACCACCTGCGACGCCGCTGTGCTGTCCCGGCCGATGCTGCGATCCGCCGAGCACCTGAGCTGCGGCTTGGCAGTACTCGGGTTCGCTCCGTACGGCCCTTACTGGCGCCAGATGCGGAAGCTCGTTTCCAACGACCTTTTCTCCGCCCGCAGCCTCCAGCTGCAGAGGGACGTGCGCGCGGCGGAGGTCCCGCATTTTATCAAAACGCTTTATAAGGCGTGGGAGGAGAAGCGGGAGGGGCCGGGCGGAGTGTTGGTGGACATGAAGGAGAAGTTTGGGGAGTTGAATTTGAATGTGATAGTGAGGATGGTGGCGGGGAAGAGGTTTGACGGCGGAGATGATGCAGAGGAGATGAGGAGGTGCCGGGAGGTGTTCAGGGAGTTCTTCTTCTTGGGGGGTCTGTTTCTGCCGGCTGATGCTCTGCCTTATCTCAGGTGGCTGGATTTGGGTGGGTTTGAGAAGAGGATGAAGAAAAATGCCAAAGATTTGGATGAGATTTTTGGACGATGGGTGGCAGAGCGTGTAGGAAAGGAATATTCCGGCGAGGACAAGCCGCGGGATTTCATAGATGTGTTGTTCTCGGTTCTACCGGGTTTAAATCTTCAATATGACGTTCCTACCCTCGTCAAAGCTATGTGCATGGTATGTTTCACCATTCTTCTATTGTTTTACTCTCTCTTTCTATTTCGCACTCATTCATTGACATTTATATATTCGAGAAAATAGATATTTAAGTATTTCTTTATTCGGTCATATTAGTCTCATATTTTTTTCGGTCTATTTCATTTATTAAATCATTTCCTAAAATGATAAATTTTTTTCATATTGACTAAATATAGGGAAGATCTTGGGTTAGGCAACCTAAATGATTTAGGCGGGTTTTATCCATTAATTCAAGCCCAAACTCATATAATATACTCTAAATGGAGATTAATAAACCCTATTTGGGATTGGTCAACCCATTTGGGTAGGATAAAACCCGCATAAACCGTTTAGGTCTGCCTAACGCAAGTTTTTGCCTAAAATATATTGACTAATAAAATATTAATTATACTACACTAACAACACTAATTATTGTATATTCTCCTCCGTCCCTAATACAGCGAGGGGACGGAGGGAGTATTATTTATAAAGATATGAGAAAAGATCCATGTAAAAGAATAATTTAGCTATTAGATCAATATAAATCAATAATTAACATTCATTCAAGCAATAGATAATTAACAAACATTCATTCATTCATTTAGATCCGTAAAATGATTGGTTGTGATGAGTTATGATATTTGAATCTTAATTTTATTTAATATACAATTAAAAGATATTTTTGTCTAGATACTTATGGTAGTTATTTCGCGTATTTTCTTTCTATTTTCTTGCGAATTAATCTTTAATTCTCTTTTGTTTGTTGAGATTTTCACATTGATTATTTTTCTCTTCTTTTGTTTGCTTTTTTGATTATTATCATTTGTTCCTCTATTGTTATGTAAAAATATTTTTATTGTATCAAACAATATAATGTTATAGTAAATTTAATTACACATCTTTTTTATTAGTGAAAGAATTATACGTTAATAATGTTATGTCTTATTAACATTAATAATATATAGTATATTACATTTAATGTAGTATAATACATCTATTATTATTATTACTGTTATTATTATAATATTATTAATGTTTAATACATTTTTAAACAATTTTATATTTTTATTTGATACTCTCTTTTTTATTCTTTGATATATTTTACGTTCTCTCTTATTGCTTGATTATTGTATATTATTGTTGATGCACTAAAATTATATTGCTTGATATTTTTTAATTTATTAATTCATGAATTTTTACTTTTACTTGATATGAATATTTTTATAGTTTGACGAATTCAATTGTATTGCTTGAAACATAAATATTATAACTCATCAAGAATGAAATTAATATTAGTGTTTCAAGCTATATAATTCATTGTAATTAATGATAAAAAGTCGTATCAAGTAATAAACAAGAACATATGAACATAAACTAAAGTGTATAAAACAATAAATATTAATTATACTACACTAACAACACTAATTATTGTATATTCTCCTCCGTCCCTAATACAGCGAGGGGACGGAGGGAGTATTATTTATAAAGATATGAGAAAAGATCCATGTAAAAGAATAATTTAGCTATTAGATCAATATAAATCAATAATTAACATTCCATTCAAGCAATAGATAATTAACAAACATTCATTCATTCATTTAGATCTGTAAAATGATTGGTTGTGATGAGTTATGATTTTGAATCTTAATTTTATTTAATATACAATTAAAAGATATTTTTGTCTAGATACTTATGGTAGTTATTTCGCGTATTTTCTTTCTATTTTCTTGCGAATTAATCTTTAATTCTCTTTTGTTTATTTGTTGAGATTTTCACATTGATTATTTTTCTCTTCTTTTGTTTGCTTTTTTGATTATTATCATTTGTTCCTCTATTGTTATGTAAAAATATTTTTATTGTATCAAACAATATAATGTTATATTAAATTTAATTACACGTCTTTTTTATTAGTGAAAGAATTATACGTTAATAATGTTATGTCTTATTAACATTAATAATATATAGTATATTACATTTAATGTAGTATAATACATCTATTATTATTATTACTGTTATTATTATAATATTATTAATATTTAATACATTTTTAAACAATTTTATTTTTTTATTTGATACTCTCTTTTTTATTCTTTGATATATTTTACGTTCTCTCTTGTTGCTTGATTATTGTATATTATTGTTGATGCACTAAAATTATATTGCTTGATATTTTTTAATTTATTAATTCATGAATTTTTACTTTTACTTGATATGAATATTTTTATAGTTTGACGAATTCAATTGTATTGCTTGAAACATAAATATTATAACTCATCAAGAATGAAATTAATATTAGTGTTTCAAGCTATATAATTCATTGTAATTAATGATAAAAAGTCGTATCAAGTAATAAACAAGAACATATGAACATAAACTAAAGTGTATAAAACAATAAATATTAGTACATTAAGCATTATTGTAAATGCATCAAGCAATAAATAATAATATACTAAATAATATGAACATAAACTAAAGTGTATAAAACAATAAATATTAGTACATTAAGCATTATTGTAAATGCATCAAGCAATAAATAATAATATACTCCCTCCGTCCCATTAGATTAGTCCAATTTGGTTTCGGCACAGAAACCAATGTTTGTGAGTGTAGTGGAATTAATATTTTATTGATGTGAGGAGATTTTTTTCCATTTTAGGAAAGTGGACTAATCTGGTGGGACATACGAAAATGGAAATATGGACTAATCTGACGGGACAGAGGGAGTATTAAATAATAAATATAATCAAAATGTATCAAGCAATAAATATTACGATATCTAACAATAAATGAAATGTATCAAACAATAAGAAAAAACCTTTCAACTAAAAATATAAAATTCATTTATTAGTATGGTGAAACATGTGAAGCAAGTTTTGTTACTTAATATATTAAATTTTGTTGCTTAATACATTTTTATTGATTGATAAACTTATTGTTTGATAAATATAAATTTATTACGTGATTTATTTTTCTTTGCTTCAAATATATGCAATAGAGATCTCTTTTGAAATTTCTATTAATTTGATATATAATACATGGATAAATTATTTAAAATGAATGAATTATGGTAGTCTAAAGTTTCGTAGTAATTTTAGTTGAGAGAATAATAAGGAGAGAGAAAAATATGATCAAGCTATAAAATATAGTGTATCAAGTAAAAAATTATTGTGTATCAAACAATAAAACATCATAGATTAAATCAACGGAAATAAAATAACCGCCACATTGGAAAAATTAACTAAAATACCATTAATTTTATTAAATAATTATCATTCGATAAATTATCAAAAATAATTAAAGAATTAACAATTAATATCAATTATTCATTTATACATATATAATAGATAAGATTCATTCTTTTTTAAAAATAAAGACTTTTCTTATGGGAACCAAACCATATATATATATATATAGGGATTAGATCTGGTGATAAAAATTCATTCCGTGATAAAATGATAAAGCCGTTTGAACTATCTTTATAATGTTGTTTGATTGTGTTTTAGTTGTTGCTTGATTACACTGTTGCTTGATTTTATTTCAGTTGTTGCTTGATCATTTATTGCTTGATTGCGTTTTAAATGTTGCTTGATTAGATATCAACCATTGATTTAATTAGATCTAATGGATGAGATTTATTCTTATTTTTAATATACTTATTTATTATCATATGATCCCTCCTCTATATATATAATAGTGATGATATATTAAAGGCTCCCCACATGTTAAATAAGAATAAATTTGGATCCTTTATTTTGTTGATCCACTAGTTATGATAATTCAAGATTTATTAGATAAATAAGGTAATTAGGGTATCTTAATAATTTAGCCTTTAAATATGTGTCACCAATTTTATATTTCCTTAGATCTAAACATTTTATCACCTTATTTTCTTTCTTCATGCAATATATAAACGATTATATTTTTGTTGATTCAAAATTTATTTTTTGAATCACATATCAAATTAAACGTATTTTTATAACGATTCATATGATATCCATACACTACCAAAAATTCGCATTTTTGCGATGGTAAAATTCGTCGCAAAGCTGTCACAAATTGCTATTTTGCGACAGATCGATTTGCGATGGATTTTGTCTGTCACAAAAACCTTCGTCGCAAAAAAATTTGCGATCGAAAATTGAATTTGTCGCAAATTAATTTCGTTCAAAAAATTTTTTTTTAAGTTTTTTTGAACTGGCTGGTAAAACCATCTTTAACCGATCGGTCCAATCATCAAATTTGGTGGTCTGTATCAAGGGGATTCGAATTCGGTACCTCTGCACGCGTTACCGCTAAATCAAATACTAATCTTATTTATTATACATATTAAAAAATATACATATTAAAAAAAAAATTGCGATGGATTTGAGACGGAATTTTCCGTCGCTAAAATTTGTGATGGAATATTCTGTTGCAATTTCGTCGCAAAATTTAAAATTTTATTACCTCGCAATTCCGTCGTTAGTCGAAAGCAAAATCGAGACCCATTTTTTTCTGGTCGCAAATTTTTCCCAAATTTGTAATTTTTTTTGTAGTGATAGCGGATATGTTGAATTATAAGATTCACACGAAAATCTTGATTTTATATCTTGGTGATATATGATCTTCATTAGTTATACGTTCAGGCTAAAAAATGCATCAATTGCGTAAAAAAAAATATTCCTAAATATTTGCATTTTTATGTCATTTTAACCTGGAAAAGATCATTTTTATCCAAAAGCATATACATTGCATTTTTTTCACTGATTATATGCTGCATTTTTTTACATCAAATGTATGTATATTATGTTTTATGAACTGTACGAAATGAAATTCTTGAATATATATATTTTTTTCATTTTTTCCCCTTGAATGCTAGATAGTAATATAAATAATGCAGAGACGAATTTAAATAGATCACATTCACTGATTTTAATTTTAAATGGTCTGGATTTATTTTTATTTAATAACTAGAAGGACTTTAACACGTATTCACTACCCTATATATATAAAATCATTTAATTTTGAAAATTAAATTTTAATAATTATCCAAATACTCCTGTAATTCAAATAAATAGTCTGGTTGGCTAGTTTCATAATAGTAATTTGGCATAAAGTATTATCATTTTGAAATCAATAGTTCTCTTAGCTTATACTGCCTCTGTCCTATTTATTTGATTCTGTTTTAACTTGCACGACTATCAAATAAGAACTTATTTATGAATACATTAAATATTTGAACAAATTTTCTGAATTACCCTTATTTAGTAATAACTATTAATAATAACTCTATTAATTATATTCAATTTATAAGGGTAAATTTGTAAACACTTGCAAAAACAATACTAAATTTAGTTAATGGATCATATAAATGAGACACCCTAAAAAGAAAATATGAACCATATAATCGGGACGGTGGCTAAGTATTCAAGTGTTGTAGTCCTTTTATCTAAGCTTTTGTTTTGTGCATATAAGCATATTTGATAATTTTATAACTATTGCATTATGTTTACTGTCACACGAAGATTTATTTTCTTATTTGTTTATTTTTTTTCTTAGATATTAGTATTTAGTCGATGGTATATGTAATATTCTTATATAAATACTTTTTATTATTTTACGAGGCCTGTAGTTTATATTTCAAATTATTACAATCAAATTAAATTGTTTGAATTTGATGATTTGTCTTATTTGATTTGGAATAAAACTTAAAAAGCTTCGGCCTACTAAGTTGTAAGGTCAAAAGAGTCCGAAAGTCAGGGCCCGAAAAGAGGCCCGGTGAGAATTTATTCTCTTGTATGAATTAGGTAAGTAAATGGAAACTTAAAACAATGGTAATCAATATAAATATCATTAAATTGAACTATGTAATGAGATTGAAAAATGAATTTCATAAACGATGGTTCAACATTTGAAGTAATGCATAGGAAAAATAAGAATTTCAAATAGTATATGAAATATAAAACCTTCTTATGAATTTTTTTTCACGGTTTTTATAGTTCATATATGTTGGTTTAATTTACTAGCCAATTTCTTTTGATTAGTATTTAATTTTTTTTTTTTTTTATCAACCTCTTGTACATGTAATATTACAAATCTTTAGTGCAATTTCAGAGTCATTTAAGTCCAATGACCTGCACAAGGTCAGACTGGACGAACATGTACATTCATCAGCCAAGTCTAAGTCTAACCTATACACATTGTCTCATTTGGGTTAGGTTGTGTTTATAAGATTTTGACCCTCATATTTGACTTGTTTCTACTTGTAAGGCTTTGATTTCGGGTGGGACCGACACAATGACGGTTATGCTTATATGGGTAGTCTCCCTTCTCTTGAACAATCGCCATGTTTTGAAAAAAGCTCAAGAAGAATTGGACGAACACATTGGAAGAGAAAGGCGAGTAGACGAATCCGATATAAATAACCTAGTTTATCTTCAAGCCATAGTCAAAGAGACTCTACGATTGTACCCAGCCGGCTCCATCGGCGGGACTCGGGAGTTTTCCGAGGATTGTACCGTGGGAGGCTACCATGTACCAAAAGGCACGTGGTTGATCGTAAACATATGGAAGTTGCAACGAGATCCTCGTGTGTGGCCGGATGAGCCATCAGAATTCAGGCCAGAGCGGTTTCTAAATAGTCACAAAAATATTGACGTCAAAGGTCAACATTTCGAGCTCATCCCGTTTGGGGCTGGTCGAAGGATTTGCCCTGGGGTGAATTTGGGATTGCTTATGCTGCATTTGATATTGGCCAACTTGTTGCATTCATTTGACCTCTCAACGGTGTGTGATGAGGAGGTTGATATGACTGAAAGTGCAGGATTATCGAACCTTAAAGCTACGCCACTTGATGTTCTTGTAGCCCCAAGGTTGTCTCCCCATCTTTATTAGTTGATTCTAGATTTGGACAATATGATTGTTGTTAACTTCTTCTTCATGTTAGTTAAAATAGATTTGTTTTTTAATTATTCATTTCGATTTCTATGTTTTTTATATTATAAGTATTGTGTTGTAAAAATATTGTTGAAATAACTAAGTTGTGATTGTGAGATGTTTCATCTTTAAAATACGTCATTTTGATTTTTGTTTGCGCTCACACTTGGAATTGATTCATATGTCGTGCATTTTGTATTCTTAATTAAAATGCGTCATTTTGATTTTTGTTTGCGCTCACACTTGAAATTAATTCATATGTAGTGCAGTTTGTATTCTTAATTTATGTGGTTTGGATCAAGTTCAAGCATATATATATATATATATATATATATAGTTGTTGCTTGATTAATATGATGTTTAATTGTGTTACAATTGCTTCTTGATCGTATATCAACTATTGATTTACTGAGATCTAATGGATCAGATTCATTCTTTTTTCTCACAGGGGAATATTCTTTCTCACCAGATCTGCTCCTTAGATATATATATATATAGGGATGAGATCATATAATAATAAATAAGTATATTAAAAATAAGAATGAATTTTATCCATTTAATCCAATAAAATAAATGGTTGTGATGAATTATAATTTTTAATTTTTAAATTTGTTTAATATGGGATTAAGGACATTTTTGTCCAAATATTGTGGTAGTTATTTTTAATATTTATCTTCCTATTTTTAAGTATTTTGTTCACTGGTATTTCTCTTTTCTTTTTCACGTCAATTTTTTTATATTTTCTATTTTTTTCTTCATTTTCTTTTATTATTTTTCTATAATATATTTCTTGAGTCATATATTATATCCCATTTTTTATCCTTTATATTTTATTGCTTGATAAATACTAATTTATAGTTTGTTACATTATATCTTAAAATTTGATTCACTTCATTATATTGCTTTATATTTTATTTTTTGATACAATATAAAATCTTGCTTGATAAATCATTTTCATCCATTGTTTGATTCACTATACCTTATTGTTTGAATGTGCATATTTTATTTCTTGATACACATTGTTTTATTGCTTGATTTATTTTTATCTATGAATTGATACGTTCTATATTATTGCTTAATTCATTTTCACCCATTGCTTGATTCTCTATATTAATTGCTTGATATATACTATTTTATTGCAATAGATTATTGATACACTATATTTAATTATTTGAATAAATTATTGATAATGCTTGTTTAGACCATTATTAATATTTTCAATGTAGTATGATTTTTTAAATTATTATTATTCACATTTTTTATTGCTTGATACATAAAAGTTTACAGCTTGATACATATAATATTATTGTTTCATACATTAAATTTTATTTGTTTTATCTATTGCTTAAATTGCTTGATTCGTTTCCTTACTCCAAATATATGCAATATGGATCTCTTTTGAAAGATAATTTAAAAACATTTAATTTGATATATAGTACATGAAAAAATTATTACAATTGACAGAGTTATAATT
Organism: Plectranthus barbatus; assembly: GCA_026898455.1. Lineage (NCBI taxonomy): Eukaryota > Viridiplantae > Streptophyta > Magnoliopsida > Lamiales > Lamiaceae > Plectranthus > Plectranthus barbatus. The sequence goes on from JAPKLW010000214.1 coordinate 764,343, forward strand.
AATTAAAGTTCCGTAGTAGTTTTAGAGAATGTGATAATAAGGAGAGAGAATATTAAATAAAAAAATGTGATATATTCATCAAGCAATAAGATAGAATGTATCAAACAATATAACATAATGTATCAAATAATAATATTTACGAAAATAACTAAATAACTGTTACATGGAATATTGACTAAAATAACCTTTAATTTCCATAATTAAGTGACGTCTGACATAATTAAATTAATAACTAAATAAGTACGAATTAATCTCAGTTATTCATTTAAAAATATTCAATGAACAAGATTTATTCTTATTTTTAATCTAAGGAATTTTATTATGGGATCCAAACCCTATATATAGGGGAGGGATGTCAATTGGGCTAACCCGTCGGGTTTCGGGCTAGCCCTATCGGGCTGTGGGTTAATCGGTTTGGGTTGAATCGGGTTAATCGGGCCAACCCGCGGGTTTCGGGCTAAATTGACAACCCTATAGGGGAGTGATCATATGAGAACTCCCCTTATAATGTGAAAATAAGAACTAATCTCGGCCATCCAATTGGTGATCCAACGCTCAAGACTAAATAAATTTCGTCTGCATTATAGTGTAGTAAAACATGCATTAAAGGGTAATTTTGTAATATTTTTTCTCTCTCCTCTAAAATCATCCTAAATCTTTAAATGATCATGTCTCATTCGATTTAGATTATTTTTAATGTATCATATATCAAATTAAAGGTAATTTAATTATCTTTCAAACGAAATTCCTATTGCATATGTTTCAATTTAAAAATCATCATAAGAAATGAAAATTAGTGATTATATGCATAATTCTCGTAACAGTACACGAATTCTTATATAATGAATAGAGTTGCACAATATAATGCATGAAGTTATATTATATAATTGTCACGCCCCGATTTATTAACATGGAAATTTTCAAGGAAATGAGGCACATCGGGTACGAGACTTGCACTTGAGATATCAATTAACAAGAAGAATTCAAGCAAATGAGAAAGAATCACCACACTTATCTCAAGTTAAGCAAAAGATATAAAAGGGGTGCCTCTTCAAGAAGGGATCGTAGCTTCTTGAATAATTTAAATATCAGAGTTTATAACAATATGGATGATGACAAAAGTCTAATCAAAAGACATTGAGTTTAGCAGCGGAAAGTTATCAAAGAAGTATGTATATGAAGATACACACTTACGCATCTAACTATTACAAAAAGAATCTTCAGCTCCACTCCTCTGCTGCCTCGTACTCTTGCTCCAAAAGCTTCTTTTAACCTGCGCATTTTAGAAATAATGCGAGGGGCTAAGTACAAATTGTACTTAGTGAACACGTGCCCGAAAACATACATATATATAAGTTTGTCATGCCTTTTTAATCGGGTCGCACATGGGGTTTTAAGTTTGAAATCCTCCCATTGCACCAAAACATTTCATATATGAGCATGCTCCTTTTTACTTAGTTATACTATCTGCAATAACTATGTGACTGGGAGGTGGCCTCCTACCACAGTCACGATGCTAGTTCGAGTAGGGCGCGACCCCTAACAAGTCAGCATCACAGTGCACTAACCCGTAGTAGCTTTCATACTGTCCGGGCACGATCGTTAAAGACTCGCAATACGCGCAGTCAATATCCACGTTGAATACGTTTGATGTTCTTCTCTAAGTGGGGTTCCCCCACAGAGAGGACAGATAGCAAACACAAAACAGTAGGCAATGACAAAGCAATTTAAAACA